>BSBK01005420.1:600000-985335 GCA_027943335.1 Chamaecyparis obtusa | reverse complement strand
TTGGTATGTTGATTGATTGAAGACAACAAAAATCATGTAATATGCCTAGAATGTTGATGTTATGCACTTACGATGATGTAATGTGTACTGAAGATCTCATGCTTGTTATAAAATGGATCTTAAATGATTCAAAAATGGAGTAGGGCTTTCACATTTATGTAATTTCCTAGCATGCAATTCAAATAATTTTTTTCTTTAGTGAAACTTACAATGAATAGTTGGAAATATGGTCATGAATCCAATTTAAAAATAAAATTAGATTTTCAAGGGGTGAAATTCATTGGCAAAAATGAATTGATGTCATTTTTGAACCACTAAAGTGATCCAAGGTGACAAACAAATAAGGTAGAAAATTAGATCTAGATACTTTAGATGTGTGGAGTTAGGTTAGGATCAAGTTTTTCTCCTTCTACTAAAAAGTGCAACATTTAAAACACTAGTCATTCTATTAGGCACAAATAGGTCAGAGTGAGACCGGAATGAAAGGCAAAAGTGTAGGGTATGCAATTCTTCATTGTAATAATAAATAATCAATATTAGTATCCTTAACATCAATGCAAAATATTATTGTTGAGAGAATATATACAAAATATGCTTTGATAATAAATTTTTTTGATAAAGCCCCAACTATACATAACCAAAAATAATTTGTGAGATATTTTTAAATTTTTTTTGTTATGTATCCTAGAATGTAAGGTATTAAAAGTGTGTTAAATGAGAGACTAAAACTATTTTTTGATCAATAAATTTTATCACAAGCTATCTTTATGAATGGGATAAAATTACATAACCTTATTTTTTATACCACCTTGTATACATGTTGTAGATACATATTTACGATATTTAGTTTCTAGCTTATTTGGTGTACAATTGATTGTTATTTAGAATATATTTTCTAGTTGCTACTACAAATTGATTTAGTCTAAACTAATCTATATTTTGAACTCCTTTTCCAATTCATACTATGTCATATAGGGCAAACTAGTCACCTTCTTCAAATTTCAGAAGTCTTGCCTACAAGCCAACCCTTTTAGAATCTAGCTATTATCTCATTATGACACATGCAAAAAACTACGAATTGTATAACCATTGACATGCATGTATAAGTATTCCTAGGCCATTAGAATTCAATTGGAAATTATATGATCATTCAAAAGAAAATTATGATTCACAAGTACTTAAAAGCTAGATTATTGCATTGCACTAATCTACTAATTCACCAAAACGATTTTGCATTCACATTTGCATGCTTGGAACATTCTTGACAACAACTTCTTTTCTTGGGGCTTGACTAATATTGAGATAAGCCAAGGAACTTACCTTAATCTTGAAACAAGTGTCACTATATTTCTAATTACAACACATTTACATAAATGTCTAGAAGTGATTATGGAAAATACAGACCATATCAATAGAAGACTAAAGTGCACTATCTAATCTAGATCATGTGATACAACCTCATAAAAAAACAAGTGATATAATGTGACCTAGTCTACAAATCCAAGATCCTTTACACGTCTTGACCACATTTTTGTGATCCCTTATTTGCACATCAATCCTAGATTGTGATCCTTTATTGCAATGCTTCATCTACTAGCCTATAACACCAATCATTTATTTACTTGAGTCTCTTTCTAATTAATGAGTTACTCAAATGATTTTATTCAAAGCTAATCCATTATTGATTATATTTAAATGCGAGTAGAGATATAAGCTTTAATCCACAATATCACTAACTTTGATGTATATAGAGAAGAAACATGGTAAAAAAGAGATAGTCTTGACGTTGATAGAATATGGATGCATATAGGTATATGATGAAACAAACTACTATAATACTACTAGAGCTGCATATGTTGTAACCTTACTATATGGTTAAATATTGAACACAAACATGTCAATTGGATATCTTTGTAAATTCCTAGACAACACTGTTAACTAATGTTTTTCTTTAATGTTATTTACTTCATATTCCAAAGCCCATTTTTTTGGGATGTTCACAAGAGTGTTCAGAGAACTGGTATAGGGACGTTCTTGATTCATCCGTTAAAAAATAGAATGAATCTCGACCGGCCCTTCACCAATAATGTCATTTTGAATTCTTTAACTTTATATCTGTCTATGAATGACCTTTAGATTTGATTGATAAACCTCACAAATATCAATGTTGCAGGTGTTAAATCTCTGCAGGCTTTGTACTTTGTGAATGTGAAATTGAGCTGTTATTCAGAGTCACGGGGCCATCTGACAGTCATTAGCTCTGCTCTCGCTCTTATTTAATGATTTTTTTGGCTTTTCATGATCAGTCTGTGTCAAATTAATCCTCCTTTTGGGTCCATATAAGTTGTACATTTAGGTCCCTATAATTTGCAGTACGAACTGCAGGGCATTCGTATGGGAGGAATGAAGAGTTACTTTGATATTATTCAACTAAAACATGTTCAAATTCATGAAGTTTCTACAGTTTATATTGATTAATATATAAACTTTTGAAATAGATTGTGTAGATTTTTGTTGCCTTCCATTAAACCCTTAATTCATCATCAGGACCCATAGCAGATCAAACTATATAATCTATCATCAGAACTGATAGGAGATCAAACTCTATATTCCACCATCAGAGCTGATAGCAAGAGAAGAGAAATGGAAGGCAGATCAAGCAGAATAAAAGGCTTCGAAATTAGTCTTTTCCCAATCAAAGGCCTGGCAAATGGAGGGAAGTTGGCACTGATCTTGTAAAGGAGGTAATGTGAGTTGGATGATCTATTGATTCTTAGCTGAAACAGAGTTTTCAATATTAAATGAAGGATATGATTCACATCATTACTTTTCATTTCCATGGTGCCGATTAACAAGTTATCTTCCAACCCAAGAACTTATCTATGTAGGAAGTTTGTCACCGAGCTCATTTTAATCTCAGTGATGCTTATATATTCTACTTCTTACACATGGCTATGCAACATTCATTAGTAACATTCTTGGGATGAATTAAAGTCTTCTGAATTAGTTCTTGGTACATAGATGTTCAAAAAGTTAGTCCTCTTCTACAGGGTAGAATCCTTAGGAGATAAGGTTGGCGTCTCATAATTTTTGGTAGAATCAGGTAGATGATAGTTTTATATGCTGTAACCTACCCTGAAAGTGTGAGTACCCAGGACAGTTAGATGCAGAGGACACCCAAGCTGTGAGAATTTAATGGGTTTTTCTTTCACTTTGCTTCCAACTAAAGAGATTTCCTTTGTGGGGCATTGCCACCAATCTAGCAATGATGATTGCCTGCCACTTCCAACCAAATGCCATACTGTAGGAAGCTGGGAATAACCTTGCATTGAAAGTTATAATAATAAGTAATCCTTACTCCACTGATGCTCAACTTCGTCTTCTTCCTACCAAAGACCTATTTGGGAAGTGGGTACCACTCTTAATCTGTTAACTAATCCATGCCTCATCAATGCTCACATTCCACTACCAACTAATAACATCATCTTTGTACAGAAGTCTGCACCCACAAAAAGAGTGACTTTATACAGTCTATACCCATATCCCAAAGAGATTCTGTAGACAAATGTCCATGCAATGGATGCTTTATGTTGTTTTTTACTTTTATTTTAATTTTCTTATTTTAATTTTCTTATGGTCTCTGCCATTCGATGATGGATCATAGAATGTAATCTGAAATGTTGATGAAAAATACACAATCCAATTCAAAAGCAGCAACATACAAAAATTCTTAGGTAAGGGAATCAAGTGTTGTTGTTATACAAACTTAGCAAGCACATAGGATCAAGATTTGCTATAGGTTTATTATACATTTGTAAGGTACACCATAGATTCTGTCTTATGTTCCAAGTTTCATGGCCTGCCGGTCTGGTGGGTGTCACCTTGAGGACATGTTAACGGTGTAGAAGTAGAAAAGGCGCCTAAAATTATAGAGGGTCTTGCTAGTCACAAGATTGTTGGGGGGATTAAACTCTCAAATTAGACTAGATTTTGCAACACTGGTCCTAATTTTCTGATTTTAAGCTTGAATGTCAAGAGCCATTTTATCAGTATTAGGTAAATCCATGGCTAGGAAAACACAAATCAAGGGTTTCAATGCAGATACACACAAACCCACTTCAGTAAAGCTGGATACCATATTTGAAGATGAACAAGCAGCCTCAAGACCTAAAGGTTTTAAGATAAGGCTTGGAGGAAGAAAATTGTATGGAAGGCGTTGGAAGATCAGAATTCCTAAGCTGAAATTGAGAAGAATTGTATCTCCTTTTAAGGCTTTACAGTGTCTTCGTGATGCCTATGTAAGAATGATGCTGTCCTTGGAATCTAAAGGAGGATTTATGTGTAATACATTAGTGCTTGGAAACCAAGTGATGCATCCAGTAGTCCGGCCTGGAAGGATCATTCATCGTCATAATGAGGAACATGAACTCCGCATGGCTGCCATCCGAGCTCCAAGTTTTATTGTGTGAATTTTTAAGAATAAAAACAGATTTTGAAAGGAACTGAAATTCTATTTAAGTTTTTTCCTTGTACTGCTGTTGTTACATGAGATTTTTTTATTCTATCTGATGTAAATGTTTGTTTTGTTTCCTGTGCAGTCCAGTAAGATTTTTAAGACTATCATAAACCTGCCATTAGCTGAGCAAATGTTATGAGATTGTTGAAGGATGAATTTGTCATCAAAATTTTTAAATAGAGGTTTTGCAATATTTTTCCTTATTAAAATCTGTATTCATGTCCAATATTTTACTTCTCAGACTTGCTCTTTCCTCCGAAGGGATTTTATTTGATAGAGTATTTTTGGTGCCCATGGATAAGCTTGTTTTTCTAAATTCCTACACTGTAATCTTGCATATGATATTTTGGTGTTATGCATTGTTTGTTACTGTCACTGTTCTATTAAAGTTTGTCCTCCCCTTTCTAGACTGAAGATGTCCTATACCAAGAATATAGACACCATAAGCAATTAAAATATAATTTTCATACAATTGATAGACAAAAATCTATATAAAAAATAAATATCAACAGAATTTTTATGTTCACTATCATGTCATATATTTGGGGACACATTTCCTTGTTTTCTTGGATGTTATAATTTGTGCTGTTTCTAATAAAAAACAATGCAAGGAAAAATAACATCTTGAATATTTTTATTATTTTGGTTGTTTCTAATAAATTAAAAGATAAGAAAGAAAATAAATTTTTAAATCTATTTAAAAAATGAAATTATAGGAAAAAATGTAGAATATTTAATTAAGATGGTATGGAAAAAAGATCACACTAAAAATCTCGAAGTCATATAGAATCAGACAAATCATATCAAACCACTTTAATTAAACAATTAATTATCGCAAACAATTGTTATCTAAGTTTTGAGATTTGATATAATGTGGGTGGAGAATACCATTTCAAGATTTAAAAGTAAAATTTCGTACTTTGCAATATATGTTTAAAATATCTTATAGGTATTAGAATTGAAGTTCGGTAATTTGATAAGATATGCATATTTTTTTAATGTACTATTGATTTAATATTTTTTAACAAAGCAATACTTATATATAGCTTCATATTATATATTGTACATCTTACTAACATTTTGAAGTATTACACCTTTGTTAGAGTTATCTAATCTATTTGATAAGGAATGAGAATCCAAAGAGATGACCCACCATTAATTGCCCTCTAAGCCTAGTCAAACGGAAGCTTTGTTCTTGTATTTGAAGTTCATACCATTTCTAAATATCATGGTTGTCCACATTGGTCATATTTGATTGTCAAATTGATACCTTATTTAAATGTATTTCCCCTCTCTCTAGATATGAACACAATTCCCCCTCTTTTTCACTCCTAAATCAACATATGCTAGGAAAAACAAGAAGCTGCCCTTTATCAAAATTTGACTTTAAGGAGTTACTAGATGAGGTAAATAATTTGAATTTCAACTCAATGTTAACAACATTACATTATTTTTAAATATAAAATGTGTATTGCAATTATGCTCTTCCTTTATGGAATCCTCTACGAGAAAGACAAATATAAATGGATTAAAACCAATTGGGAGAGCCAAGATTGGGGAGTTGTATCTATGAGAGGTTTGAAGAAAGGATACATTTCATTTATCTTGCACTATAAAATATACACACAAATAACCTGATAATATGGCACATGGTTATCTACGAACATGTTTATTACCTTAGGCATAAAAAAATGAGTTCCATCCTAAAGGTTATTCCTATTCTAGATTGCATATTGGTACAATTTTCTTTTTGGATTTATCCTTTCATTCATTTTTCAATGATATAGCAACATGATTAGTAGGGTTATATGGGGTAAACATAATTCAAACAAGTATGCAAGCTCCCATATGAAGTCTAGGGTGTGTGCAAAATTGGATTCACCTAACCACTTGTTGACACTATTAAGTTGGTTAGTCTATTAAAGTTTAAATTTGAACAATGCTGATATACCTTAATAAGCCTAATTATTAATTCTATTATCAAAATAGAGAATATCTTATACAAAATTTCCCTCTTTATTAACCTCAACATGCCCTCATTCCATTTGCTAACAAAGCCTTTGTCTTATCCCTTTCTACACACACTAGTCTCATTTTAGGAGCTTTGTCTCCCATTAAACATTTAGTTTTCATTCTTCAAATCTTGATGCTTATTTGAAATGGTAATCTTCTCAACCTCCTCCTAAGTTGATACACTATCCATAAGAACCTCTTATTGAGATGCCACTTGCAGAGGAGAAAACCTTAGCACATAATGTGCAATGAAACAACGATGCATGGTTTAATCTTGAGCTAAAGAGTATGTTGTTCTTATTTGCTAATATATACCCCTAACAATTTAGAATAGACTTGCCAATCTACCTCTAGACTAACTAATAACACTATTCTAATTGTCATTTGAAATTTTTTTTATAAAAGGATGTAACATTCAAATCTAACAACTAGAAAATCTTTAAAAATAATAAACTGAAAAAAATCAATATTTCATATAAGAAAATAAATTCTTCCTAATGTAATAAATAGAACATTCTCCTTCCCATGACGAGTCTAACTAATAACACTATTCTAATTGTCATTTGAAATGTTTTTTATAAAAGGATGTAACATTCAAATCTAACAACTAGAAAAATCATTAAAAATAATAAACTGAAAAAAATCAATATTTAATATAAGAAAATAAATTCTTCCTAATGTAATACATAGAACATTCTCCTTCCCATGATGAGTCTATCATAATTGCACAACAAATATTAACTTTGTTAAAGCTAGAGATCACATTCAATTGATGTGTGTCGAAGAAAGAAGAATGATTATCTAACCCATTCAAAGGAGAAGCAACCCACAATCTTCTACAAAACTGAACTCTAGGAAGGATACCTAAGGACAAGTTAAAGAGAGAGTGGAGATTAGGTGAGACCACAATGAGATTGCTTTGAGCATAATTTGGTAGCCTAAGGGTGTAATTTTGAAGTCTTATGGAATGTTGGTCATACATGCTTTTTATAATAGATTAGGAAGTGAGGCAACTTTTTTGAGCCGATTTAGTGCCCCAATGGGTAACTCTAATTAGATTTCTCTTGAATTTTCATGAGTTGACCATAAAATTTTAAAAAGATTGAGGTAAAATTATGGAGGAAGCTATAGGCCTAATGAATGTTTGAAATGAAGTAGAATGGGCATCCAAATAGCTCAAGGGAGCACACTTCAATTATTTTGTTGCTTTTGATCAACTATGGCCTTTAATATTAACAATATAATAATAGGTTAATCTTTTTTAGTATCACACTTTCCCTTAAGGTATGTCCATTTGACTATATATCAAGAGATTAAGTAGGTAAAGCACCCAGAGAAGAAACACAATACTAAGGTAGAGGGAACCATATTACTTATTAATGATGATTAGTTGACAATATATACATCAATCCACAACCATGATAGGATGTGGAATGTCCAACACTCTAGCACTTGAAAGAGAAAATACATAATCAATAATACCATTAAAAAAAAAGAAAAAAAGAAAAAAAAGAAAATCATGTCACAACATAAGTACTTACACTTGAGAAGTAAAATCAAAGTCCCAACATGCATACCTACAATTACCTTGGCTAAAATGGGGAGGAAGTACAAAAAGATGGTCTCCTACTCTATTACCATTAAAGAGGAGATGCTCATAGCTCAAGGTTATCCAATGTGGTATTCACCTTGAAACATCTACTCAATATTGTGGAATTTACAACTAGGGGTCATTCACAAGTCAAAAAAGTGAGAGAGGAGTTGTGAAACCTCATGAAAGTGGAAAGCCAAATCTAGACCATGCGTACCTCCCAAGCATTAAAGGGTTAGAAAACCACCAAGAACAAGTTGGTTTTAAACTACACCTAGAAAGTTCCTAACTCAAGAGTTTGTTAAAACACTAATAATAGCATGGTAACATATATAATTGTTGGTCTCAATTGTTAGAAAGAAACCCACCATGATGAGTTCATTGCACTAAGAGTTATCAATAATTCATGAATTAATGAATGTCCATAGATTTCGGCTAGGTGATGAGGTTTTGGATGAACTATCCTACACTAAGATTAAGCTTGTAAAACATGCTAAGGCTCTAAGACTTCGTGGGTAAAGTGGAGGTACCACAAACCACTAAATAAGGGCTTAAGGGAGCCAAGGTAAAAAGGATGGGTTTAGTAGGAGATTTGGTGAACATTAGGGATGGTTATATAGCTCGCACGAGCTTATAAATCCTCCTAGGGTCCAAACAAAAGGATCTAAGGGAGCTTCCACAATTGCCAAAAAGGTTGCTTGTAAATCAATTGTGAAAGGAGGAGTTAACAAACCACAATAAACAAAAAAATAAGACCTAACACAAGCCTTACAAGAAACCAAAATGCCCTGAAGGGTGGGAAGACTAATGGAGGGTCAAAGAATGTCAAGGATGTCAAAAGATAAACACTAAGATGCCCTTTAGTGTCCTACTATTCAAGAGTGAGAATGGGGACAAAAGGCTATGAGATAACATAAAAGGGTTAAGATGATGAAATATCCACCAAAGGAAATAGGGGATAGTGGAGAGATAAATATGAGAGCATTAGTCTAGTGCAAGTCTCTAAGAACCTTGAAAGAGTGTCACCAACTCATGGAAAAGGCTAGGAATGCAAAAAAAGGGGGAGGTCTTGACAATCAACTAGTAACATGAAAGCGACTCAAAATGACTCTTACTGAGTTCCAAGGAATAAGAAGTTAGGAGATATGCATTTAGATGTCTAAAATGATCAACATATATAAACCTTAATCTCTAAAATGATTACATTGTTGAAAGATGAAATATACCTTATCAATGTTACCAATACACTTTTCATGATTTAAATTTGAAGTTCTGACATCATAAGGGACGAGGTCGGGATCATGCCCCTAACAAATTTGGCAACATGGATGCTCCTTAGGACTTGGCTCTTAGATGAAAAGATTTAACCTAAGACTTGTGCTCTCATATTTTATGAATTAAAAAGCTTTAAAAAAAATTTAAAAGAAAAGAAAAAAAAAGGTGGGGCTCACTATAACTAAGAGGGAACGACAAGCTTCAATAGAATAAAAAGGTGATTTTCATCCTCATTCGAACCGTCAGTTTCATCCTCTTTTGAACCGTCAATTTTTAGAAAAGGTGAACATTGAGCTTCGAGCTCAAAGCAGTCCAACACAACCTTTATAAGAGTGTGACTACGATGAGAAAGTTATTTTAATCATTCTTTGTTGTAGATTACTCATTCTTATCTATAAGCTTAGGAGTAGGTTATTTTGATCTACAATTTAGAATTCCGATGACATAATTGCCTAATCTTAATGCAAAAATGGTATCGACTGGCCCACAATCATTTTGGTCGGTTTTGTAGGGCGGAAAGTAGAAATGTAGTGTTAGAGTGACCCTAGGTGACACCGCGCGCACTAGACCATATGCTTTTAGAATGTCATGCGGACTAGAGAATCACCGAATCAAATCTTTTGTGCAAAGGCACTAGACTAAGGGGATAGGGATGCAATAGGCCAACCCAAGTCCCCGAGGAGCCCTAAGTAGACTAGCTAGGAGGTGATTTTGCAAGAATATTTGTAAAATTATATGTTATTGGAGACTTGTGCAATCTCTAGATATAGGTATGAGGAGGTAGAATGTGAGAAGAGATTTGAAAGAGATAATCTATGTGAGAATATTGATTGGTTGTCATCTTAACATGTTCTAACATTCAAACATGTGAGAAGCAAACAAAACTTTTCAAGGTGAGATGTGTAGAGGGTTATTTCAATAAAGAATTCATGAGCACATGCATTGGGTGAATATAGATAATGTAGAGATAGTTGAGAAGTAGATTTTCTAAGAAGTTAAATAAGTGGCCTCAAGAATATACTGTCTAGGTGGAACTTATTAATCAAGTGCTTACACAAAATTCTCATTGGTGATGAGAAATGGTAGGCAACATTTTTTGAACTCTAGGTGATCATGAAGGGACCAAACCACTTGACATAAGCTTTGCCTCTTTTGAATGCTCCTTGTCATGAACAAGAATCAAGTTATCCTAGATTCTCTCATCTTGATGATGGATCACAGAGTATGATCTGAAATGTTGATGCTAAAAAAAAATACAATCGAATCCGGAAACAAATATTTGCATTTGAAATGTTGTGGAAATTTGATAATGTTAAAAGAATCAAGTCATCTACATGATACAAATGAGGCCTAAGTAACTTTTCAAATTGTTGGAATTAGTTCTTATTGTATGCAAGGTTGTGCTTCAAAGCATCAAGTTGATGCTTGACAAGCTTCTCTAATTGATCTTTATGATATGCAAACTCGTCTTTGTTATAATGAATGTGATAAGTTGTGACCAAAGTGAAAAGATTAAGAATACCAAATGAATCCCATTCTAATAGAAATAGACAAAGGAATGTATAGGGTTTCCCTTGTTGGGACCCAATCTAACAAGTGAAGATTTATTGTACATCTTCAGCTTTCTCACAAGCGTCACATTTTCATCCTTTCTCCATATTTCCAATTATTTGCATTTCCTTCATTCCTTCTAAATTCCCCATTCTCCTAAATTCTCTAGGAAGTCATTACTAGTTGGATCTTACTTGACCTTGGAGCTACACAAACATACCCATTTTGCTAAAATGTACTTTCTTATCTCAAGGGCATGGATCCACAAATGGATTTTAGTACAGGATGGATAAAATGAGGATGATGCATCAATGTTATAGTTAAAACCTAGTTGATAGTTTATGTGCAAGGTTCTAGGCTACTTGTTTGAATAGGAGAATGACACTTTACTATCCTAGGTCATTTGATGATGGATATAGTGGTGCATGAGTACCCAAAAGCCTATTATGCCTCCAAGGGTCAAAAATTTGAATTTTTGCCTTTTTTGTAAGGTTCTATGTGAATAAGGTCATTTTGGACCATAAATAGTCATTTGGGATCATTTTGTCAAGTTTTAGGCCAATAGGGCAAAAGATGTAAAAGTTGCATGACAACTTTTTCATTGCCATTATAACTTTTAAAAAGGTTGTTAAAAATAGTTGGCTTGGGGCAGTTGGAAGTTCATAACTGATTGTAATAAAATAAGAATGCCTTGCAACCACAACCAAAAGAGTTGTTGAAGTTTGGGATGAAAGTTTGAATTCAACTTTGAGCAATTTTATGTGCAATTCCCTATAATAGTCATATTCTCATGCTTGGTATGAACAGGTATGATACAATATGGGTCCTAAACCAATGGGAAAAGTTGAAGAAATCAATTTAGTTAAATATGATTTTTCTTTGAGAACTTTTTTTTAGTCTTGAACAAGTTATGCCATTTTTAGTGAGTGCAAGTCTTCTCAGGAACTAGGGTTTCCAATTTTGATAAAACATTCACTTCTCCTTATTGGTATGGTGAAAAATGCTGAGAATGGGTAAAACATTATGTTTTTACATCATCTTCAATTCCTCCAAAGGAGAGGTCCTAACTATTTGATTTATGAAAGTTATTAAGGATTTCTATTTTTAGATTACAATAGCGTAGTTTGAAAATTTGATTCAATAAGGTCTTGAATGGATTTCTTGTTTTATTTGTAAAGGTCATTGGTACAGTTGATATGAGATTTCATTAGTTTTTTGGAAATTACTTGAATATCCTATTATTGCAAGAGTTGAATCAAGTTATTGACATATATCCTACTTTCCTAGAAGGTCAGTTTTGGCCTATACAACAAGGGTCATAAAAAAGAAATGATTGATTATGTGTTGCCTTGTGAAATGAATATTTGTAAAACCTTAAAATATGTTCAAAAGAGTGTATGAAACCTTCCTAGACCAACAAATTGCTTCAATACCCTCTTGGAGTCTTTTGGAGACAAGAAACCAAGGTTATCCATAAGTCTACATGCCAAATTAGGCCTAATTCCAAACGAGACAATCAAAATTTGACCCAATAATTACAAACCAATCCTATCTCATTTTCAGTTATTTGTTGTAAGAGCCAAAAGGGTATCTAAAACCATGTTCACATTTGGATTATCAAGTCTTCTCCAAAATTTATGAAGGAACAAACCTATTTGTAGGGCTATAAGGGATAATGGAGGTTTATGAAGGTAGTCTATTGTTAGATTATTCTAAGGTTCTTCCAAGTAGTTGTTTGAGATATTTAGATCATTTTTACCCTTTCTTTGCATCAAATTGGTGTTAGAGATAGAATACCCTGAGAGTGCAAGGCATGCACCATGAAAATAGAGTTTTGAGAGAACGTTTGTTGTGGGTATGAAATAGAGTCGGTGACTTATATCCTCCAATAATGATGAAACTGGGTATAAGGTGCACATATTTCTTCCACTAAGAAGAAGTGAGTAGAATAGATCTTTGAGAATGCATCTTCTAGAATCCTGTTGGGTAGAGGATAGTTGTGTGTGTAAAGGTATTGTGATACCAAAAGAATGGAAATGGTGGGGAGACTAGTCTACATAGACTTGCAGAGTAAGGAGTTACCAAGAAAGAAACAAGTGGTGAGAAGAAAGAAAAGTAAGATGCAAAAGAAAAATGAGAAGGAAAAAAAAATAAATGTTCAACAAGAGATAATAGAGATCATGCAAGTCTCAGAAGAAATTGAAGAAATAATCAATCTTGAGAGGCAATAGTTTCTTGAGAGAGAAAACCAATAAAATGGTTGGAATTGGTCAATAAGAAATAAGGTAAAGTAGACCATCAAGAAGATTATTTAGAAGAGAAGAAGACAAGAAAGGACATCAAAACTAGTCTTTAGAGAGTCTTTGTTGATGATGGAAGAGCCTAAGCCATTTGAGAAAGAGGAAACATATGAAGAACATGAGTCCATTAAGACACAAAATGTTATTTATAACAATATTTGTGAGTATGTATTTAAACTTCATACGTGAAGTAGATGAATATGAAGAGGGAAAAGTGTATAAAGAAGAAGGATAAGTGAATGCAGTGTATGACTAATGTTATGAAAATGTAACCCAATATGGTGAAGAAGATGTTTAAAAAATAATAGAGGTACTCATTGTATTTTATGATTTTATGGATGATGAATATGTCAAAAAATTGTATTCACATAATGAAGATGAAGACATGGACAATGCTAATGTGGCATATGAACAAGAATTAGAGTTTTGGAACCTTGAAGTTGAGAAGATGTTAAGTAAGAGATAGTCCAAGAAGGAGAAGAAAGATTTGGGAAAGTTTAGAATGTAGAACATTTTAGATTTTTAGGTTGAAACAATCCCAGGTGGAAGATATTAACAAATTTATAGATCACATCTCATGTAATGCCCTGCCAGGGAACCTAGGATAAATTAACCTAAATATGCTACTAGGTTTGTACAAAATAATTTTTTTAAAGTTTATAGAATAATTTTTTTCGTAAGAGTTTACAAACAATAATGAATAACAAAGCAAAAGAAATATAACATAAAGACAATGCATACTCATAAGTATAACTCATTAACAAATTACAAGTCTCAAGGGTTCCTTGACATAGAATTATGTAAATATAAATTAATTAATTAAGTACAATAACCATTCAATTAAAGTACACCATCTCATAAAAGAATACCCAAATAGAACTGAACCATAAGGTATACATGATAATCCACATCTACTGCATAAGTCACAAGGTATGCAAATATAATCTAAGTACAAAGTAAAAATAAAAGAAAGAATATGAACAAGTCTCCAAGGATGAAAGAATAAGAAGAAATCACAACAAGGTTCATCCAACATTGGTACAGGAATGTCGGAGTCTCAAATGGTAAAAGAATCACTACCACCCGACCACGTGGAACCAAAGGTCCATTCCCATTGTGCTAAAGAGATAACAACATACCCCACTCAGATATCAAAGACCAAAATCCAACACAATACAACACCTAGGAAAGGGATCCTGGAAAATCTCTATCTCAAAAAGGTACGACACTAACTGCAAAGCTAATACATACTCAACCAGAGGCAATCAACACATGTAGGAAACCTAAGATGTATAAAGGGAAGTGTCATCACATAAGTCAACTCTAGAGTTATCTTGGAAGTCTCTCTAGACCTCGACATTGTAGTGAATCTACGCGGTATTAGTAATCCTCTCATATAGATGAGGCACCAACTATTCTATATCCAAGTCCACATAGGTGGAAATCATCATCTCACGCTCCATTCTAGCATGTACTAGCGCTCAAGGCATGGGTAAGGAACACAAACGTCTTATTAATTCATTTTAAACTCTTAATGTATTTAAGTTATCACTTTATTAAGTAACTTACAAAGGATACCAAGGTAGCCACTTCTGGGCTCCGATGCCCCCAAAATAAGCCACTTCCCATCTATACACTTAGATAACCTACCCTAATGCTCCAATAAAAAAATAAAGAACAAATAAAATTGAAACCACAAAAGCTTCTCATAAATCATAAATCATGATAACCACCAAAGTAAAATAACGGAGCATAGTAGAGAACAACACATCCTATACAAGGATCAAATAGTCCATCTCAATATAGACATTACCATAGATCATCCATCCCATAATGGATATCTCAAAGATGATAACAATCCATAAAGTCTCATATTACAAGACCAAGGATAATCACAACATCAATAACATCCATCTCCAAACATGAAGGAACATAACCCATAAAGATAATCATCTAGAACGTAAAATAATCATAGTAGAGAACATAAGGTGACCAAGTAAATCAAACTCAATTATAGTAACGGTTGTCATCTTTTGGTCAACTAAAATAAAGATTGACACAATACAAAATATGAGATCAATCATAGATATCACAGAATAATACATGATCCCATTGAGACTTCAAAATGATTATAAAGATTCTCTACATAAAATCAGAGATCAACAGAAAAACACTTCAAGCCCTTGGTATACAATTCCTAAAAGTCAACGTAATTTTCCCAACTAAACAACATCAAACAAGGCAATAGAATATACCAGGTAGTCAAACCATAACACAAGTCTCAGTTGTTTAAGAACAATCAATTTTGTTTACTAAAATCTAGTTTGACTTATTAAGAAAGTGTTCATTTAAAATCTCATGCGTAAACTTTTTAAATAAGTATTGAAATAAAATCTATAGGCATATCAAAACACCATGTATTTTAATATAAAACAATGGTATTAAAATTCAAATATAAATATAAATGAAAATATTAATATTAAAACTCACATGTAAAAAAAATCAATTAATATTGATTTATTAATTATTATTTTTTTCAAAATAAATAAATAACAATAATAATAATTTTTTTAATAAATCTAACAATTAATAAATAATAATAATAATTTTTTTAAGCAAAAAGCTAGTAAATATATATTTTTAAAAATATATATAAATCTGATATATATACATTTATCTTTTCATTGGTTTTCTAATTTCATGATATAATATCTTTTTTTCATATATATATCTTTACTAATTTATTTTAATTCTATAAAAAGATTATGCTCATATGCAAATATTATATATCTATTTTAATTTGATTTACTTCCTAGGGTTTCAACAACAAATACAAATAAACCTTAATTGATTTAATACAAGACTTTTCCTCAATATTTTTCTAACAAAAATGCCAGGTATTCACAATTCCATAATCACAGATTTCTTCAACCAAAAAGCTTTCAAAACAAAATTTCAAACAAAAGAAGAGTTACAAAACTACCATTGACAAAATTTGGCAGACACAAAGTAAACAATCTTTTTAAAAGAAAATCACATCTATGAGGGTTTCAAACACTACCTTAATACACCAATTGACAAAAGCCAAGAAGAACAATCCAAAAACCCTAAAAATTTTAAGCTTTCATATTTTCCTTCAATTCAAACTCCGAACCAAAACATGTAAACCTATGTGTAAAGAATAATGACCAAAGCACTCCTAGTAAAGGAAAACTAAGCAACCTAGGGTTTTCCAAAACCATGCAGAATAAAAAAAGAATTCAACCTTAAATTGAGTAAAAATAATTTATTTAATTAATATTTCTTGTTTTTATCAATTCACTCAACTTGATTTTTAAAAAGTAAAGTTCTAATTTCTTAATAATGTATTTTCTAAATATGCAACTTAACATTAAAATCACTTAACTCCTTTTGCATTTAAATAACAATTATTTTTAATTAAATTAAAATTCTAGCATATTTGAAATATGCAAATTAATAGTAAATATTATTCATATTTTAATTATACATTTAAATTCCAATTTAGACTTAGTATTTAAGTAAATCTCCACTTTCCATAACTAGACTTTTTAATTAATTCTTTTAGATAAATATAGGTATTTAATTAAATCTCACGAATTAAATAACCTTATATTTTAATATTCCAATATTTTATAAGATATAAGTAATCAATGATCACAAAATTAACTTTAATTAAATCCTTTATCTTTTAACACAAAAATCACATCATACCTATAGATATGCAAAACCTGAAGAAATTGACTACATAAAAAATACTAAATCAAACACAAAGGAAGGGTTCACGAATGACGCCACCTTGACGAATTCAAAAGGTAATAACTAAGATACTTGTCCACTATTTTTGGACAATAAATGGCTTAGGTTAGGATTTGGACTTGTTTGTTATTTACCCTCTCTTACCATTGAGATATTGCGATAGGACACGCTCATCCTGGTAATTCAAGAAGGTCGATGCTCGATACTTGAAATTCTGTATAAAAGATGAGCACGTACATACATGTATAAATATATAATGGACAATGGCAGGGATTGGCCGATCATGTGGATCTCACAAGCAAGTAATTACAATTTCATCCCTCAACCACATCAGACACATCAAATAGAAATATAAAACATACACACACACACCATACACATGCAAGTATGGGGTTAGTAAAACCATGAATATAAATAACATCATCATATGCAGATAATCAACATGAAGAGTGGCCTAAAAGAGTTTGGCCATTTAAACTAAAAAAATAAGCTATGGGAGGGGTATTACATCCACCTCTCCTAGAATTAGGCTTACTCTTGGAAGCCTACAAATAAATAAGGATATGCATCCCTCAATCACAAAGCATTCTATTAAAATAAAAGATAAAATGACATCTCAAAATAAGCCAGAAAATAAAGACATGATATATAGTCACCAAGAGCAATATAATTCTAGTTTCAGGATAAACTGAAAATCACATTGATCAATCATTCATTATTAATCGATTTAAATAGATCTAGATCTTTATTCATTCATCATCGTATAATTCATCTATAAATTAATTGTATAAAGTACACATTTGTATTTACATCAAATAATAAGTTGAGAAGTTCATGCAAACGTAGTTAATGCAACACTCATGCAAGACTATATGATACACGATACTTTTTATTTTCACATGCAAACATAGTACAATTCTTTGTGATGTCCTTCCTTACACATACTATTAGAGGTCTAAAATGAACATGATAGAAACACAAATTATCACAGAGCAGGGCCCCAAAAATACCAAACGTTCAGAATAGCCACCACAAAGTTTAAAAATGAAAAACCCAAGTGGAGGAACTTTTTTTCAAAGTTCAACATTAAATTATAAAATTAATATGGTAATTCAACAATAAGTCAAGTGTGACTAGTGTCACAAAATAGGTAGAAAAAAGAGAGTCAGGCGACTAGTCCACACATAATCTAAAGTTCAAAAATTTAATGCTAGCCCAAACACAACATGAACGATTCATCAATAACCAAAATAAATCATAAAATATATCACATAACAAAGTGACTGGTGTCAACCACACTTAAGGGAGTAACCACTTCATGACACCCAAGAATACAACATCCTAGATGCATTAGAGAATGTACCCAAACATAATAGACAGTCGCTAAGGTAAGATGCATCAAATGCAGTTGTAACTAAACAACTTTGCAAAAAGTTACAAGTAGGTTATAAGTTACTATAGTTCTGAAATATAAAAGAGTTATGTGTCTATGTTTCATTTCAATTTTTAACTACAAGACACCTAATGGGAATACAAAATACCTAGAGTTACCACTGTAGAAACATGAGCTTTGATACCAAGTGCAATGCCCTGCCAAAGAACCCAGTAGAAATTAACCTAAATATGCTACTAAGTTTATAAAATAATTTTTTTCTTAAGAGTTTACAAACAATAATGAATAACAAAGAGAAAGCAATATAACATAAAGATAATGCATACTCATAAGTGTAACTCATTAACAAATTATAAGTCTCAAGGGTTCCTAAGTGACGTAGTATTACACAAATATAAATTAATATATTAAGTACAATAGCCATTCAAATAAAGTACATCATCTCACAAAAGAATACCCAAATACAACTGAACCATAAGGTATACATGATAACCCACATCCACTTCACAAGTCACAGGGTACATTTTATATAAAGTACAAAGTAAAAATAAAAGAAATAATATGAGAAAATCTCTAAGGATGAAAGAATACGAAGCAACCACAACAAGGATCATCCAACACTGGTACAAGAACATTATCTAGTCTCAAATGATAAAAGAATCACTACCACCCAACCATGTGGAATGAAAGGTCCACTCCCACCATGTCAAGGAGATAACAACACTCCCCACTCTGATATCAAACACCAAAATCCAACACAATACAACACCTAGGAAAGGGATCTTGAAAACTCTCTATCTCAAATAGGTATGACACTAACTGCAAAGATAATACATACTCAACCAGAGGCAACCAACACATGTAGGAAACCTAAGATTCATAAAGGGAAGTGCCATCACATAAGTCAACTCTAGAGTTATTCTAGTAGTCTCTCTAGACCCTAGTGCCCTAGTGACTCTATGTGGTATTAGTAATCCTCTCATACAGATAAGGTACCAACTATGCTATATCCAAGTCCATGTAGGTGGAAAGAATCATATCACACTCCATCCTATCCTGTACTAGTGCTCAAGGCATGGGTGAGGAACACAAACATCTTATTAATTCATTTTAAACTATTAATGTATTTAAGTTATAACTTTATTAAGTAACTTGCAAAGGATACCCAGGTAGCCACTTCTAGATTCTAAAGCCTCCAAAACAAGTCGCTTCCCATCTATACACTTAGATTTAACCTACCCTAATGCTCCAATAAATAAAATAAAGAGAAAACAAAACTGAAACCACAAAAGCATCTCATAAATCATAAATCATGATAATCACCAATGTAAAATAATTGAGCATAGTAGAGAACAACACATCCTATAGAAGGATCAAATAGTTCATCTCAATATTGACATCACCATAGCTAATCCATCCCATAATGGATATCTCAAAGATAATAACAATCCATAGAGTCTCATATTACAAGGCCAAGGATAATCACAACATCAATAATATCCATCTCCAAACATGAAGTAATACAACCCATAAAGATAATCATCCAGAACGTAAAACAATCATAGTAGAGAATATAAGGTGACCAAGTAAATCAAACTCAATTATAATAATGGATGTCACCTTTTCAGTCAACTGAAATAAAGATCGAGACACAATGTACAACATATGAGATCTCTCACATATATCACAGAATCATACATGATCCAAGCGAGACTTCAAAATGGTTATAAAGATTCTCCACATAAAATCAGAGATCAACAGAAAAACACTTCAAAGCCTCTGGTATACAATTCCTAAAAGTCAACGTAATTTCCCCAAATAAACAATATCAAACAAGACAATAGAATATACCAAGTAGTCAAACCATAACACAACTCTCAATTGTTTAAGAATAGTCAATTTTGTTTACTATAGTTTAGTTTGACTTCTTAAGAAAATATTTATTTAAAATCTCATGCATATATAATTTTTAATAAGTATTGAAATAAAATCTCTATGCATATCAAAACACCATGTATTTAAAAATAAAACAATGTTATTAATTTTCTAAATATAAATATAAATGAAAACATTAATATTAAAAATTGCATGAAAAAAGATCAATTAATATTTATTTATTAATTAATTTGTTTTGAAATAAATAAATAACAATTTTAATAATTTTTTAATAAATCTAAAAATTAATAAATAATAATAATAATAATTTTTTTTTAAATTTGAAAATTAATAAATATTTTTTTTAGATGTATATAAATCTGAATATATATATAGTTCTTCCTAGTTTCATCATGTCCATAGTTCATGTGATAAAAATTTTGTTTTAAGGATACCTCTAGGACCACTCTCTTAGGTTTAGGTGAATCTAGAATTAAGGATATAATTCCACTCTTATTTATTGGCCTTTAACCATCCATAATCTATTTATGAGTCTATGTATTTCTCTATTGAAGATATGTCATTTTCCTCAAGGATAAGATAATATTCTAGGATTTTGGAGCTATAATATGGGGATGCAATTATTGTGGTATATTTTTATTTATGTAAACCTAATGATTTGATGTAGATAATACATACGAAGATGAAGATGAAAGTGAAAGTATTGTGTCAAATTGATATCCTTGATATGAACAAATTTTATATGTAGTTGGTTGTTGAAAACATAGTATAGAGATTTGATGAAGACATGATACAATGTTTGTTTTCTCACTGATGACAACCTATGTTGATCCTTTCTAGATGTTCAAAGAAGTAAATTGTTTTAGTTTGTTATAGAATAGTATGTGTGTTGTCCTTTATGAAAATCTATGATGGATATGGGGTTGTATTTTGACATTGGCATCAACACGTGATATGTGAGACAATTATAGTAGTGGAGTAGTGGAGTAGTGTGTATTGTAGATGACAACAACCTATATCTAGATGATTCATGGATAGATTTCAAAATGGTTATGATTAGATGTTCATGTTTCGATCTGTCAATCGATTTGTTGATCATATGTTCATGATTGTGTCAAAATATACTAACCAAATTGTCTTGATGTGTTTTTATTTGAATCTTATGTTTGGATGTAAAATATGTGATGTTTAGTAGTTCATGGTTAGATGCCAAAATGATCTTATTGATATATTGTTTTTGTTGTTGTGTATGTTGTGCTAGTATTGATATCCTTGACTCAAGGATTTTATTTTCATTTTTCTACTCTTGAAGATTTGTTTACATGGTTTAGAATTTAAGATCAAAAAAATTAGAAGATGCTAAATGTTTTATTTCATAATTCATTCTCTAGATAAATATAGAGTTGATTGTGTATTGGATTGTATTTTGGCAGCGTAGCAAGCTCTATGGGAGGAGTCAGAATGCTTTGAATTTCTCTACCTTTAAAAATTTTATCTTGTGGTTTTGGGAACATCTTCTTATTGATTTTATCTTACTACCCTTCAAGTTTTAGATTCATAGTTGCACTAGAAAGTATGATTCTAATTGTAATATCTCAAGACTAGTTAACTGGTCTCATTTGGTAACAACTTTTCAACTTTAGTATGTTTGTGTCAACTTAACTAGACCTGATTGTGTGAATGTATGGTGCTATAATATTTTTGAATGTCATAATACTTTTCCATGTGCTCCACATGTTTTCTCTGGACTATTGTAGTATTGTTTAGTGATTGGTTTGAATGATTGAGAGGCTAAGTGGGTGTTTGGCCAACTTGGATGGATTGTATCTTTTCTTTGAGGTTTTTGTAGCTTGGAAACATGCGTAAAAGTGTATTAGATCATTTATATATATTTTATTGGTCTTATTTCAATTTCCTTGCACCACATAAGTGTTTATGGCCAACCTATGTGGTTATTTCATGTTTCATGTTCATATGTTTCATCATGGCTAACTTGGAGAAGTTTTTTTGAGCTTGTAGAGGATATAAATGAAAAATAAAATGATTTAGAAAGTGGTCAAGTTTTGGAAGTGTGTTTGGGTATGAAGTTTGAAATAATAATGTGTAATAATTTTTCTTTTTGGCAATAATGTGTAATAATTACTAAAAGAAGTAAGCTAAATGTATCTACATTTAAATATGCCATGAATTTTCTATAAGTAGTGTGTTGAAGATTGCTATGGTATAATTATGATATTATAAGAATGTAGCCTCCTTCTATAAATGTTATCACTATCATGGAGCAGTTAGACTCCTTTATTGTGGCCATAAAACCATATTTTATAGGGAGTAGTCGCTTCCTTGGGTTACAACCCTAAAAAAAAGTTTTGTACCTTCTCTGTATTGCGATATTTCTCACCATAGTTTTTCCCTCATTGGGTTTTTCACATAAATCTAGTGTTTTCTTGTGCAAATATGTGGTATAATTTTCTCTTTCAATTTTACATTATTCTTGATGCATGATGTAAAATTTTCAATATAAGGAATAGTATTTTTAAAAGTATTTTATCATATAATTGTATCATCCTAAAAAGTAAGCACCCTTAATTGGGTTCTCATTTTAGTCCCATTTTAGTGTATATGGATTCCCATATTGATTTCACATTCTCCTAATTCTCATTTGACCTTTATTAATTTAAATCAATGTTTTAATTAATATTATGAGTCCTCTCTTAATTGATTTTCACCAATTTATTCCATTTCCTCAATCTAAGATGGGTCTTACCTCATTTTAAACTTCAAGGTATGATTCCCACATTTATCAATCTCATATCTTTACATGGATCATCTTTTGGGGCTTAGAAACTATCAACTTTCTCCCCATTAATTCCACTTAATTTTTTTTGGTACATGCTAGTTTTTTGGGTACATGTTAGGATTGGAAAAATGTTCCTAGGAACATGCTGGGATTGATGACATGTTCTCGACACTTTCACTTTAACTTTTAAGGGTGGGATCCTATGGTTTCACACTCCCCAAAGATATCCCCATAGGTAATTATCATTTTTTTAAGTTGACCTAAGGGTAATTTTACTATGAAATCTCTATATAAAGGCCCCCCTTTCTATTCTTTCATAACAAGAAGTGGAGAAAAGAGGAGATGAATAATTGATCAAGAAATCAAGTCATTAGAGAATTGTCAATGTCTTCAAGCATCTAAATCTTCAAATCCTTTAAATAATTATTCTCGTTCTTCATCAAGCATTGTGGAAAACTACAACACCCATGATTTCATTTTGTGTTTTTGTAGAGATCAAGCTATTGCATTACTAGTTGTGATTACATCCAAATTTACAATTTAGATATAGTTTCTATTTCATCTTTCCTTATGAAATTATAATTCATTTTCAAGGTTGATTCCTAAACAAGGGTTTTCTTGAGGAAAACCCATTTAGACAACCGTATTCCCCATTTTTTGTGTGCAAGAATAAGATACAAAACCATCAGAGCAGATTTGGGTAGAATGGGTACAATCACAGGATCCCTGAAAGTTTCAATAGAAAACACAAGGGACACATTGCCATTATAAAATCTCTAAGGGATACATTTCCATTCCCACCAAGCCCCTGCCATTTTGAGCTCAAATTTCTATCAAGGGTCAGATCTAACTTTTAGTTTTTGTTTCCATAGTTTTTTTTTCATTATCAGTTTGTATTAGTCTATTTTTATTAGTTTTTCAGTAACTTTCCTAATATATCATCTACATTTCATTATCTTATCACTACCATTTTCATCATTACATATTTAGAGAAGGAAACATTATCCCGACTTAGTGGTTAAGTCATCTCTTGAGCCTATTGGGGGTATCTTTCTTCCTAATGTGAACTTGTGAAATGAGAAGTGATTACTTATCTACATATCCCATTGCTTCTGATTTCCTATTGTACAACAACTTTAATTTAACACTCCCTCTCAATTTTCTTGCATGATTGAAAATTGGTATCAAACCTTGGTTCCTTAGAAGGAAGCCTAATAGATTGATGAATATCCATGATTTTACATGAAAACTCTAACTCATACTTGAGGAACCTAGGTTTGATGGAATTAACTATAATTTCTGGTGATTAAGGATGAAATATCACCTAAGTTATTTTTGGTATGGATTTTGGAATGCAAATTCAAAGATGGATATACTCCTAATAGTTTTCCAATTGATCCAACATACATTAAGACATATGAGAAAAATGAAAAGGAAAATAAATCTTATTTTTAGTGGATTAGCAAATTTTGAATTTATGAAGGTTATGCACTACATCATTGATAAGGATTTTTTACAAAATATAAGAAGCATCTATGACAGAGACCCTAAGGTGAGACAAGCCAAGTGGTAGATCTATAGAGGTGAATTTGAGAACACAAAGGATGTCAGAAGATGCAAATATTACTAATTAACTATTTTACGTAAATGAGGTTGTTTATGCCATCAGAGGTCTTGGTGAGGAAATTAAAGAAGCAACCATTTTTCAAAATATGTGCATGCAAAGAAGAGAAAATGTAGGGTTGATGAGAGTTTTCCTAGGTCAACCCTCAGTTTCATAATTAACCTTTAAATTAATTGAATTAAATGTGTGCTTTAATAGAGTAGAGGCTTGATCTAAAATTGAATTTCTTGAATGAGGTATTATACCTTCACCAGTATCCTTTGCGTTGAAGTATTCATGAAAATAGGTTGACCTATAGAGTTGAATTTATAATAGGTTGATCATGGATGCCATCTTGAATGCTTGATATTTGAACTTTACTTCTTGCTTCATTGCCTTGATTATGGTTGATTTATTTTTCAATGTCGTCTTACTTTGATTGAGGAAATATTTTCTTGATTTATGTGTATTGACATGTTCAATGATGGGGTTAGGATTGATTTTATACCTCTTCTCATGAAACATATTTGAATTTTCCAAGTAGGCCAACATAGAGGAGGAATCTCTGCACCCACAATATTTCTCCTGTACCCACAACTTGACCATTGTAAGATCTAAAACTGGGCCATTTTTGACAAGTCAAGGGCACCATAGGCACCATTGAAAAACCAATCAAAGTTGAGTCAAGGATCAATGATTAGTGAGATGTTGAAGTTTCCAAATTTGAGCAGGTGCAAGTAGAGTCAAACATGATTAGGAAAGGAAGGCATGACATTATATAGGGATATAATTTATGATGAGATAAATTTATCTACCACTTTAGGATTATAAAATTGCATTCATACTCTTGATAAAATAGACAGTAGATTTGAAAAAATTTCTTCAAGATATTAAAGAGGAAAGAGACACAAAAAACCCAAGTGACTTAGGATCTTATCAATCTAATAAAAAGATAAATGGAGAAACACATGAATAGAAAAGAAGAAGAAATAATTCCTATGCTAGACTAGTAAGGTTATGCTTACTCTAAGTCATGTAGAGAATCAATGCAAGGATAGTCAAATAGTCTATAAAATTGTGTTATGCTAGTTAAATTATCCTAACAATTTGTGCAAAAGATTAATGCAAAAGACACAATTTGCAATGTAACTAGAAATAAATTACTATAAAATTTGGGTGTTACAACTATAATGAAAGAAAATACTTGAGGGATGATGTGAGGGGAATTAACTAGGATGAAAGGATAAACTAGGAAGCACACACCTATCTTCCTTCATCTTATTGGAAGGAAGGTTGATCTACTAGGATCGAGGAGGCTCAACCAATAAGAGAATAAATAGATTCCTTCACTATGGAGTTAAAAAATGACTAAGAAAAATAGAAACACAAGATTGGGAGGGGAGATGAAGTATTTAAGCATGAAGACGGATATAAACTATAAATTCAATTGTGAAAATAGATCTTAAAAAACATAAAAACAATTGACTTGTGATCCAAGTTGTAGTTCAAAATGGCAGGTATGGGGTGGATGCCTTTGAGGGTTAGGGGTGAGTAGGAATTATAGGGAAACTCAAATTTCCTTACACTAGACAAAATAGAATGAAAATTTAGCAAACTATAGCTCCTTATTATAAATTCTTGTAGTTGTCTAGACGTAATTGCATTGCCTATCACTTGCACACAAAAATGGAAAAGATGTTGGGGAAAAGGGGTTTTCCTTGGTCAAACCCTTATATAGGATTTAATCTTGAAATTAAATTTAAATGATTGAAAAATAAGTGTGCTATTAGTAGAAAAGGCTTGATAAGATGCAATACCTTCACAAACATTCATAGTGTTGAATTGCTTATGAATATGCTTGAAATTTATCTTGATATTGTCTTGACTTTGAATCTAGGATAGGAAGAACATGAATGCCTTCACATATGCTTTGATCTAGACATTACTCATTTTCTTCCATTCTTGATTCTTGAATGGATGATTATAAAAATGAATTTATTGCCTTGATAACTCCTTGGATTGAAATCTTGTGTGAATAATTGCTCAGAGATATTCTCCTTCAAAAGGGATTACCAAAATGAGGGAGGTAGCATTTCTTTTATACGTCACATAGCCATTTTAGAGATAAAAATTTGAAAAGAGGTGATGGGAACTCAAGGATCCTATGAGAAATCCAAGACCTTTCTCCAATTACAATTTGGACCCAAATCACAAAATATAGGGTGAGTCTTAAGTACGGGGCAAGTTGACATGCACTATATTGACCTAGTCGTCCTATACTAACCATTTTATGCTCAGATTTGGATTGGGGGATAATTTGGATATGGAGATTTTGAAAATGCATATGATATTAAGGCTTGATATCAAGACAAACACAAGATGCCACTTATGATAAAATAGGGCCTATGTATGCAAGTACTGATGAATGAGATGAAATAATTAAAGGGTTACACCTATAATTAAGGACCCTAATAGAAATTGAATTACGAGAAGGTTTATATTTAATTATTTATTAATTCAATACAATGAAAAGTTTAATGATTAATGGAAAAACAAGAACACACTAAAATGTGTGTTAAGCAAGTGTGAAATTGGACATCATAGGAAGTGTGCACAATTTACAACACTACATATGGCCCCACTTTAGTAGAAGTATGAACTTGCATTGATACTTTTGGTAAAGTAGATCATGGCATAGGAAAGAAATACTATCAAGGTAAAAGAGATAAGGAAACACCAAGCCCCAAAGTGACTTAGTATTTTATTAGTCTAAAACCAAGACAAAATAACATCCACAAGAAGAGACAAAATGACAAGACATGATGATAATAGTCTAGTAAGGTTAAACTTGCTATGAGTCATGTGCAAAGAGAGAGATACAAAAATTAAAGTTGTTCATCTAGAAAATTTTTTTATGCTAGTCAATCCATCCCAACTATAATAAAGAAAAGCATTGTATGCAAATAAATATTGTTGAAATAAATGATGCAAAAGGATTTCCCCAAGGAAAGCATTGTATCAAAAGGAATCTACCAACGGAATGGTGCAAAGAGGGTTGTCCCAAGGAAAGAATGTTCTCCAAAGGAAACCAATAACATTATATTACAAAGTGGAAGGTAAAGTTTGCTAAGAAACCTAAAAAAAATGACTGCAATATTTTATTTGTGATGTGTACATAATGTGTAATAAAGAGTGGAGTGTATGCACACACATATTAAAGTAGTTGTGTATGGCTTAATAGAAGCAATGGATTAGAATACATGCATTCAAAAGACAAGAACTTTTTCATTATAATATGCACCTAGACAAGGAAAAATCAATGCAAATGAACACATGGAAAAAAGAGCACAAAGGGATTTACTAACCATGGTGTTAGTGTATATATGTGATAACTCATGTATTTAAAGAATAACCATAAAGAATTGACCCTTCCCCAAAAGGTAGTAGAAATACAAGCTTAATGGAATAAAATCACATACAATGAATGAACAAAAGTCTTTTTGGGTAAACATTAGAAAGAGAAAAAAGATAGATGGCTACTATCGCTTTGCATCGTCGCCAATCAAACAACACAAAGGCACTTTTACAATAATAACACATGTATGATGTAACATATACACAACATATAGATGAATTGAGATACAAATAGAAGAATGTCCTGACAAGTTCAATCCCTTTATCACCTTGCACCAAGGGAGAAATAAGGGTCATCTAAAAAATATAAAAAATAACATATAACAAGAAACATAACATAGAGGAAGCACATTACAAATAAGAAAACACACAAAAGCATCCACTACAAACATGAGCTATTCAAGTGTATCATCTACCAACCCTTTTCAGTGAACATTATATAGAAAAGGTGGATACCATGCAAGAGGATAAATGTCAAGCACGGTAGGTGAAGCTACTACAAGTTCCAAATAAGGACCATGCTCTAATAATGTGTAACTTTGTTTGTTACAAGGAGAAAGAGTTAATGCTTTGGAAAATATTGTAGGTAATTCATAATTAATTTTAATATCCTCATACATATCATCAAAATCATTAACATTGTTAGTATCATCATCAAGAGTATCACTATCATCTAGGATAATCAAAATATGATACTTAATATGAAAAGTATCATTATCATGTGTAGACAATATAATTTTATTAAGATTGAATTCTTCCCTTGGGATATGCATAGGTTGGTCAAAGGGAATCAAAGAAATGTTTTAGGGAGGAACTGGTTTGGGAATCAAACTTAGGGTCCTTAGCACGACATCTACAATGCTAGTCATGAGAACAATGATTATGTTTTGTTTTGCTTCATATTTGGGAAGTTTTACAATTATCAAAATGGGATCCTTTTCTTCCTTAGAAGGAAGAGTGAAAGGAACTTGACTAGGTGAGAGATAAAGGATTATGAACACTTGTAGGATGTAGGATGTGGAACATACACATAATTGGGAGGAATAGAAGATGTAGGAAGGAGTCTAGGACTAGTACAAGGAGATGGGACATCCTTAGAGTTTCTTAATTTGGAAATTATGTCTTGTTTGTACTTTTGGTAAGATAGAAAGAAATGGTTTTGGAGAGGTTGGACTAGTTGAGACATTTGAGGGTAAAATAAGTCAAGCTCAAAGTTCCCATGACTTGCTAAAGGCTAATAGAGACTATGATTGATTGTGGTAATTTATCCATTATGGGGAAACTTTGGGCACTTATGGATAGTATAAGAAACAAATTTCATAGAAATGAGCCAAGGAATTCCAAGTCTAACTTGGAATTGATCAAAAGTTGGGATGAAAACAAAGATGACATATAAGATTTTTTAACCAACTTCAATAATAAAGGTGATAGAACCATGGGTAGGACAAGTAAAACCTTTGAAAGTATTAATCATCACATCTAATTTATCAAAGGAGTCTTGATGAAATTTTCTTGTGAACAGATGTTTATCAATTATAACATTCACCATGCAAGTAGGATATACCATTGTTAAGGGAAGTTACAACAAAGATTATGATTGCACCAGTAACAGGCTATTTCATTTTTGACACATGCTCAAATTATTGTTAGCTGTGAAAGTTGCATGATGTAACATATTCTAGGAATATTATTTTTGTGGCCCATTAATCAATGTAAATAACTGTAGGCCACATGTCGTGCTAGCGGGTGCTATAGAGGAGAGACCTCAAGCGAAGGAGCTAGATATTATAACTAGTTGACACATGTCAGATTGACAAGAGATTTTGAACTTTGAAGAGGAGAACATGCTTTGAAGGGGCATGCGTGCACATGATGTGTACACATTACTGGTGATGGAGGTGATGGGGCCATCTTGTGTAGATAAAATCTACAGTTCTTGGTGACTCTCAATGAATCTCGACCTACTAGGAGAGAACTTAGAATATATGGTTGCACAAAATATGCCATATTTGTTAGGTTTTGATGAATTTATAGCTCACTTTAGGTATATTTGATCGGACATTAGTGGTGACCTACAAGCTTGATGGAATTGGATCATTTTTTATTTTTGATCATGTTAAGGTACTTCCTACAAATAAATTTAAAATAATTTGGGACCATTTCAAATAAAAGGGAATGAATTTCATCACCTTTACAATGTAGGAGGGACAAGGAAAATCTAGGCTAGGTGGGGCAACAAGGAGGGTCTTGCGAGGAATGACATAGAACGAAGCACCTAGATAGTTAACCAAAAATATAGTAAATTTGTTAGACATCATACAAGCAATAAGGCATGAAAAAATAGAACCAAAAGAGAAGAATATGGGTATGTGTAGGATCATGGTATACCAAGCTATGGCCTTAAGTGGCAATGAAAAATCAAAAAATCAGGGTCAGTCAACTTGACGTAAAAAGTTGAACATCCTATCAACCTTATGTGAAAAAGTTGTAAAAAGAAAATCTATAGGAAATTGAATATAGTTTCTAAACTACTAGCCCTTGTCTGAAAAAAAATTAATCTAATTGTTCAAAAATTTAGATTTCAATGCAGTAGTACAAAATTTTTAGGAAAAAGATAAAAAGTACGCATATGTTTGACCACCTTAATCACAATCAAATGATGTTATATTTTCACAAGATTCTAGATATAAGTAGTAGACTCATGTCCATATGTGACACATATTTTTGTGTAATTTTTTCCCAAATAAATAATTTATTATGAATTTTCTGCTACAACTTATTCAGAATAAAAAAATCTCATGTTTGACCACCTTAACTAATTCTAAACTTTACAAAATTGAAAACTTTTTTTTTTCTTATAGTAGACGAAGCATAAAAAGGGACACATATTTTGGATTTCAAAAAGGTTAAACCATTTGAAAATTATTTTTTCAACCAATCCGTCAATTAGGACTTTAAAGATAACTCAATTAAAAATAAGTAATAATTACTTACTCAACTCGAAATTTGATAGCAATTATATTGATGGAAAACTGATAATGTCTTTAAGAAACCCTTTTCATTTTATCAATTTTGGGTGAAAAAAAGGTCGTCAGCTAGATGGTCGAAGTTTGGAGATCAAATAAAATATGGTGAACACGTCTTTTGGGTTGACCAATCACGTTTGGCATTGCAAAATGAAAACTTGAGGCAAATACCAAGCCTAATTGAATATCCGATATCTCCTGCCCAATTCCAACATTACAACTTGAATGCTTTTTTCAAGTTTAAGTTATATATTATAAATTTTTCTTTTTTATATTAATATTAAATGATTTAATAGAATTAGTATTATATAAAGTTTTATATTAGTATTTTATTATATTATTAATATTTATTTCTCTATTGTATAATAGTATAATATTAGTATTAAATATTTATATTATATGTTCAATAATACCTAAGGGAGAGAGAGAGAGAGAGAGAGAGAGAGAGAGAGAGAGAGAGATTTCGACAAAATTTGAGTGGATATTTTGGATATTCGATAATATCGGATATCCAATAGTTTCAAATATCTAATATTTTTGGATATCCAATTGTTTTTACTAGCAATGAAAAGAAAAAGTTTATTCTATGGGTCCCTCAGTTTGAGAACCACATTTTTCTGCAAAAAATATCATGGGATTGTAGTTGTAAGGCCCAAGTGGGAAAGAGTATGATGTACAGTTATGTTGTTCCTTGAATAAACTAGAATTTTAGGAGGGTTGGGAAAAATTTGTGAATCTTCATGGGGTGGAGATGGGAGATTTTCTAGTGTTCAAGTACATATCAAAGCCATTTTTCAAGGTTAAGATATTTAAAAGAATAGGGTGTGTGAAAAATCTTACTGCTTGTTATTTTATAATTACAAATGTTGATACAAGATGCCCTTCTAAAAAATTAGGTAGCTCAACTCAGCCAATGGGTAGCAAGTTGTTGATCGATTTGGTTTCTGATGAGAAAAATAACAATACCATCGATGCAATGGAGAAAAATCAAAATCGTAAGTATCATTGTATTTACTACAATTTTCAGACTAGACATTTTAATTATATATGTACGAGGAGGAATGTTAAAAGTTAAAATAGACATAATTATTAATTTTTGTTGCAGGCCATTTTGGCAAGAACCCTGAACATTATGAATCCTTTGCTCTAGTGAATCTCGGCCTTACTTTTAAATCAAACAAACCATTTTGGTCAATGGAAATGCAGTCCTGGAATTTAGGCAAGCCGTATATTCTAGTAAGATCATATTCTCTATTTTCTCATGTTTTAATCAAGAGGAGTATCTAATTGGAAAGGTTTACCAAGTTAACATGATAGAAAATAGTTTTTCAATTACATTTTACTGAAGGATATCTGATGGTCTAATATAATTTTTTGTGTTCTGTAATATGTGTTAATATGATTTAGAACAATAGAGAGGGAGGGTGAATCAGTTGTTCTCAAGTCCAGATGTACCAATTGAACATTCAAACACTTCAACAAACTTGGATCTAATCACTAACTTAGATGTAACAATACATTCAAACAAGTATGACACCAGGATTTATAGTGGAAACCCAATTTGGGAAAAACCACTTTGTAACATGTTACTGATATTTTCACTCTTGTGAAGTGAGCTCAGTGAAAAGTCAACCTTGTTAAAGGTTTACAAACACACTATTAGGTGTGACCCTGTTAAAGGATTTCAATCACCCTACTAGGAGTGGCCTGGTCAGAGGACTTGAGTACATTCCATTAGAATGCCACCTTGATTAAATGATTTATCAATGACTGTTAGGTCAACCTTGATTAAAGGATTTTGACTATTACAATGGTTAGAAAGTAGTAGTAGTTTCTAATCTATAAAACATACAACTCACTTTGTAGATATCAGATCTAATTCGCACATATATGTTGATTTACTGACTGGGTATCATTTCCATCTCCATCTCTAATCTTCTCAGAATTCACTTCAAGAAATCACAACTCTGATCTTCACCTTCAATCTTCTTCTTAGAGTTATCAGTCAATAACATCAACATCACCAACATACTCTGTGACCTCACCATTAGGTTTCCTTTATATCTCTCCAGATAGAAAGATCTACCTTTTGCCTCTTAATCTCCTCCGTAGATCTTAGTGTATCATCTTAAAATGGAAGCACTTCCATGGTAAGAGAATTTAGCCCTCTGAGTAAGTGGTTTGGGGTCATGTCGAATGCCTTGAATGGATACTCAACTTGGATCTAGCTTTTTGTCCTATTCTGCCCCATTTTCCACTTTGTCCTGGCATTTTCCTAGCATTTTGGACTATGAACCTGAGGTTTTTGACCATAAGGTCAAAGTTGACTTTATGGGGTCAAAGTCAACCTTGATCCTAACCAAGTCAAGATCGACCTTGATCCTAACCTAGTCAGGTTCAAGCTCATCTTTGACCCTAGGGTCTGGGATCTTTGGGGTTAGCTTCCGATTTTGGGATTTCATCAAAATCAAGCATTTTCCCTCTTCGGGGCCACTATTTCTCAAATTAAGTGTGAAATTCTCAAATTAATATTTGAGGTGGACCTTTCTTGAGATTTGTATAGGATTCCTAATTTATTACTGGAGATTAGCCTTTCTCAAGTTTTGTGCCTAATGCTCAAATTAACTTTGGGGTTGGCCTTACCTTGAATTTTGTAACAAGGCTCTTAAATAATTATTTTATTCCTATATTAAGGGTGGTCCCCTCCTCGAGTTTTTTGTCAAGACTTTAATTTAATTTCCTCTCCATATGCACCTCTCTAGAGTTTTGTGCCATGGGCCCTTAATTATTATTTTCTACGAGGCCCCTCTTGTGCCCTAGATCACTATAAAAGGGAGCCTTCCTCTCTCATTTTCTCCATCTCATCTCACAATCTCTCAAGCTCTCAAGTGAAAGCAAGCCTTCAAGAATTCAAGCATTCAATTCATCAAGGAGATCCATTAGAAGCCATTGAAGGATTCAAGCTCTATGGAGCCCTCTTGTTGAAGATCCATCCATTCAAGCCTCTTCCTATTCCAAGATCCATTCAAGATTGGTGTTGAAGATCTAAAGACAATTGATTTGAGACATCCTACATTTGATTCTACATTCATCCACTCTTGTGGATTCAAGGATCCAAATCCTCCACAAGGGTTTCAACTCAAGCAAGGTGAATTGTTCCATTTACTTTGTTTATTCCAGCAATTTCAATTCAATTTCAAGGTTAATTCCTAAATTGGGGTTTGACTAAGGGAAACCCCTTCCCCCCAACAAATAAAAACCCTCTTTTTCTTGCAGGTACAGGTGTACAATTTTGGATTTGAGAGTAGATTTGCATACCCTTTTTGCCGAACTTCTGAGATATATGAACAAAGTCAAAATTGACCTTCAGAATAAAAATGTAGCCTTTGACCTTTTATGAGGGTCAAAGTCGACCTGATCCCATCTTGGAAAAAGATTTTTTGGTTTTGTAGATCTCACAGGTTCAGTTCAAAATCATGAAAATAATAATTTTTTAGATCGTTTGACAGGGTTTTATGCCAATTCTTTTTCGGAGGTAAGTACCTTTATTTCTTAATTTCAATATTAATCATCTACATTTACTTTCTATATCAATACAATTTCATGTAATTGTAAAATATTGGCTTTGGGGTCTCTTTTATGTGCAAACCATTGTTCTAGGGCCTCATCCACATTTTACCCTATACATTTTGGTGAACCCGACATACTTACTCTCTTTCTTTTTGGTGTTAGATCATTTTTTTTCTTTCCTTAAGATTAGATTTCTTTTATGATCTTGCATTTACATTCCAAAAATCCAAAAAAATTGCAAAATTTCTTCAAAAATACAAAAACATTTACATTGCTTTGTGGAATTAGATGCCCTATTGTGTTTATGGTGTTTGATTTCCTTTTCATGCTTATAGATCTCATTTGAATGCATTTGGATATATCTAGATCTATTTATTATCATGTTGCATAAGTTGTTTCAAATGTTGCACAGTGTTACACCTAGAAAGATTTCATTTATTACATGCGATCTCTGTCATATTTCTCTTTATGAAGAGGAGTTGAGGATTGATGTTAATTCTTCTCCTACTATATGTCCTTCTTCCCCCTCTAGGGATCAAGCTTTAGTGAATTGTGGCAACCCTACAATGAGCTTTATTGGTAGGGATGATAATCCTCCTATTTGAGATGAACCTTTAGATTTGGATGTTGATTACTCTCTTCCTCATGAAACCATTGTGAATGATCCCTTGGATAAAGACATTGATTTATCCCCTCCTCATGAAGAATATTTGATACAAGAGGATAACTCTTTTTCTACAACACACTCCCCTTTTGCAGACATTTTAGCGAAAGAAGATGACATTATAGATGCTTTACCTCCATTTGCGATTCCTTCTAGTGATGAGGCATTAGTGGAGAATGATATAAATTCCCTTAATGATCTCCCTTTTAGTGATGATCCTATGGAGAATCAAGATCTTACCTCATCTCCTCCTAGGATGTCCTCTTTTCTTCCTTCTTGTGAATCTATTTGTAGTGTTGAGACAACTAAAATGGTTTATCCTAAACCCTTGTTAACTGTTAAAGGTTGCCCCTGCATTACTATCAAAGGAAAACCTATGGATTCTTTCAATGGTCAAGATTCTATAGCACACACATATCATACAAGGAATAACCCTCAACCTAATCTGGTGGTTTCTACTTCTTTTCCACCTTCTCAATGTATTCTTCCTCCTCCACCCCGTTTTCCTAGCAAGGAGTATGATTTGATAACCCAATTGCAAAATACTCCTACCAAGATTTCTTTATGGGAGCTTCTTCAAACTTCACCTACCTACTATGAAGCCTTGAAAAAAGCTCTAGCAAATATTCCCACTCCACCTCCTAATCAAGATAACATCAATAATTTCTTACAATGTATGCATGCTACCCCGGGTCCTCTTGACATTGTATTTACTCAAAAGGATTTACCTTCTAAAGAAGTTCAAAATCGGTATGATGCTCTTATAGTTTCTATTTCTATCAATAAAAGTATCATTCGTAGGACATTGATTGATAACGGATCCAGGCTTAATGTTTGTAGCATGGACATTCTCAAAGCAATTAACATCGATCTTTCAACTATTCAACCTGACAATGTTCCTATACGTGGCTTTGATAACATTGCTAAGAACACTTTAGGCATCATTACCTTACCTATCAAAGTAGGACCGGTCATCCTGAATACACCTATTCATGTTATGCCTGGACCTCTCAATTATAACCTTCTTTTGGGTAGACCTTGGTTGCATGAGATGCATGCTGTTCCTTCCACCCTTCACCGTAAAGTCAAGTTTATATATAACAATAGGATGTATACACTTCATGCAGATGATGCACCTAATCCTTGTCTTAATATTCAAACTCACACTACTCCTATTTCTAATAGTAATCCTCCTTCCTCTAATGCTTTTCCTGACAATGATTGGGGAACCTTGGATTTTACTCCTACCTTTATTGGAGAGTATACGGTTAATGATCTTGATTTTATGAAGAAACAAAGAGAATTTGAACAACGAGTTTTTACTTCTACTTCTAATACCCTTAGTAACAACTTTGTCACTGCTTCTACCCATAATGAAACTGTCAAGCCTACTAATGATGACATAGTGACTACTGAAGTTCCATTGACTTCTTCTGATATGGCTTCTCGTTATGGTCCTGGTTATCATTTCCTAGTTAAACAAGGATTTAATACTCAAGGATGTGATAAGCATAAACAGGGAATTCAAATGCCCTTACACACTGGGGGGCATGAGCATTCTTATGGATTAGGATTTAAACCTCAACAACAAATCAATGTTAACAACATCTCAAATAACACTTCAAAACATGATGAAACTATGAAGGAATTTGACCAAGAAGTTCTTTTGCCTAAACTCCTTCGTGCTAAGATGATTACTAGACCTAAACGCAAAAAGAAACATAGTTCACACTTGAAGACTCTTCCTTTTTGTTTATATCATAGATTTCATGATCACTCTACTAATGAATGTCAAGCTTTACATTATAAGATTAGGTAGCTCATTGATAGGAAGGTTATTTATATATCATGTGGCAATGAGTTGTATTTCAATCCTATTTTCTCTAAATAACATTCATGTTCCTATTATGGAGCTCCACATTATCTAAACAATTAGCCTAATCCTTGGGGGCTCGTTGTCTTTCATAGTGTTGTGAGTGATATAATAGGTCCCCTTCCATTCTTGTTCCTACACTTGGGGGGCAAGGATGTCATCTCCTTCTTTTTTGTCTTTCCGAGATTCATCTCTTTCCTTGGTTAAGTGGTATCTATCTATTATGTGATATCCAATCATACATGAACATTTTGGTTTGCATTGAGGATATTTGTCCTTGATCACAACCTCTTTTGTTGTTTGACATTGGGTTTCCATGATGGATAAATCTCTCACCTTGGAAACTGAATAGTGTGCTATCCCTCACAAGGGTTACTTTTTCACTTCTTGCATGATATCTCTTTGCATTCATCCCTTCCATGACCTCATAGGAGCTGTGACCTTCTTGGCTTGGACTGGGTGTTGTCTATGGATATTGTCTTGATGTTGAAGAGGAATTTATCCTTGGTCTTTACTTTCCTTAACATGTCAAAATAGTATGTTTTTTCCATATTAAGGAGGGGGGCTTATATACGGCCTCCCTCATTCTATATTATGCATTTTTGTTCTAACCTTTTATTTTGCAACATGCTAAATCTTGGAAGGTAACACACATAAGTTGCTAAATCCTGAAACGACACGCATTTTCAATATGCTAAATCTTCCGATGGTAATGCACATAAGTTGCTAAAATGCATTTTTCAAAATTTTCAAATATGCTAAATCTTGGAAGGTAACACACATAAGTTGCTAAATCCTGAAGGGACACACATTTCCAATATGCTAAATCTTATGAAGGTAATGCACATAAGTTGCTAAATCTTGAGGAGACACACATTTTGTATTCCATGGTGATACAAGAAGGTGGATCCATGGGTACTTTATAAAAGTCATCAGAAGATGCACTACATACATGCACAAAGCTGCCAGAAGGTGCACAACTTTATGGGGTGAGTATCAAGTGTTTTCTTGGTGGGCCATCCTATCTTTTTGTGGTTCACAGTGAGATATACACATCTTACTAGATGAGCTAGCCACTCCTCTCTTCCCTTTTATACCTTTTTCTAGTGATGTCTCTCTTATTGCAATCTTGGAGTTGATGAAGACTCAAGTCCCTGGGGGCTTGAAGATTTCTTTGTCCCTTTGATTTCAATAAGATTATCTTTTTCTTTATGATCTCCTTTACCAAGAGTTTGCATTGAGTCCATACTCTTGCTAAAGTGGGGGCTTAATGTATCATCTTAAAATGGAAGCACTTCCATGGTACGAGTGTTTAGCCCTTCGAGTAAGTGGTTTGGCATCATGTCGAATCCCTTGAATGGATACTCAACTTGGATCTGGATTTTTCTCCTATTCTGCCCCATTTTCCACTTCTTCCTAGCATTTTCCTAGCATTCTTGACTATGAACCTGAGGTTTTTGACCATAAGGTCAAAGTTGACCTTATGGGGTCAAAGTTGACCTTGATCCTGACTAGGTTAGGACCAACCTCGATCCTGACCTAGTCAGGTTTGAGCTCATCCTTGACCCTAAGGTCTGGGATCTTTGGGGCTAGCTTCCGGTTTCAGGATTTCATCAAAATCTTGCATTTTCCCTCTTTGGGGCCACTATTTCTTGGATTAAGTGTCAAATTCTCAAATTAATATTTGAGGTGGACCTTTCTCAAGATTTGTATAGGATTCCTAATTTATTATTGGAGATTAGCCTTTCTCAAGTTTTGTGCCTAATGCTCAAATTAACTTTGGGGTTGGCCTTACCTCAAATTTTGTAACAAGGCTCTTAAATAATTATTTTATTCCTATATTAGGGGTGGTCCCCTCCTAGAGTTTTGTGTGAAGACTTTAATTTAATTTCCTCTCTAGAGTTTTGTGCCATGGGCCCTTAATTATTGTTTTCTATGAGGCCCCTCTTGTGCCCTAGATCACTATAAAAGGGAGCCTTCCTCTCTCATTTTCTCCATCTCATCTCACAATCTCTCAAGCTCTCAAGTGAAAGCAAGCCTTCAAGAATTCAAGCATTCAATTCATCAAGGAGATCCATTAGAAGCCATTGAAGGATTCAAGCTCTATGGAGCCCTCTTGTTGAAGATCCATCCATTCAAGCCTCTTCCTATTCCAAGATCCATTCAAGATTGGTGTTGAAGATCTAAAGAAAATTGATTTGAGACATCCTACATTTGATTCTACATTCATCCATTCTTGTGGATTCAAGGATTTGAATCCTCCACAAGGGTTTCAATTCAAGCAAGGTGAATTGTTCCATTTACTTTGTTTATTCCAGCAATTTCAATTCAATTTCAAGGTTAATTCCTAAATTGGGATTTGACTAAGGCAAACCCCTTCCCCCCAACAAACAAAAACCCTCTTTTTCTTGTAGGTACAGGTGCAAAATTTTGGATTTGAGAGTAGATTTGGATACCCTTTTCGCTGAACTTCTGAGATCTACGAACAAAGTCAAAATTGACCTTTAGAATAAAAATGTAGCCTTTGACCTTTTATGAGGGTCAAATTTGACCTGATCCCATCTTGGAAAAAGATTTTTTGGTTTTGTAGATCTTGCAGGTTCAGTTTAGAATCATGGAAATCAACAGTTTTTGAGATTGTTTGACAGGGTTTTCAGCAGATTCTTTTTTGGAGGTAAGTGCCTTTATTTCTTAATTTCAATATTAAACATCTACATTTACTTTCCATATCAATACAATTTCATGTAATTGTAAAATATTGGCTTTGGGGTCTCTTTTATGTGCAAACCATTGTTCTAGGACCTCATCCACATTTTACCCTATACACTTAGGTTAGGTCAGATCTAACAGATCCTTCCAACATTTAAGTCCTTCATACATCCTTCTAGAAACATATTCAATTTCCTCATTGAAATCATAATAAAATGATTTACCATGCATTAAATCCTCCATATAATCAATTAATAAAGTCAACATGATTTACATAACCCAAGAATTCAACTGAGTCGGCTAGAAATATGAATTCTTCCTCCAAATATAAATTGTTGATGCTCGGTCAATACTCTGTTCATCTCCTTGGTCATCATTATGTAACTTGGTCATCTCTAAAAAATGTCTTCCTCGGCTAACACTGTCTCGCTCGGTAATTTCTTGTCGTTTGACATAAACTGATGTTCGATCAACACTAGATTTACTCAGCATATACTAGCACTCAGTTGACACTAACATCACTTGGCTTAAACTAGATTTCTTCACTTTTTCTCGGTTAAGCCTACTTCTTCAGTCTTTCTTCTTACTTAGATAAACAATACATTATCTCATCATAGTGCCAAATAATCAAGTAATCAATGAAGTATCAAATAACTAAACCTTTCCTTAGGTGCTATTGTTATCTCCCTTTCCCTAATCCTTTTCATCAACCAATAGATATAGTACTTTCTTAGATATCAACTATCTTACCAGTTAAGGTTTGACATCAATGACAATACAATAATTGTTTCAATTGTAGTTTCCAACAATCTCCATCTTTGGCATTGATGACGACACCACATGAATAACACATGATTTTCCAACCAATCCAAACTTTGTCATTGCATCAGAAATATTTATAATATCCTTAGCTTCATTATAATTCTCAATAACTTAGCCTTACTTGACCATTTACACAGTAATTCCCTCTAAAATGTTTATGTATCTCTCCCTCTTTGATTGTATCCTCTTGATGTGTATTCATCACTGAATTCTCTCCCTCTTTGACAAAAATGCCAAAGCAGCAACTAGAACTTACATCATTCATATGTAAATGTCATCTTGTTAGTTTAGTAACAATATTTATCCCTCTGTCATCTCGCTTATGATTGATTATTAGCTTTGCTTTTCTTTTCACAACTCTAGGAAGCTCCTAAAGTGTGACCTTTCCTACATCAATTTGTCAGATATTCTATGCAACACATTTGATGTAGTGCTCCTAGCTTGACTAGGAAGCCTCAGTTAGGGGAAGCACCTCTAATTTACCTCTTAGATATTCATGAGCATCCTTAGGTAAAGCTTTTGTGAATATGTCTACTAGTTGTTCCTTTGTGTTCACATATTCTATTCTCACTCCTTTTTCCTATACCAATTCCCTTAAGTAATGATACTTAATTGCAATGTGTTTGGTATTTGTGTGCATTACAGGGTTCTTTGATATGTTAATGGCACTTGTGTTATCACAGAAGATAACAATAGGTTTAGTAATTTCCTCTTTCATTCCTTTCAATAATTGCTTGATCCATACCAGATTTGAATAGTTTAATGCAGTTGCTACATACTCAGCTTCTACTGTAGATTTGGAAATACAATTTTGTTTCTTGCTTGTCCAAGAGACTAATCTCTGTCCAAGAAAGAAAGCTCCTCCACTTGCACTTTTCCTGTCATCAACATTTCTTGCCCAATTAGCATCAGTGTAAACTCTCAGTTCAAATTTCTCATTTCTCTTGTAGTACAATCCATACTCTTCTATCCATTTCAGATGTCTTAGTATTCTTTTCACAACCATCATATGATTTTCCTTAGGATTGGCAAAGAATCTTGCCACAATCCTAACTGCTAGAGAAATATCTAGTTTGCTGTGAACAACATATTGCAGCTTTCCAATCATGGATCTATATAGGGTTTGATTCACTTTAGCATTATCATCAGTCTTAGACAGTTTCTATCTAGTATCCATAGGAGTACTCATTGGCCTTGAATCCTCCATTCCAAAAGTTTCAAGTATCTCTTTGACATATTTAGATTGTGTTATGAAGATACCTTTCTCCATCTGATAGATTTGTAAACCAACAAAGAATTTGATCTCACCAAACATAGACATCTCAAACTTAGTTTGCATTTCATTTGAATATTTCTGACATAGGGCATCTTGTCCTCCAAATATGATATCATCTACAAAAATTTTTGCTAACAAAATCCCTTTACCTTCTTTGGCTTTCATCTATAGATTGTTGTTGTCATTTGTCCTTGCAAAACCAATCTTGATCAAATAACTATGTAGCCTCTCATACCATGCTCTAGGGGATTGTTTCAATCCATACAGTGCTTTGTTCAGTTTACAAACCATATTTTTCTTGTTTGGATCAACAAATCCTTCAGGTTGTTCAATATATACCTCTTCTTCTAATATACCATTCAAAAATGCAGATTTGACATCCATTTGGTATACCTTGAAATCTCTATAAGCAGCATATGCAAGTAGAGTTCTCAGTTCTAATCTTGCTACAAGGGCAAATGTTTCCCCATAGTCTATTCCTTCTTCTTGTGCATAACCTTTTCATACTAGTCTTGCCTTGTTCCTTGTGACTTGTCCATGTTCATTGAGCTTATTTTTGAATACCCACTTTGTTCCAATAACACTCTTGTTTTATGGTCTCAGCACCAAAATACAAGTATCATTCTTTTCAATTTGATCTATTTCTTCATTCATAACTTGAATCCATTCTTCATTCTCCAAAGCATCTTTTATTATCTTAGGCTCAAACTCACACAATAAACATGTAGGGTCTTTCAACTTACTTTTGGTCAAGACTCCAAATTTTTTATCTCCAATGATTTGTTCAGGCTTATGATATCTTCTCACATACTGTGCCAATGTAGGTTCATATCTCTTCTTAGGTTCATCATGAAAATTATCAAATTCATCTTCTGATTGCTTGACAACATCATCTTGATGCTCGACAGCATCCTCCTAATACTCGACAACATCCTCCTGATGCTCGACATTGCTTACCCAGGACTTTGCATCCAATGTAGGTGTGTTACTTGCCTCTCCTTCTTCCATATAGATAAAAGATCTATAGTCTTCAGGTTCTCTCTTGTCTTCTTGTTCATTTCTCTCTACATATTCATCAACTCTCACATTTGTACTTTCCACAATTTTGTTAGTGTTAGAATTTAAACACTTATAAGCTTTACTCTTAGTGGAATAGCCTAGGAATATGCCTTCATCACTTTTAGCATCAAAATTTCCATTTCTATTATCCTTCAGTATATAGCATTTACTCCCAATATTCTAATGTATTTCACATTAGGTGCATATCCATGCCATAATTCATAGGGTGTAACATTTGCACCTTTCTTGATTTGTACTTAGTTCAAGGTATAAACAATTGTACTAACAACTTCTCTCTAGTATTTCTCTATAACATTCTTCTCAATCATCATTGTCCTTGCAAAATCCATAATAGATCTGTTTCTCTTGTTGGCTATACCATTATGTGGAGGTTTTCTAGGTGCAAACATCTATCTCTTGATTCCTCTATCATTGCATAACAGATTGAAATCATTTGATATAAACTCTCCACCTCAGTCAGATCGCAGACATTTTAGGTTTCTACCTGTTTCTTTTTCAACCTTAGCCAAATACCACTTAAAAAACTAAAATGCATCATATTTTTCATTCAAAAAATTACAGTCATCATTCTAGTGTAATCATACACAAACATAATAAAATACCTAGCACCAATTTGTATTCCCATAAGTTCACAAAGGTCAGTATGAACCAAATCCAAAATGTTCTTAGAAGTAAATGTCTTTCTCTGGAAACTAGACTTTGTCATTTTTCCCAACTGACATTTTTTACACATCACATTATCAGGTTTCTTCAATCTCGACAAACCTCTAACTTTCTTCTTTTTACTTATATTTACTTGATTGTCAAAGTTAACATGACATAGCCTCTTATGCCATAACTATACATCATCAAATTGTGCAAACAAACATGTCTCTTCAGGTAGATCTAGATATAAAGAATTACCTTTAGTCTGCTCACCACTTCCAATTAGTTCACCAATAGCATCAAATATTTTAGCCTTTATGTGATGAAATTAAACTTGGTAACTAGTACTATTAAGCTGTGCAACACTCAGTAAATTATAGTTAAGACCTTCAACCCAATAAGCATTTTCACAAGTGATGTTATCAGTTAGTGTTACACTATTTTTTTCATCATGCAAAATAATAGACAAATAGTAACCTGGTGCATTTAGGTACTTTCATTTAACATTGCTTTTCAAATTATGTCAATTAGCATTTTGTTATTGCATTCAAGTCAAATTTTTCATTGTACTCTAAGTATTGATCATATGTTAAAATTTTGCCAAATTCATAATTGATCATTACATTGTGCATTCATACTGAATGTAATTTAAAAATGTTCATTCATTCTTCATATTTCATATCAGTAAATAGAGTACAAAGTGAAGAATAGAAAGAAGAGATAGGGTATGAGTGAGTCCTCTGCATTGCCTTGAAGAGTCTGCATCTCTGGAGTTGGTTGTCGTGTCTGGTTCAAGTTCTCCGGTCTTCATCTTGAGTCTGCATCTATCTGGGTTCTAAGTCTTTAGGGGTTGTCCTGCATCATGGTTAAGGGTTTTTTAGATCCGACTGGATCTAAGCAATGCAAAAAAGAATGAAACATCATACATTATCAAATTCTTTCATGACTGCATATATTTCTGATATTCAATGCAGTAACAAGATAAGCATGCACATAAATTGAAAAGCAGTGTTAAAGATAGTTGTGCCGCATTATGTTAGTGAGCACACTAGTGGTTTAATGGATGCTCAGAATTGACCACTGGGTCATGTTAGTTTTGATATTATCAAGCTATGAACATATTTTTTGTTGAATATAAAAGAGTGCTTCAAGATTATGCCATAATTGATAAAATGTTTACAATTTGTTTTTACTGGGTGTCACGAACCTATGTTTGAACCTCAGTTATTAACATTTTGATGTTTTTGAGTGTCATGAGCTTGTGCTCAAACTTCATTAATAGTGAAAAAACATTTGCATCTTGTTGTACTTATCATATCAAGTGCAGATTCAACATCAATGAGAATTGTATACAGTGGGCAAAGCTACAAGAGCAAGCTGAACAGAAAGTGTAAAATATGTATAAACTAGAACAGAGTATGTACAACTGACAGTTGAACATCATAAAGGAGAAAGCTACTTATTTGCTATGGAATGAGTAATAGTAAAATACTATGATTACAGTTTGTGTTCAAACTGTGGATATCTGAGCTTAACAAATAATCAGCTTCATGTTACAGCAGTGAAAGGTAAAATGTGCACCAGTAAAAGCTTGAGCAAGGTCAAAATAAGAAAATGTTTACAGAAATCAATTTTTGATATATCAGTAAGTTCACTAAACCAAGTTCATTCTCATTCAGTGAATTTGAGCTTTCAAGAGAAAAGTGTAATAGTCACTTCCAAATAAGACCCATGAGCTACATATTGGTCTTCCAGTTATTAAAAAGTGTGAAGGTTTATTTTTCTTTTTGAAGAAATCTGTTAATTTGTAACAGTCACAAGTTTATGTGCCGTGACTATTACTAATTTACATATGCAAAGCTCATGGTTTTACAACAGTCACAACTGGTTGTACATTGTTAAGATGTATTCATAGTTGTCAACAAAAGTGTGTTGAGCAGTTTTGAGTTCATAAGATTCGAACCCTTTATGGTTTGCAAATAAAGATAAACAATAGTGGGTGCCGTGAGTCAGTATTGAAACTGTGATTACCACAAGTCATATGGCTGTTAACCTTAACATTCAAAGCCGTGACTGATATTATAAACAATTTCTCAGCTGCAAGTTGTATTCAATGCCAGAGAAGAAGCAAAGTCACCTGATACCAATAGTGGCCATTAACAAGGTAAGTCTCGAGCTCAACAGTGGCTGTTAGCAAGGTGGATGTCAACAACAAACAATAGAGCAAGAAACTGATAAATGCCAGTTAGATGACTGTTAGCATCTAATATCAAGCTATGACTGCAATAGATAAGTTTGAGTTCACAGTTTGAACTCATCAAATCAAGATTACAACAGTTGGAACCTGCAGTTGTTGCTAAGTAATAAACATGAAGCTCGTGGGCTTTACAACAGTCGCAACAAAAAAACCGTGAATCATGGTATGGGTTCATAGTTAATACATACAATAAAAAAAAAAAAAACTCTTTTATATCCAAGTTTATGCAACGTGGGGGTTACAAGTTACAGTTTGGTTGTTAATTAAAAAATACAACAAGATCATAAACCATCAGTACATTTTCGAAGAGAAACAGTCACATTTTAAAACAACAGTGAAGTATTAGTTACACATGAGGAGCCCACATTTTTTGTTGTAGATTTCATTGATATTCATTGCAAGAAGATAGACAGAGAGTTCAAGTGAATGAACTTACAGTTCTTTGCTCTCAATGCCAAGTCCTCCAGAGAGATACGCATCGGTAGTATAAACAGTGATCTCCAGTTCAACAGAGAGTGATTTCCAGCAAGGTCGAGTTTATTCACGGTGATGCCGAGCTTCTTTAGAAGCTTTCGAAGATCTTTCCTATGTTAGGGTTTCATTTCCCCTAAATTTTCTTTGAAGAATAATAGATAAACTCAAGTGTGTGATCAAATGAAGGTGATAAAATTTGGAGTCCGCCAAGCCATAAGAGCCATTAATGCCTGTGCAGATGCCAGTTCCAGCAAGTGTTTTGAAAACTAAGAATGTACCACCTATTACTCTCATCGATATATGTATTTGCAAGTGGATTGAGTCTTGTCGACTTTCTCACTTTTCTTATTTTTTTTTTAGACTTAGAGTCCTTAGTCTAAGTTAGGAGATAAGGATAGGTTAATTAATATTAAGTTTTTATTTAATATTAAGTTCTTTCTTATAATTTTTGGCAATTTTCTTTGTAAAAGGATTTAATTCCTTATATTAGGCCAAAAATTTAGGGAAGAGGCATTTAGAGGAAGCTTGTGAAAAGCTTGGTTGATGGCACGTTTTTGGGCACATTTTTAGGCTAAAATTGAGGAGCTTAGATTTTCAGATTTGAGGTTAGGGTGGCTTATAAAATTGATTTTTGATGATCAATTCGGTTGTTGTAGATTTTGGAGAGAGGGCATTTTAGTGAACATATGGTTCCTAGGTGCTTCAAAGGCCATTTTTGTAATCATCTTGTTAGATTTTTGAAGAAATGAACCAGATTCTTTGACTTCCATTTTGTGTACTTGTTTTTTTTCAATATCGAATCCTGTTTCATCTTTTCTAGCAAGTGTTAAATTGGTTATTATCTAAAAGAAGTGAATGAAATTCTGTTCCTTCTCGAGAAAATTAGCTGTCCCTAGGCCTTGCATGAGAAATGTATGTTGTTAATTCTCCAAGCTGTTTGTGGTAGAACCCTAATAGCATGAGTTTGTTAACCTATATGTTGAACAGAGAATCAGATTGTTAAAGTATTCGTTTGTGAGTCAGGATTCAAATTCATGTTTTTAAGAAGTCTGAATTATTCATTGGTGTATCACCCTAATCTTTTTAGTTTTAGTATTCTTTTCCCTTTTCCCAACAGTTACCAAATCGGGAAAGTGATATTCCATATTTTATAGGAACCGGCCTAGAATCCGGAGATTCCTCTTCATTCATAGTCTAACCACAGATAGGAGAGGTTTCCATTGTCAGGATAGAATTGTTGTTAGCCTTAATGCCTGATGTAAGGTAATAATTCTAAGCTTGAACAATTAGATTAATTGATCCTTTATCTCTCACATGACATGGTGCATCATTACCAAACTTAAGACTTCTACCTGTATGCACCCTAAAATGGTCGCCTAGACTTTGGGCCCCATTTATTAAATTATCAAATTCCTGAATCAATACTTTGCAAAATTCAAATCAATTCCTTTGATCAATCCTAATTAGTTCAATCATTTCAATATTTCCTAAGGTTTGATTAATTTATTTAATTAAAAGAAATATTCTCTCTTAAATAAATAAAATAGCCTTATTTAATTGAAAGAAATATCTTTTAAATAAAATAATTTTATTTAATTAAAATCCCTTTTAATTAAATGATTTTATCTTGTTTAAATAATATCTCCCTTTTAAATATATAATGTTATCTTATTTAATTAAAAGAGAATCATTCTTTTAAATAAATAAATCCTCTTAAAGCTCTTTTTGATGAAAAAAGGGAAACAAATAATTAAAAATAAATAAAATTCATTTTTCTCTCCACACTTTCTAAAAATGAGCTTTGTTTCCTCTTTTTCGATTTATCCCACATTGCTCTTGGAGATGCATTCTCTTCCACATTTTCTTAGATAAGGAGCCCTCTCCTTCTCATTTCGGATCCAGAATTTTCATAATATTGTTATGCTGCAGGTTTTCTTGGCAACATTGGAGCTTGAAGATCATTTCATTTTAGCTTTCACATTTACATATTAGCTTAATCTTCATAGCATCTTAGCTTAGTCTCTTTCATTGTTTTAGCTTAATCTTCATATAGTTTAATTAGCAAAGGAGAGTAAAACTTCCATTTCAATAGAATCGTTTGCTTCTTTGCATTGCTATCATCTAGATTAGTTTCATTTACATGCAATAACTTGAAGATCAATGGAGCTTAGCATTCTTGCTTCTCATCCTTGAATCTCTCGTTTCTTGGTGTACTTGCATGGGTTAACAAGGTCAATCTAAGGGCCTCATACACAACCTTTGCACTCCACGAATAGAGAGCTGTGAATTGATATTTGAGACCTCATTGTTGAGTGTTCTTGAATGTAATGATTCACAAAAGTGTGACTACTTTCTAGCACAAATTTTTGGCACCCACCATGGGGCAGAATGACTCTGTTTTGTCCTTCTTTTTATACATTTCCGCTACCTGTTTTGGTGTTTTTGAAATAGTTTTTGAGGTTAAGGGTGTTATTCTCTGTGGGACGTTATTTTTTGTTTCTTTTTTGCTTGCAAAAAATAAATTTTTTTTTTTTAGCACTTTTTTATCAAAACTATGATTTTTAATTTTCTGTCCGTACTTTTGTACATCACTATTATAGAATCTCATGCAAAGTTTCTCACTGTATCGCATGAAGTTTTGCTGGTACTAGCACTTTTGTGTGTGACAAAGGTGTTTTCTCACGCGAGCCTTTGTACTTTCTCATGCAAGCCTTTGTACTTTCTCACGTGTGGTTTGGTACTTTCTCACGTGGCCCTGAGTACTGTCTCGTGTGGAATTCCATGACAGCAGAGACAAAATTTGCAGATTTGTAATTTTAGATTATTGATTTCTAACGCTTACAGTTTGCTGTTGATTGGTCTTGATTTTGTACTTTCAGATGTGTGCTAAATTCTGGATTGCAGATCTTTGGACCTAAGGTGAGTTACTACAATCTCTATAACATTTGGATTTTGGACATAAAATTAATCTCTTGTGTGTTTGGCTTGAGTGATTTATCACTTTCATAAACCACATTTCAATTTTGGGGTTTTTAAAAAGAATATAGATTCATTTCCTGTATATGTGTTTCACATAGATAAGTAGGCCCTATTAACACTATTCGTGGTTCTTGAGAGAGTGGGTTTCCAGCGAAACTCTTCTCAATGAGAGAATCCTTGTAGGTAGGGAGGTTACTAGAACTATCTTTGCGTTCTACTGGATTTGTAGTCTTTGAATTTTCGATTGATGCATTCTCTCTCTGGAGAGGTTGATAGATCATGAGTTATTCACATTATGAATCTTGGCGAGATAGTTTTAGTCTTAGCATGTCGGAATGAATTTGTCTTCTATGTTTGGGTGAAGAGAAAAGGATAGAGGATTATGCTCTACTCCCTTTTTGGGTAGTAACAGAAACTCAGACCCTTGGATCTAAGCCAAGTCCCCATGTGGTCCTTGTTGTGAGTCACCTTTTAGAGAGGGTTAAATCCAGTGGACATTCCCTTCATTGGGTAAACCATGTTGATGGAACCTCAAGCGGTAATAGCCACTTTTTCCATGGTGGTGACAACCGCTATACAAATGTCCTTGTGGAAGAAATCTCCACGGGTATAGTTTCATGATGGGATGTCAGATCTCCTCAGCATCTCTAATTGATTAAGTTCTCAAAATGTGTCAAAACCCCAGTGTGCTGGATTGGAGTTTGCCTTCTTGAAATTGTAAAAGTTTCAGAGTCAAGCCATTATTAAAAACCATAGTGCAGCTGAATTTTTCTTTTTACGACTATGTGTGTGATTGGAAAAACATTTTGGAGAACATACACAAGTAGTATCTTTAAGGAATAGCATACTAAGTCAATATTCATGTTCATGAGCAAGGTTGCTTTGTCCCTTTCTCATTGTTTGAAGACATTTGATTGCTGAAAATCCATGGTTGTTGTTCTATGTGCTTGATAAATGCTAAAAATTTGTTAATATGCCTAGTTAATCTTTTAAGACCAACAAAAAAATTGAGTTCCTGAGTTTACACACTTGCTGATTAAGCGGCCTGATCCTATTTCATCGCTGGCTATGCACATTCTCATGCAAGCCTAGTATTTTCTCACATGATATTTCATTTCCTTGCGTGACCCCTGGTGTTTCCTCATGTGGGACTGCATTCCCTCATGTGAACCTGTACCCTGGTTTGTCAAAACAATGAGCTATTTTTAGTCATTTTCAGTCCCCTATAGTTGATCTAGATCAGATTAGGCTACTCACCCTACTATTGGAAACCTATTTTCACTTGGGATTATTGTATTTTTGACCTCTTGAATTAGTGACCTTTGATTTTACAAGTAACCTTGCTTGGAATCAGTAAGTCAGAAATCATCCTTGTTGAGTAGATACACCTTTAGATTCTTTGATAACATACTTGGAGAGTCTTAGTAGTCTCTTGTCCAATTCACTTCCACCCAAAATCAATTTCAATTAGATATAACTTGGTTAAAATCATCCTCCTGATCCATATGTGCTAGGATACTAATCCATTGATTGGGCACCTCTGTGGCAGTGTTGATTGACACCTTTTACAATTTTCTATCTCACCATCTCTCTTTTGGACAATTGAACACTTTTACTATCCTAGTTTGATACCAACATATCTTAGGGTCATCTTATCACTGAGTGCTTTTCCTTTCATGTTGGTCATGACAAGGTATCAAGTGAGTCAAGGGAAATGACCTTAGGTTGTCTTAATCAATTACCCCTAGTCCAAACTCATCAAAAGCATAAGGGAAAGGAACCCATATTTGACCAATCACTTAGGAGCAAGTCTACTGAGTTGAGGACCCCCTTAGCATCTTCCCATTCAGGTATGGATATGAGTTATACCATGACTTGGTGGGAGAGGGAAGCTATGAATCAAAACCTTGATGACCTCTACGAAAGACATAGAGACAACATTCTATTTGGTAATTCATCTCATGATGCTCAACCTGGTTCACCCCCCATCAATACTAGGTACTTAGATGCACATCAAAGAGATGAAAGGCATGAGAGACGAGCTCACCCAAAACAATGGTCATAACATGAAGACCAAGATAATGAACCTTGTGATGCTCATGTTAATGCAATGTATACCAATGACTTGTTCAAATAGTCAAGACCAAACTCACCACTTCAAACAACCTCAAGGTATACAAGTGAAAGAATCAAACGGATTGAGCATGAGAAGAAAGCCTTTTTAGATGAGCAAGCTGTGAAGCAAGAAAAGTTTAGACAACTTGAGGTGGAGAGACAAGCTTTGTTAGAATTGGAAAGGAAAGCCTCTCAAGAAGAGCAAGATAGGATTTTAGCCCAACAACTTAATACTCGATTCAACAATGGGGGTGCCAATAGTGGGAACAACTCTCCTTCCTCCACTCCTTCCAGAACACCACGTAGTAGAAGGCGTTCAAGAACCCCTTCAAGATCTCCTAGTCCTAGAGGAAGAAGGACTTCACAACATGCTCACTATAGGAGAAAAAAACCTCCTAGGCACTCGAGGCAACCTTCGTAGCATGCTCATCATAGTTCTCAACATGGGGGCAGTAGCTCAGACTTTGATCTTAATTCTCAGGACTTCATGAGAATGCAACAAGAGCCGCTCTTCCAACAATATGTGGAAAAGTACTTGGAACAAAACAAAGATAAGTTCCTCGAAAGTCTAATCAAGAAGGGTGCAAGAGTCCCTTATAATTTTGATGTGGATAACAAAATTAAGAAACAAAGTCCATCACAAGAAGAAGAAATACGACAAATGAAGAAAATGATGAAAAAACTTTTGGTACCTAAGAGTTCATTCTCAGTAGACTTGATTTGTCCTAATCCTTTCGACAAGAGTGTGAACATGAAGGATTTTCCTAGAAGGGTTGAACTCCCTCAATATGACAAATATGATGGTAGTGGCGATCCACATGATCATGTGCGCCAATTTTACACTATGAGCTTTGAGTTTCACCAAGATGATTCCTATCTGATGAGGTTATTCCCAAGGAGTCTTAAGGGGAAAGCAATGGAATGGTTTACCAACATAACTCCCCCTGTCAAGACTTTCAAAGTGCTTGTTCATAGATTTCTTCAACACTTTGCATACAATCTTTCAAGATCTGTCACTATGTTGGACCTATGTAACCTAAAGCAAAACCAAGGGGAATCCTTTGTCTCATTCTTGAAAAGATGGAGATGATAGTGCTCTCGTTATCCTAGAACCATTCATGAAGATGAGAAAATTGACATCCTTGTCAGCAACTTAGTGCCTGAAATATAGTATGAGGTTCGAAAGATGATCTTCAATTCCTTTGACAACATGGTCAAAACCATGTGTAGAATTGAGGATGTTTTAAAAGAGCAAGGAATTTTGACCAAACATGGCAACAATAACAACAATGGTCAAAACAATAATAATTCTAGCAAGGATAAGGGGAAGAATGTGCATTGGAACAAAAACAAACAAGTGGTCAATGATGGAGTTGTGGACTCTCCCCAACCTAAGGATCAAGGTGTCCTCCACTTGTCTAGTGCAGTTCAAGCTATGAAGCTCAATGCACCTCCTCAACAAGAGAGTAGGCCAAGGTACCAAGATAAGCCCAAGAAGGAAAAATGTCAATTTGAAAAACTTGGTGACTCATATGAAGATGTTTTCAAAATGCTCATTGCCAACAATCTTGTGCATCCAAAAGATCCCACAAAGCATTTCATACCTAATATTAAGCCACATTGGTGGGATGAGAAATCTTTCTGCAAGTTTCATAATGGCATTGGGCATACCATTGAGAATTTTTGGAAACTCAAGCACATTATCCAAGATCTCATTGAGAATGGAAAGCTTAAGGTGGATGGACTGAACACCAATGCAGACCATAAGGATTTCAAGGAGCCCTTGCCAAAATACGAGAAGGGGGAAACCTCTAAACCAAAGGATGGTAAGGCCGCGATCGACTATACTTACATAGCTATGGAAAATGTGGTCAACATGCTTGAAGTTTTGGAGGAAAGTGTCAACATGACATGGAACAAGGATCCCTATGGTTATGACTCATGTGCAAACTCTCCCCCTACCTTTGATGAAGAACCTATTGTGGTACTGAGGGGTCCTCACTCTAGGATGTCATCCCAAGCTCTTAATGCTATCACAAGAAGCCAAGGCCCTATTGTCATTAGGGGGCCCAGTTCAGGTCAGCCTAATAAACCAAAGCAAGTGGTATCTAAGAATGCTACCACAAAATTAGCTGTCAACCCCAAGCTGAATTATAATCTTGTTGATCAATTACAAAGAACCCCGGCTCAAATTTCAATCTTGGAGCTTTTAGAGTTGTCCCCAAGACACAAACAGGTCCTTGAGGATGCTTTGCACTCAGCCAATGTTCCCAACAATTTAGATGTCAACCAATTCCAAGGCATGGTTAATCATATTACCAGTCCTTACTACCTTACATTCTTAGAAGATGATGACAAAGCCTTGAACCACCCGCATAATCTTTCCCTTCACATCGAACTCATGATCCATAAAACCCATGTCAGGCATGTGTTGATGGATGGGGGTGCTGGGCTCAATATCTATTCTTTGAGTTTGTTAAAAACTTTGGGCTATTATGAGGAAGTGATTGATACCAGAAAGAAGATCACTATAAAAGCCTATGATGAGGTAGAAAGGAGTTCCAAGGGGTTGGCTATTCTTCCTGTCAGGATTGGCCCCATTGAGAGGGACATTTTGTTCCAAAGTTGATGCTAGTCCTCTGGCATACAATATCTTGCTTGGTAGGCCCTGGATCCATGAGATGCAAGTAGTGCCATCCACCTACCACCAGTGTGTTAAGTTCCCCTACAACGGAGTAGAAGTTTGTATACCTGGGGATAGAACCTTATCTGTCAACTCCATTTCGGCAGGGACCCATGTTCCCCTTAACAAAGAAGCAGAGGATTTCAATGCAACTCTAGCACAGTACAAAGATAAGTTCAAATCAATAGAACTTGGTATGGGGGGATACCAACTTAACTCCTTACAAAGATGCTCATTTCCCCTAGGTCTTATGGTAAGCCTTCTCAAGAGATGAGACCTTGTTCTTCGGCCATGACTTTGTTTGACACATTTGTCAAGTCTTCAGTGCCTATCCATGATGAGAAAGAAGAAGTAGCTGTTAAAGATTGGATCTATAAAGAGGAGAAGTATATGCACAATGAGAACTTCTCTCCTCCTAAGGCTTATGGGAGAGGATATACATTGGTCAAACAAATGGGCTATCCTGGATGTGGCCCTCTCAGTCACAGATTAGACACTAGAGCTAAACCTCTCAATCATGCTCTTTTTGGATGCAGGTCTAAGAAGACGGTTGGCCTAGGTTTTTTGAATAATAACAAGAATACTGTTCCTATCCTTGATGAGTTAGATAGTGAGGATGAATCACAGTGCATACCAAATTTGACAAATCAGAAAGACATGTGTGACGATTGGATTCCTGCTACTAGTCTCCTTTGGGAAGATTCAAATAATCCAACCGCTCATGCAATAGTTGCAAGCATAGAACAAGATGGATCAGACATTGACCCAAGAGAAGGTGTTACCCTTCATGACATCAAAGCTTCTACATTAAGGCATCCCAAGCTTTTCTGGTGTAAACATCCCAGCCGGGATTCAGAAATAGACTCACATGAGTATGAGTGGGACTCTCTCTGATTGTTCCACAGTTGACATGGGTGTTGATGTCATCCATTCCTATAGTTCTCAACCTGAGTTAGCTGATGAGTCACATGTAGGGCTAGAGGATTGGAACCTGTGTGTTGCATTAGTGGATGATTCTTCATTTGTTAGGCTAAATCCTAATTTGGGCAACTTAGAAGAATACTTGACAGACTCTAATTTTGTGGTCACTAGAGATGATACCATCCGTATCCACAACATTGAACCAGCCATTGACTTACCCCTTGCTCACCCCCACTTAATTGATTGGTCTCAACACTATCAAGAGCATCATCTCTTAACTCTCCAGAATGACTATGAGATAGCTTGTTACCTAAACGCTCTTGATCCTATAGTCTCTTCCACCAGTGAACCAACTACAAGCATGACAGAACCAGATATCAAGTACCTTAGTCAAAAAATAAAGAGAAAAGAAAATAAAAAGAATAGGAGTTTTGATGGTGAAAACCACTATGTGGCAGTGTCAGAACCAAAAAAATTAAAAATAAAGGATGTATCCAAGGATGAAAACCTCTCCGAGGCACCTAAGGATGAGGTACTTGATCATCTTCCCAGTTATTTTTAGGATAGATCATCAGTGCTTGTTGAGCCTACACAACCAGTAAATTTGGGTACAGAAGAGGCACCACAAATAGTACATTTGGCTCAGTCTCTATCAACATGGGAAAAAGAAGCATATACCAAGTTTCTACAGAACAAGAAGGTCAATTTTGCTTGGACTTACTTAGACATGATAGGATTGGACACTAATCTCATTATGCATCACTTGTCCATAGCTCCAAGTGTTAAACCAGTCAAACAAAAGTTGAGAAAAATGCGTCCTCACATTGCTCTTTTAGTCAAAGTAGAATTGGAAAAACTCCTTAGTGAAGGATTTATAAGGGCTATTAACTATGTAGAATGGATATCCAACATTGTACCAGTTTCAAAACATGATAAATCCATTCGAATCTACATAGATTTTAGAGATGTCAATAGAGCATGCCCAAAGGATGATTTTCCACTCCCTAACATAGACATGGTAGTGGACATGACGGTGGGTTATGAGATCTATTCCTTGATGGATGGTTTTTCTGGATATAATTAGATTAAAATAGCTCCCAAGGACTAGGAAAAGATTGCATTTACTTGTGCATGGGGTACTTATTGTTGGAATGTCATGCCTTTTGGATTGAAAAATGTAGGAGCTACATATCAAAGAGCTATGACAACAATTTTCCATGACATGATGCATAAGAATATGGAAGATTATGTGGATGACACCTTGGCTAAGTCCAAGAAAAGAGACACACACTTAGGTGATTTAGAAGTTATTCTAGATCATATGGAGCAATTTCAGTTGAGATTAAATCTTAAAAAGTGTGCATTTGGAGTCACCTCTGGAAAAATTCTAGGATTTATCATTTTAGCCAAAGGAATAGAGGTAGACCCAGAGAAAGTTCAAGCAATATTGGATATGCCACCTCCCAAAAACATTAGCCAAATGAGGAGTCTGCAAGGACGTCTTCAATCTATCAGGAGATTCATTTCACAAATGGTGGATAGAGCTCAACCCTTTATTAAGAACTTGCATAAGGGGGTCAAATGTGTTTGGAATGAGGATTGTCAAAGGAGAATAGATCAGATTAAGGAATACTTGGCAAATCCTCCAATTTTGATGCCTCCTATCCCAGGAAAACCTCTCATACTGTATGTTTCAGCAACAAAATCTTCCTTGGGGGCATTATTAGCTCAACTTGATGACACTGGGAAAGAACGAGCCATATATTACATCAGTCGTACCCTTGTTGCATATGAGGTCAATTACACTAGTATTGAGAAAGATTTCCTTGCTATGGTGTTTGCTTCCCAAAAGTTGCGACATTACATGCTTGTGCATACAATACACCTCATAGCAAAAATTGATCCTCTCAAGTATTTACTTGGTAAGGCTGCCCTCATAGGTAGACTTGCTAAATGGATGATGGTTCTTTCAGAATTTGACATAGAGTATGTTGAGCGCAAAGCTATAAAAGGCCAAGCCATTACAGATCAATTGGCCGATTTCCCAATTCAAGATAGCATGCCTATTCAAGTTGAATTTCCAGATGAGCACCTAATGTACATGACTGAGAGAACATGGAAGATGTTCTTTGATGGCTCTTTTATGTAGAATGGTTCAGGAGCTGGAGTGTTGTTTGTTTCTCCTCATGGGTACACAATTCCTAAGTCCTACAAACTATTGTTCCCATGCACAAACAACATTGTTGAATATGAAGCCTTGACAAATGGACTCAAGATGGCTATTGAATGGAATATCATAGAACTGCACATCTATGGGGATTCATAATTGATAGTCAACCAAGTTAATGAACAATATCAAACAAAAGATGAGAAAATGGTACCTTATAAGAAAATGGTTGATTCATTAAGACGGTATTTCACATTCGTCACATTTCAGCAAGTCCCCAGAGCAAAAAATAAAGTAGCTAATGCTATGGCCACACTTGCTTCACTTCTTCAGTTAGAGCAGCATGAGTCTAGATTTGAATTCTTGGTGGAAGAGCTACACTATCCTATCTATGACTCACAAGAAGGCCATGTTATCTATACCCTTGTTGGTCACGAGTCATCCCGATATGGTGCCATTTACTCATATCTCTGTGATGGCATTATTCCAAAAACCTTCAATCACTTTGAATGAAGAAACCTAACCCGAAATGCCTCTCACCATTCCCTCATCTCTGGTGATTTGTATAGGAGGGGTTTAGATGGGACACTTCTTAGGTGCTTAGAAAAGGTGGAATTTGATCAAGTGCTAGTTGATATTCATGAGGGCATTTGTGGGGGACATTCTAATGGTCTTTCCATGGCTTGAAGGTTGCTTAGGGTGGGGTACTATTGGCCTACCATGCAGATGGATGTGGTAGCTTTTGTGAAATCATGCAAAAAATGTCAAAAACATGGTCACCTGACACATGCTCCAGGCAGGGAGCTCATTCCTTCCATAGCTCATTGGCCATTTCAGCGCTGGGCCTTTTATCTTGTTGGGTAGATTCATCCCAACTCATCAGGTGGACATAAATTTATCATCACTGCTATTGACTACTTTACCAAATGGGTAGAAGCCATTCCACTTTCTGTTGCTTCGGGCAAGACAATTTCTCTATTTATCTTGAACCATATCATCTGTCGATATGGAGTGCCATCTGAGATAATCACTGACAATGGAGGTCAGTTTAAAAACAAGGACCTTACACAAATCTGCAAGAAATTCAAGATAAAACAACATTGGTCCTCCATTTACTTCCCACAAGGAAATGGACAAGCAGAGGCTTCAAATAAAACCATTCTTAAAATTCTCCGTAGAACAGTTCATAAGAATGGTAGAGATTGGCATCTACAGATAAATCCGGCCTTATGGGCTTATAGAACAAGTATTCATACTCCAATAGGGGCTACTCCTTTTTCCCTTACCTATGGTGCTAAAGCAGTGTTACCTTTAGAGGTTGAGATTCCTTCACTTAGAGTCTCTCTCAAAGGTCTAGTTACCGATGAAGACTACCACGCCATGAGACTGCAAGAGTTAGAACTTCTAGATGAGAAGTGTAAAGCATCATTTGACCATATGAGTGTCTATCAAAAGTAGATGTCCAAAGCCTTCAACAAAAATGTTCACCCTAGAGAATTCCAAGTAGGAGATCTTGTCTTACGAGAAAATCCTAAGAACCAACAACATAGAGAACAAAAGGGCAAATTTGAACTGAATTGGCTTGGACCATACATCATTACTGCAGGTTTTGGGATAGGTGCTTATTTACTATCCACTGAAGAGGGGGAGCAGCTCCCTGAGCCTATCAATGTCTTGCACTTGAAGAAGTTCTATCCTTGATGCCCATTCTGTCTGGGGGCATCCTTTGTATATATTTATTGATCCTGAGAAAATACCAAAAAAAAAAATTTCATATATGATGCTGAAAAAATTCTAAAAATAAAAAAATATCCTAAAAAAATGATCATCTTCCAAAAAATCAAAAAACCAAAAAAATTATATATTCCAAAAAACCAAAAAAATTCAAAAATTCAAAAATTCAAAAAAAAAGGAAGAAAAAGTGCCTTGGTAAAAACCTGGAAACAGGTGCCTTGGTAGAAAAATACAAAAAAATTATAAAAGGTCCTGAAAAAAAAAATTGCAATAAAATCCAAGTGGTGAAAACTTGGAAACGGGCACTACTCGAGGCCTTTGCACCTTTGTTTCTTAGCATGCATCCTTGACACTTAGCCTTTCTCCATCATGCCTTGTCCTTGTTGCCTTGGTTTGGAATTAGTCTTTGTCTTTGTCTAGGGGCATAACTGTGTTAGCTTTGGTCCCTTGGATGCATTTGTCTTTAGGACACCTCGCAAATAGTGTTTTTCAACACCACCCCAACTATGTTTTTCAACACAACCCCTGACATCGAGCGTTTTTCAACACTTCTTGGTTTGGTCTTACCCAGTTTTGTCATGTGCTTTTACCTGCTTGCAAGCATTTGATCCTTATCCTCGGAACTCAGTATCAGTGAACACACTTAAATTTTTAAACACAACCCTTAATGCTTGAGATATGTCATTGATCTTTTCTTTGTGTGCTAACTATTATTGATTTTCGTTGAGTGCCCTTGTCTAATAAGTCTCTCCATGACACATAGCTAGAGGACTTGGGGCATGGGGCATGTTTTTGTTGCTTTCTACTTGTGGGTGTGCTCTCGAAGCTCTTGAGTGTCTCTTATTGTTCCCTTGACACACTTAAGAGATTTGAGGCATCATCCTTGACTTTTTTTTTTTTTTGCACAACTGTTCTTATGGTCATTTTGGCATCTATGCCTTGATGCGAGAGTGGTTTTTGCTACATTAAATTGGGTGAGCTAACATTGAAGTCATCTTGACCCTTATGTCTCTGATGCTCATGTTAGAATTTTTCCACATTCCAATCTGATATAAATCATATTCATATCTTCATAGTTGCGCTTGTGACTAGTGAGGCTTGTGTGATTTTCTGATGTCTGTTAATAATGGCCCAATGATGAAAATAAGTTCTTGACATTGTCTAATGAATGATGAACACAAATCCTATGTTACAGTTACCCTATTGCAAGTACACCTTTGCATTTTCATGTAGCTTGCATTGTTAGATTTCATATTAAATTGCATTTTTAGGCTACATTATGAGTTTGAGAGGGTTTTCCTTCATCTTTCTTGTGGACTTTTAATCAACTGTGATCACGTTCTGATCTTCATTTCCTTATCTTCTTTCGTGATCTCAATCGAAATTCTCTATCTTAAATAGTTGATTGATTTTGGGGCATCCTCTTTCTTGAGACAAATTCTCTTTCTTCTCTCCATTTCTTTCCATTTCTGTCAAACTTATGTCTTCCATTCGCTTTCACCCCACTTCTTTTCTTCTAATTCAACCTTGGGGCATAACCTTTCATGATGATCTACCTTGGTTTTGTGATCCTTATCTTTAGTTTGATTTGATCAGATTTGTCAATTTACTGTTTCTCCTCTATCTCATTTTGATTTTGATCACAAGGGGGGAAGTACCTATCAAACTTCAATCCTTGATTCAACTTTATCAAACCTATCAATCAAACCTTGCTTGAGACTTGACAATTACCTATTTACAAGGGTGTTGGCCTTGTCTTTTTCAATCAGCTTATCTTTGTCCTAATGTGTTCCCATCTGTCGAACACACATCTGGGTTGTTTTGTGATCCTAAATTGATCTCACACTTCAATTCCATTCTTTGACTGCATGTGATCCCAAATCAACCTCACATTAGTCAAAGAGGGGCAAATGTACGCACCCTAAAATGATCGCCTAGATTTGGGCCCCATTTATTAAATGATCAAATTCCTGAATATATACTTTGCAAAATTCAAATCAATTCCTTTGATCAATCCTAATTAGTTCAATCATTTCAATATTTCTTAAGGTTTGATCAATTTATTTAATTAAAAGAAATATTCTCTCTTAAATAAATAAAATAGCCTTATTTAATTGAAAGAAATATCTTTTAAATAAAATGATTTTATTTAATTAAAATCCCTTTTAAAATTAAATGATTTTATCTTGTTTAAATAATATCTCCCTTTTAAATATATAATGTTATCTTATTTAATTAAAAGAGAATCATTCTTTTAAATAAATAAATCCTCTTAAAGCTCTTTTCGATGAAAAAAGGGAAACAAATAATTAAAAATAAATAAAATTCATTTTTCTCTCCACACTTTCTAAAAATGAGCTTTGTTTCCTCTTTTTTGATTTATCCCACATTGCTCTTGGAGATGCATTCTCTTCCACATTTTCTTATATAAGGAGCCCTCTCCTTCTCATTTTAGATCCAGAATTTTCATAATATTGTTATGCTGTAGGTTTTCTTGGTGACATTGGAGCTTTGAAGATCATTTCATTTTAGCTTTCACATTTACATATTAGCTTAATCTTCATAGCATCTTAGCTTAGTCTCTTTCATTGTTTTAGCTTAATCTTCATATAGTTTAATTAGCAAAGGAGAGTAAAACTTCCATTTCAATAGAATCGTTTGCTTCTTTGCATTGCTATCAACTAGATTAGTTTCATTTACATGCAATAACTTGAAGATCAATGGAGATTAGCATTCTTGCTTCTCATCCTTGAATCTCTCATTTCTTGGTGTACTTGCATGGGTTAGCAAGGTCAATCTGAGGGCCTCATACACAACCTTTGCACTCCATGAATAGAGAGCTATGAATTGATATTTGAGACCTCATTGTTGAGTGTTCTTGAATGTAATGATTCACAGAAGTGTGACTACTTTCTAGCACACACTACCTTTTTAATGATCTAGGGTTTCAAATTTACTTTTATTACCAGCCATGTGATGTGAGAAACCACTATCAATAATCCACTTATCACCTTTAATCACATAATAAATAACCGTAGTTTTCTCATCCTCATTAGAATCATCTTTCATAGCAACATAAACTACTTCAATATCAAAATTATCACTGTCATTATCAGTTTCCTCTTCTGCAATGTAACATGATTTCTTACCTTTTTCCTTGTAATCTCTGTACCTTTGGTGATCTCTATTATCTCTCTTATCTTTGTACTTTCTTTCTCTATCCTCATCCTTTTCATTCCTGTCAGGACACCTTGCAACAATATGGCCAACTTTGTTACATAAAAAATAGATTATAGAAAGTTTACCTTTGTATTTGCCTTTTCCTCTCTTCAATCTTCTAGCCATGAGTGCTTTAAGATCATCCAATTCCTCATCAGAAGTGTCATTGCCACTTCCACTTCCACTTTCACTTTTCACACATTTATCTTTTTCTCTTTTAGATTTATGCAAAACCATTTGTGACTTGAATGCAGATTCAACATTAGGAACAATGTAGTTATCATAGTTAGACAATTTAAAAGCAGTAAGCTTACCAACAAGGCTTTCCAGAGTCAGAACATTACCAAGGTTACATCTTGATTCTTGAATTGCCAAAATTATGATAGCATATATAGGAAGTAGCATTCTTAATACCTTTCCAATGATAGTCTCATCATCAATGATTCCATTAGCTCCTCTAATAGCATTCACTATTTCTTTGATTCTTCCAAAATATTGAGAAATATTCTCACCTTCTTGCATTTTCATTTCATCAAACTTACCTCTCAAGCTTTCAACTTTTTCCCTTAGTACATTTTTACCACCACCATAGATGGTTGCAAGAGTATCCCACATTGCCTTTGTAGTAGTGCACTCATTGATGTCTTCAAATTCAGGATAGCTTAAGGTAGATGCAATCTCCAATATTGCTTGATTGCGTTCCTGTTTTATTTTCATCTCCTCGGCAGTCATAGGTGCAGTAGGTACAACATAGTCATGTTCAACATAGTATTTCTCCGAATCACCAATACCATCTAGATGTAGTTTCATCAGACTTTTCCATGTAGGGAAGTTCTCCTTGTTTAACTTCGGTACCTCATTTTTATACATCTTGATCATTAGTTTCAAGTACCTTTAAACTTTTTCTCTATAAGCACCAACAACTCTGATACCAATTGTTAATATGATTTAGGACAATAGAGAGGGGGGGGGGGGGGGGGTGAATTAGTTGTTCTCAAGTCCAAATGTACTAATTGAACATTCAAACACTTCAACAAACTTAGATCTAATCACCAACTCAACTCGGTCTCTAAATAAAATACATCAGAAAACATATAACATGTAGTCCACTACCCAATAGTATTTAACTTGCAAAATATCAAAATATTCATAAAAAAACATTCAAACAAGTATGACACTAGGATTTATAGTGGAAACCCAATTTGGGAAAAACCACTTTGTAACATGTTACTGATATTTTCACTCTTGTGAAGAGAGCTCGGTGAAAAGCCAACCTTGTAAAAGGTTTACAAACACACTATTAGGTGTGACCTTGTTAAAGGATTTCAATCACCCTATTAGGAGTGGCCTGGTCAGAGGACTTGAGTACATTCCATCAGAATGACACCTTGATTAAAGGAATTATCAATGAATGTTAGGTCAACCTTGATTAAAGGAGTTTGACTATTACAATGGTTAGAAAGTAGCAGTAGTTTTTGATCTATAAAACATACAACTCACTTTGTAGATATCAGATCTAATTCATACATATATGTTGATTTACTGTCTAGGTATCAACCTTCTACTTAGACTTATTAGTCAATAACATCAACATCACCATCATACTTTGTAACCTCACCATTAGGTTTCCTTTATATCTCTCCAGATAGATAGACCTGTTTGTTTCCTCTTAATCTCCTCCATAGATCTTAGGTTAGGTCAGATCCAATAGATCCTTCCAACATTTAAGTCCTTCATACATCCTTCTAGAAACATCTTCAATTTCCTCATTGAAATCATAATAAAACAATTTACGATGCATTAAATTCTCCATATAATCAATTAATAAAGTCAACACGATTTACATAACCTAAGAATTCAACTGAGTCAGCTGGAAATCTAAATTCTTCCTCCAAATGTAAATTTTTTACGTTGGGTCAATACTGTGTTCATCTCGTCGGTCATCACTATGTAACTCGGTCATCTCTACAAACTGTCTTCCTCGGCTAACACTGTCTCACTTGATAATTTCCTATCGCTCGACATAAATTGATGTTCAGTCAACACTAGATTTACTCGGCATATACTAGCACTTGGTTGACACTAACATCACTCGGATTAAACTATATTTCTTCATTTTTTCCTAGTTAAGCCTACTTCTTCAGTCTTTCTTCTTACTTAGATAAACAATACATTATCTTATCATAGTGCCAAATAATCAAGTACTCAGTGAAGTATCAAATAACTCAACCTTTCCTTAGGTGCTATTGTTATCTCCCTTGCCCTAATCCTTTTCATCAACCAATAGATATAGTACTTTCATAGATAACAATTGTCTTACCAGTTAAGGTTTGACATCAATGACAATACAACAATTGTTTCAATTGCAGTTTCCAACAATATGAACATCTGCATTTTTTGTGAGTTGTAAGATTTAACAAAAGTGTATCAAGTCAATGGAAAACATGAATGCATTTGGTCAAAATGTTAACCTTTCGATCAGATAATATAGAATTTTGTTGTTGGGATTAAACATTATGAAGAGAAAAGAAATGTTAGATTCACAATACTAGCAATAAAAATCTACCTAATCAAAAATAAATGATAGATCATAAAATTTGATCCAAAATATTAGCAACAAAAATGTACCTAATCTAAATCTATAATTAACATTTTCACCATTATAGATTGTGAAAACCTTGTGAATTTAAGTAATGTGTTTGGTTGAAATAACTTAATTTTGTGTCATATGGTTTGACATTGTAGGAGTTCCCAAAACTAGATGAATATCCTCTTCACTTACCAAGAGAAAAAGGCGTGGTAGTTCTCGTGGATAAAGAGTGTAAGGTGCACTAAGCATGATTGGGAAGCAATCTTTCGAGGCTCGTATCTCAGACCTCATGAGAGGTATCGATGAACCATTAGATACTATAGGACCATATTTCTAAGGCCTACAATAACCTCTCTCCTTTCTGAGAGATTCAATTTTTTTTGAATTTGGCATGCCAATCTCACTTGATGCTAAAACTTGCAGTGAGGGTCAGTTGAAAGTTGCACCACTAGGTTTCTTCCAAACCGTTAATCCTAGCACCAAATGGTCTATGTCATTAGCTCCGGTTGGGTGGATAAACACTATTTATAACTCCATTTTGACCACAGAGTCACTAGAACATTCATGACCATGCCGGAGCAAAGTGTCCCCAAGGTGCACTAAGCACGATTGGGCAGTGATCTTTTGAGGCTCGTATCTCAGACCCCATGAGAGGTATCAAAAAACTATGAGATGCTAAAGGACCATGTTTATGAGGCCTACAATAACCTCTCTCCTTTTTGGGATATTCAAAGTTTTTTTAATTTGGCATGCCAATCTCGCCTGATGCCAAAATTTGCAGTGAGGGTCAGTTGAATGTTGCACCACTGGGTTTCTTCCAAACTATTCATCCTAGCATCGAATGGTCTATGCCATTAGCTCTGGTTGGGCCGTTAAACACTAGTGACAACATTGTTTCAACCACAGAGTCACTAGAACGATCGTGACCATGCTAGACCAAAGTGTCCCCAAGGTGCACTAAGAATGATTGGGAAGCGATCTTTCAAGGCTTATATCTTAGATCCCACGAGAGGTATCAATGAACTATGAAATTCTACATGATCATGTTTCTAAGGCCTACAATAACCTCTCTCCTTTCTAGAATATTCAAATTTGTTTGAATTTGGAATGCCAATCTTGCTTGATGCCAAAACTTGCAGTGAGGGTCAGTTGAAAGTTGCACCACTGCGTTTCTTCCATATCGTTCGTCATGGCACCAAATGGTCTACACCATTAGCTTTGGTTGGGTGGTTAAACACTAGTGAAAACCCCATTTTGACCATAGAGTCAATAGAACGTTTGTGACCATGCCAGACCAAAGTGTCCCCAAGGTGCACTAAGCACGATTGGGCAACGATCTTTCAAGGATCATATCTTAGACCCTATGAGAGGTATTGCTAAATCATGAGATGCTACATGACCATTTTTTTGAGGCCTACAATAACCTCTTTCCTTTCTAGGAGATTCAAACTTGTTTAAATTTGGCACGCCGATCTCGTTTGATGCCAAAACTTGCAGTGAGGGTCAGTTGAAATTTGCACCACTGGGTTTCTTCCAAACGTTCATCCTGGCATTGAATGGTCTGCACCATTAGCTCTAGTTGGGTGGATAAACGCTAGTGACAACCCTGTTTTGACCATAGAGTCACTAGAATGTTCGTGACCATGCTAGACCAAAGTGTCCCCAAGGTGCACTAAGCACGATTGGGCAACGATCTTTTGAAGCTCGTATCTCAGACCTCGTGAGACGTATCAACGAATCATGAGATGCTACCAAACTACGTTTTTGAGCCCTACAATTACATCTCCTTTCTGGGAGATTTGAATTTTTTTGAATTTGGCATGCCAATCTCGCTTAATGCCAAAACTTATAGTGAGTGTCTGTTGAAAGTTGTACCACTGGTTTTATTTCAAACCTTTTGGCCTGGCACTGAATGGTCTACACCATTAGCTCCAGTTGGGCAGATAAATTCTAGTGACAACCCCGTTTCAACCATGGAGTGACTAGAACGTTCGTGACCATGCTAGATCAAAGTGTCCCCAAGGTGCACTAACCATGATTGGGCAACGATCTTTCGAGGCTCATATCTTGGACCTTGTGAGAGGTATCGAGAAATCGTGAGATGCTACATGACCATGTTTTTGAGGCTTACAATAACCTCTCTCCTTTCGGGGAGATTAATTTTTTTTTGAATTTGGCATGCCAATCTTGCTTGAAGCCAAAACTTGCAGTGAGGGTCAGTTGAAAGTTGTACCACTGAGTTTTTTCCAAACCGTTCGTCCTGGCACCGAATGGTCTACACCATTATCTCTCGTTGGGCGGGTAAACACTAGTGATAACCTCATTTTGAACATGAATTCACTATAACATTCACGAACATGCCGGACCAAAGTGTCCCCAAGGTGCACTAAGCACCATTGCATATGTTGGTGAGCGTTCTGGTGTGTCAAGAGGCAAACTGGGACCATTCCTAGTGTAAACCTACCCAACTAGACATGATGGAAGCATCAGTTTGTGCACACAATAAATAGATTTTTTTGCTCCAAGGGAGATGGGGACATGACCATAAAGGGTCATTGGAAAATGTAAAGAGACCAAGGATGGTCATTTGAATGCATTGTGGAATGTGTCTGTGATTTGAAATAGAGTAAATTGATTGTCTATTGTCTTGTTATCACTTCCTTGTTTGTATTGCATCATTTCATTGGATTTTGAAGGCAAGGAATTAACTAGTGTCTTGTACAATATTGTTTGGTTACAAGGATATGCAGGATATATGGTGGTTCCAGAGAGACCACAAATGGTGGTAAATGCTGATTGAAGGTGGATGAAGCAACACCAGTCATTGTTGCGAGCATATACTCCATAGGATGAGTATATTTTGTGATGGATATATGCTATTGGGGTCCATAGAGATGTGTTAGATCCATTGGGGGGATCTATATAGATTTGTAAGAGTCTTTTTGAACAAGCCCTGGCCTAGAGACCCTAGAAAGGAGGGTTTGGTACCTAGAATGATAGGTCATTATTTTATCAATAATAGTTTGACAAAATCTTGATGTAGAAGCATCATTCCATGAATGTGCTTACTGATTCTCATGGAATGATGTGTCTTTGACATGTATAATAGATTTCTAACATGATACATTGCAGAAGAGTTGATTTGACAAGGTGATCACCGGATTTATGAAGTGAAATTTGAAGGATTTGCTTGGTTGAGAGCATCAGATACACATGAATACAATGTAGCACATAAATTTTGAATTCACTTAAATGATGAATTACACATGTGATCACACGTAGCACATAAATCATACACATAAATTTTCTTAAGTCATGAAGCATACATGTAGCACATAGATTAAATAGAGCATACACATGAATTCACTTAAGTCATGCATGTAGCACATATGCATGAATTTAGGTTACGAAGAATGTGCTTGAATATACATTAATATACTTAAGGCATAAATCCTACACATTAGTACATACACACAAGAATATTTACATACTAACAATGAAAAAATGAACACACAATTAACAAATTGGATCGAATATCAAGTTTCATATATATCAAAATGAACAATAATTATGTACATATTTACAAAATCAACATATCTAGATACAATGTGGCATACACCATCTCAAAATGTGTCATATGACATCTCAAAATAAGAAGTTCAACTACAAATGTTTCTAGGACATCCTATTCTATTGGTGGATCATCAAAATGTAGCCTCTTTGAAGTACTCTTTGGCTCTGATGGATCCTGCATTCAAACACAAAAGTGAAACGCCAAGTTATATTACTTGATTTATATGGTTTCTACAAATAAAAAATAAAAATTCAAAATCATAGTCAACAATAATAAATAAAAAATAAAAAATTGAAATCTCATGTACCTCACCTCTTTGTCTCCTCACGCGGATAGGAGACCTAATGTATGCCCTTGGTAGTGAAGCGACAATGCCACCAATGTTGACTCTGACCTGTATATGTTTGCGAACATGAGATTGATCTACGAGTTATACTATTCAATGTTAAATCATTGGTAGAAAATATATGTTTACAAAATAATTGAATTAACATTAAAACTTACTTGTGTTGAACTTTCTTCAAAAAATATTGGCTGAGTCATCAACGATACAAACCCTCAAGTGGCGTTCTACCTACCTCAAACTAGGGGTGACCTACAAAAGCCAAATAGATACTTCATACAATCATGACTTGACCATACTATATATACTTTATAGTAAAATACACACAAATAACTTTAGAAATATACATATCGTGGGACTATCACTACAAATTGAGATGCATGTGACTCTATCATGGTGAAAGGGTCTCACAACATCATCAGACACCACCCTCTGTCAAATAAACCATGTAAATTAAAAATGAGTACACACAACTAACAAGTATACATGTATGCATAAACAATCTAAATTACATAATTACCTTCCCCTTGTCAATGCCAGATGCCTGAACCCCCTCACATTGCCCTCCAGTGGCACCTGGTGACACCTGCATCAGTATGTAATAAGATGATTGTAAAAATTAGAAAACACATGTATATACTATTATAATAAAAGGAAACCAATGAGTACATTAAAACATATGTACTGTGGAAGTGTCAAGGCCAAATGATATGTCCGAAGGCGTGGACCCCTCCACCTATGCTATCTCCTCCTTTGTCATCAATTGAACATAAATGGAACACATAAAAAAATATAAGTGGGAAATCATTATAAGAAAATTCTACTAAAAATATGAACGTTTAAAACTAAATACAATGTAACAAATGAACTGTTTACCCTTACCGTAATAGTAGGAGTCCATGGCTCTATATGCCCTTGACGCACATCTTCATGAGTTGGTTCAATGCCTGTAGTGTGTCATGTAGTATCATCCACCTTGAAGATGTAGTTATATGCATCACTATCATTTAGGGGACCTAAGCACAGATTCTTGCACATAATGCAAGTTTGGGGCACACAAACATGTGAGTTCATGGAGGATGTGGAAGGGCCAAAAGTATTAGCACGAGGAGGCAACAATGTTGCGCTCTGCGTAACCAGCGGATCACTCAAGGTGTGAATGACTCGAATAGTTTGTGAGCCGACCTTAGCAATAATATTAGGGTGTTGCATTGTAGGAGGTGGTGAAATCTTAGGAGGGGGGACATATGTGCAGGATTTCACCCGGTGTGCCCATGGCTTGTCCTAAGGAGCGCATAAGCCTACACCCTGGTTTGGTCTCATACTCCAATAATTTACCTTGTGAATGAGCACAAATTTAGCATACATTTTTTTTATGAAATAGAATGGGATATCCAAATTACTGTGGGGTGGTCTATCAAAAACCATCCACCAACAGTCCCAAAAGTTGTCATGTATTGCATCATTTGTGCACCATTTAATTGACAACTTGGGTTTTTTACGGTCCACTTTTAAACCAATTTTGGGATCCACAAAAAGATTGCATATGCCATGTTTTGTTATGTGGGTATGTGCAGGATTGTGGTATGCCAAACTAGGCCCTTAATTGGCAATAAAAATTTAGAAAATCTGGTTTAGGCAAGTTGACATAAAAAATTGAAGAAGTCAAAAATATTATATCAAAAATATGTAAGAAGAGAATATGTAGAAAATTGAATTTAGTTTCTAAGATACTAGGCCTTTTTTGGAAAAGAATTATTCTATATGTTGAGAATTTTAAATTTCAATGTAGTAGTATGAAAATTTCAGGAAAATAATAAGAAGTAGGTGTATGTCTGACCACCTTAAACACAATCAAATGATAAGAATTTTTTACAAGATTCTAGATATAAGTAGTAGACTCATGTTTGGATGTGATACATATTTTTTTATAATTTTTTTTCTAAGGAAATAATTAATTATGATTTTTCTTCTACAACTTTTCCAGAATACAAAAACTCTCGTGTCTGACCACGTTAACTTAGTCTAAACTTTATCAAATTGAAATTTTTTTTTATTTTTCTTGTAGTAGGAAAAGTATAGAATGTGACACATATTTTGGATTTAAAAAATGTTATACATTTTGAAAGTTATAGCTATTTTTTAATAAGTCTATCAATCAAGACTAGAAAGATAACAAGTAGGTGTATGTCTGACCACATTAAACAAAATCAAATGATAAATTTTTTTTATAAGATTCTAGATAAAACTAGTAGATTCATGTTTGGATGTGATGTCTATTTTTTTAATTATTTTTTTCTAAGAAATAATTAATTATGATTTTTCTTCTACAAATTTTCCTTAATATAAAAAATCTCATGTTTGACCACCTTAACTTAGTTTAAACTTCATCAAATTGAAATAATTGTTTATTATTATTGTATTAGGTGAAGCATAGAATGTGATGTATATTTTAGATTTCAAAACTATTATATTGTTTGAAAGTTATAGTTGTTTTACAAAGAGTCTATCAATTAGGAATTCTTTTTCATGTCGCCACTTTTTGGCATACCATGATCCTGCACATACCCATGTTTAGGTTCATAACTTGATCATAGTCAAGCCCATCGTCAAATTGGGCATGCATGGAATTGCGCTAAAGAAGTGCAATATTATGTTTCTCTGTAAGTTTCTCCATGTTTTCAATAATGGAGTTCAACATGGAAAACATGGGGCACAATAAGGGGATATTGGTATATGTGGTCTGATATCCTCTAAGCTGATTTAGCTTGTCTCCTATGAGATCCTCTAAACGTCGAGGGTTTGAGACTGGTTGGTCTTCTAAAAGTGGGAGATTGTTTGAAGGTGGTTCTGGATTATTTGCGGGATCATTGGGAGGGTTTTCTGATTGGTTTGAGTCCATGTCTGATTACAATTAAAACCCAAATAGACAATTATAGTCAATTTAAAAAAATAATAAAGAATCTCATTTAAGCCCTAGTTTTTATAAAAAAACTACAAATTTCAATTAAAAAACAATAAAAATAATAAAATCTTAAAAATTTAACTTACCTATTGATCTTGAGCAAATAAGATATGAGATTATATCAAATATGCGAAACCCTTTGAGTTGTGTTCAACGTTTTCACAATGAAAATGTTGAATGCGCCCGCGGGCAACAAATAGAAATTACTTGTGAAAATCAAATATTATTGGATATCCGATTAGGCCTGTGCTTTGGCTTTTGGCTTGGCCAGGTGTACTGACACCCATGCCTACTAAAACCTCAACAAACTTTTTAGTGCACTTTTGAACGAGTGAAAAGTTCATTTTTTCACATCGCCACTTTTTGGCATACCATGATCTTGCACATACCCATACTTTAGACCAAAAGGTTAGTGAATTCCTCTATCTCAATCCTTAGATAATAACTTTATAATTGACAATCAACAATTCATGAGCCTTGTAACTAAAAGATGGGTTAATAGCATTAGAGTAAAAACAAAATTATCCTCAAATTCTTGTGTGTGCACTGAGTTCATCTTTCCCTTTAACAAGGAGACCACATAACTTCCTCTTGCTTGCTAAGCTACGTATGTGAGACTTTCTCCAAAGCCAACCAGATAGAGGCTTGATGCCAGTCAAACATTCATAACTTTGACAAGGATATCTCCTTGACATCCGCTAACATTTCTCTACTACTAGTTAGGTGTCCATAGCCCCAGTAGAGTTATTAGCATGACATGGTTTCAATGTTGTTAAGTGTCACCATAATAGAAGGGAAATCAATCAAGTTCTCAATTGTTTTTGCTAAATTAACTTTTAATTGGAATAAAATTAAGATTAATTCTAAAAAATGACCAAAATTGCCCTAATCTAATATATGAATAAAAACTTAGTGATTTTGTGAATGTTAATTAATGCATCTCTTCAAATTCACGATTCTTGCTACCATATTTATTGTTAGTGTGTAGATTGTTTTGGTACTATTCCTATTTATTCCACCATGGTTAACTTTATTATTGCTTTTTTTGAAATATGTTTTCTATTAATCGAACTATTCTAACATAAGGGTGTTATCTATGATACTCATCACATGTGCGATCTTCAGGGAAACATATATGTGTAACCTATGCATAGAGTTTGGAGGTTACACACTCTCTTGTTGATTGTATATTTTTAGACTATCTAGAGATTTTCTTTGATTATTTGAAATTGGTGTCTCATATGTCCTTTTAAAACAAACAATCTTAATTTTTCAATATAAAATCTTGCACTTTTAGATATTAAATTCCCTTAAATAATTATCAAAACTAATTTCTAAAAATAAATATAAATGTAATTAGATAAAATGCTTATGTACCTTTGTTCAGTAGTACTTGTAGACTTGGTATTTGATAAAAAAAAGATGTACTCTTTTTTTTATATTGAACGAAATAATTAGAAGAATAAAAGCAACCACTGCATAGCAAAAACAACAAACCTTTGAAAAAAAAATGTATCCCTTATGGGAAGGGTAGTAGTAGTAGTTATAGTTAACTTCATTCACCCTAAGCTCCTAAATATTACATAGGATTTCAATGATTTGTTTTTATTGTTCTTGTATGCAACTTAACTATTTATAGATGTTGTTTTGGTTTTTGAGTAGTAAGGACAAATTATGTGGAATTCACCATACACATAAAGGTCAAAAAGTGGTCATTTCAAAGTGTTGTCATGTACATATTTGCTATTGTCCCATTCACCATTCATTTTGACAACCAAAAAAATTGTACAATTGATCCAATACTTATGCACTAATCTCCCAATAATCATGCATTATTGGTACCAACGAAATTGTATGATTGATCTAATTACTAACCTTTTTTTTACAATTATTGTGCATACAAATGAGCAACTATTGACCTTCTAGATAATTCTTTGCTGGGAGAATATTGACATTCTAGATAATTTTTCGGTGAGCTTTTAATAAGCAAAATCCAATGAACGACAATTGAAACATAGACAGGTCCCCTGTATACTCACTACTCCGTCAACAAAAAGATTAAAAGTAAACGTTTAACTACTCAATCCTCTCCTCTACACAATTCACCTTTCGCATTAAAAAGATGAAAAACAGGAAGTGACGCACACAATATCTAATTAGACACTACACCGAACTTTCCTGCAAAACTAAATGCCTACCATGTGATAAGATGTAAATGCACTAATATCTTCGAGCAGTTTGATTGGTAGTTAGCAGTTGGATTCGGTAGCAGTCACAAATATTTCGACCTACCTTGATGAAAAACAGGCTTGCACATTTATGACCGTTTAAAGACCCTCTGCAAAGTTGCATTCATAGCCGTTTAAACCCCACTATTAACTTCCCATTCACATTTCTGAACATCAACATATCATCTTTACCAACGCTATTGATTTAACAGACACACATTTTCCTTGTATTTCTTCTCTGTTTTACTCGGTTTGGATTGAATTGCACCGCCCTGTCTTTGGTGGCACCGCCATGACCTCCTCAGCCTATATATACACAATGACAGACTTCTCCAAACCACCAATTCATTCTATTTTGTGCTTACTGATCAGTTCATTTGATTTTGTGTTCTCTGTTTGAAGATGGCTAAAGTTGTGAACTTGGATTTGGAATTGAAAGTCCCTGCCAAAAAGCTGTGGGAGGGTATCAGGGATTCTGCAACTCTTTTCCCCAAGATCTTGCCCTCTCTGTTCAATAGCATTGAAATAGTGGAAGGAGATGGGAATGGTGTGGGCACTGTGAGGTCCATCAAGTATGGAGATGGCATGGCAGGAGTGACATTTGGCAAGGAGAAGATTGTTGCAGTGGATGAGCAGAACATGTTGGTCACTGTGTCTCTCATAGAGGGTGAGCTTCTGGGGTTCTACAAGGTGTTCAAGCCAACTCTCAAGGTCCTGCCAGGAGGTGATGCCAACTCATGCCTTGTCAAGTGGTCTGTTGAATATGAGCCTGCTGCTGCTGAGGTTCCCCCTCCTGATATGGTCAAGGAAAGTGCTGTCAAGACTTTCAAGGCCCTTGAAGCTTACATTATGACCAGTGCTTGAGTCAGGGAAGCTTTTTACCTGTTGATATGTAGTAAATAAAGGTTCAGATGGAGTATTATGGGTGTGTTGATTGTTGAGCCAATTTAAGGTTGGTCTTGAATCAGTTTAGAGAGATGGGTAACCTCTACTTTGGAGAGCTGATAAGCTATGAGAAATGAGTATTGGTGTTGGTAATTATGTCTCTGCACTTTGAATGGTGATGCTTTGGATTTTGTTTTTTAATTAAAATGATGATGTTTTGAATTTTATTTTTATTAAAATAAGTACACATCATAGTAACATTTGAGTTGGTTTGATCATTTTCAATTTGGAAGCTTTAAAAAAACTTCATTTTCATTTTGGAAGCCTTAAAAAAATACAAGGTAAGTTTTTTTAGTGGGGGAATGTCTTCACTCTAATCTTTCTTGTATTCATAGGCCCCTCTTATTTTAGCACGCTGATTAATTAAGAGGTACATTAGTAGTTGTTGGGAGGGTGGTTAAATTTCACAATGTTAAATGGTGAATTGTTGATCTATAAAATAAATAAATAAAGTTTTTAACTTAGCTTGTGAATGATGTCTTATATGAATAAAGTTATAGCTTAGATAGGTTTATAGTAGAAATAATCAATGGATATGTTTAAATTTTAAATAGTTTTTTTTATCAATTTATCATTTTGTATGTTTTAGCTATAGGCAAACACAATTTATTTAAATATGAGACATTTCAATGGTCAAATGATCAAATTTTCACCTCATCCCTACCATAAAATGGTAAATGGTTGTCCCATTTTTATTTGTCGAAATTTACTTTTGAGAATTGAATTGATAATGTTTATAAATAACCATTTAAAGAAGAATTAAGCTCATAATTTATTGTTCATTCTTAACCAAATTAGATCCATGAGCTTATGTCATAAATACTATTGGTATAGAATTACATGTAAGAAAAATAAAGGAAAAAATATAAATCACAATTTAAAATTTGTATCTTTAAAATTGATATTGAAGATGGAATTTAAAGATGAACAATGAGATAAAAAGATATGTTGATGACTTATAACAATGAGAGATTTCTATAAGTATCTTTCAAATGTTCAAAATGAATAAGATCATGTAAAGAAGCATGTTTTTCTTTGAAGATAGAGTAAAATATTTCATAAATTTCACAATTCATTAGACACCTAAATTACAAACTCTTCTTCTAATTTTAATTTATTATTCTCTAACTCTATGTCAAGTTGGTAAGAGCATACCTGCAATTGGCTAAGATAAAATCTTAAATCAAAAGTAATTTTGGTGTACTTAAGAAACATCTATTTCTTATATGAATATAGTACTTAGACTAGTGGTACATTTTTTTTGACAATGCTTCTATCTTCTATATGAATATAGTGCTCCAAGTAGAGATGCATTTTTTTAGAATGTTTGTATTGGTTTTGTTGAAGTTGATTTTTTCTAAGTGAGGAAATAAATGTTAAATTTCTAAAAAAATGTGTTGGGAGAAGTGATACTAAGAGACATAAATCTCAATAACAAAACTAGTAACAAGATTGATAAAAATATAAAATAGAAAGAATTGCATCTTAAAAATATGAGTTGGTTACATTTTTCTTCTTCTGAAGTGTGTTAATATGACTAAATTTGCTTACTTATTTTAAGAAAAATACAAAGATAAATAAGAAACTTAATTTAATCTAATAGTTCATTTTTCTTTACTAAAAAATATATTTTAATAAACTAATGCAATTAAATTTTAAAAAATAAATTTTTATTAAAACTTTGAAATTAAATGAGACTAAAAATGAAGAAGATGGCTAAAGTTGTGAACTTGGATTTGGAATTGAAAGTCCCTGCCAAAAAGCTATGGGAGGGTATTAGGGATTCTGCAACTCTTTTCCCCAAGATCTTGCCTTCTCTGTTCAAGAGCATTGAAATAGTGGAAGGAGATGGGAGTGGTGTGGGCACTGTGAGGTCCATCAAGTATGGAGATGGCATGGCAGGAGTGACATTTGGCAAGGAGAAGATTGTTGCACTGGATGAGCAGAACATGTTGGTCACTGTGTCTCTCATAGAGGGTGAGCTTCTGGGGTTCTACAAGGTGTTCAAGCCAACTCTCAAGGTCCTGCCAGGAGGTGATGCCAATTCATGCCTTGTCAAGTGGTCTTTTGAATATGAGCCTGCTGCTGCTGAGGTTCCCCCTCTTGATATGGTCAAGGAAAGTGCTATCAAGAGTTTCAAGGCCCTTGAAGCTTACATTATGACCAGTGCTTGAGTCAGGGGAGCTTTTTACCTATTGATATGTACTAAATAAAGGTTCATATGGAGTATTATGTGTGTGTTGATTGCTGAGCCAATTTAAGTTTGGTATTTCAAGAATCAGTTTAGAGAGATGGTAACCTCTACTTTGGGGAGTTGATAATCTATGAGTAATGAGTATTGGTGTTGGTATTCTGTCTCTGCACTTTGAATGGTTATGCTTTGGATTTTGTTTTTTAAATTAAAATGATGGTGTTTTGAATTTTATTTTTATTAAAATAAGTACACATCATAGTAACATTTGAGTTGCTTTGATCATTTTCATTTTGGAAGCTTTAAAAAAATAGAAGGTAAGTTTTTTTTTAGTGAGGAATGTCTTTACCCTAATCTTTTTTTCCTTCATTACTTTCCAATGTGTATTCATAGGTCCCTCTTATTTTAGCACTCCGATTAATTAAGAGGTGAATTGTTGATCTATAAAATAAATAGATAAAGTTATACTTAGGTTGTGAATGATGTCTTATATGAATAAAGTTATAGCTTAGATAAGTTTATAGTAGAATTAATCAATGGATATGTTTAAATTTTAAATAGTTTTTTTACCAATTTATTTTTTGTATTTTTTAGGTATAAGTAGATGTGTATTATATTTAAATACGAGACATTTCAATGGTTGGGTAAATGGTTGTCCTACTTTTGTTTGCCAAAATTACTTTTGAGAATTGAATAAATAAATATTTGGACAAGAATTAAGCTCATAATTTATTGTTCATTCTTAACCAAATTAGATCCATGAGCTTATGTGATAAACACTATTGGTATAGAATTACGTGTAAGAATAATAAAGGGAAAAAACATAAATCACAATTTAAAAATTGACTTTAAAATTGATGTGGAAGATGGAATTAAAGATGAACAATGAGATAAAAAGATATGTTGATGACTTATAACAATGAGAGATTTCTATAAGTATCTCTCAAATGTTCAAAGTGAATAAGATTATGTAAAGAAGCATGTTTTTCTTTGAAGATAGAGTAAAATATTTCATAAATTTCATAATTCATTGGACACCTAAATTACAAACTCCTCTTCTGATTTTAATTTATTATTCTCTAACTCTATGCCAAGTTGCTAAGAGCATACTTGCAATCGACTGAGATAAAAATCTTAAATCAAAAGTAATTTTGGTGTACTTAGAAATATCTATTTCTTATATGAATATAGTGCTTAGACTAGTGGTACATTTTTGTGACAATGCTTCTATCTTCTATACTATTGGTAGAGAATTACATGTAAGAATAATAAAGGGAAAAAACATAAATCACAATTTAAAAATTGTCTTTAAAATTGATGTTGAAGATGGAATTAAAGATGAACAATGAGATTCATCTCCTTTACGGGGGGTGAAGCAGCCTCACATTGCCTCCATCACCCGTCACTCTAGATCTGTGAGACCCTGCAACACCTTTACTCATCATCGACACATCTCTAGCAGCTCACAACGACGATCCAGGGTTCCTGCTCATCTGGATCATTATCCCTGAGTGTTGGATTTCTTTCTACCTGAAAATGATCCTTAGTCCTCTTGTGTCTATTCTTCTTGCTTGCTGTTTCTTGTTCTCTTCTTTCTTTTTTTGCTCTTGCTTGCTTTCCCAACCATTGTTTGGTGGTCTGTTGGTTCGTTGTTCCTTTTGTTGTACATTTCCAGTCCCTTAGACCCTTGTTGATCTCTTGTTGGACATTAATAAATTTATCTTATCTTAGCTTATCTATATGAATATAGTGCTTCAAGTAGAGATACATTTTTTTAGAATGTTTGTATTGGTTTTGTTGAAGTTGATTTTCTTCAAGTGAGGAAATAAATGTTAGATTTCTAAAAAAATGTGTTAGGAAAAGTGATACTAAGGGAAATAAATTTCAATAACAAAAATAGTAACAAGATTGATAAAAATTTAAATAGAAAGAATCGCATCTTAAAAATATGAGTTGATTACATTTTTTCTTCTTCTTCTAAAGTGTGCTAATATGACTAAATTTTCTTACTTATTTTAAGAAAAATACAACTTGATAAATAAGAAACTTAATTTAATCTAATAGTTCATTTTCCTTTACTAAAAAATATATTTTAATAAAATAATGCAATTAAATTTAAAAAATATTTTTTTATTAAAACTATGAAAGAAAATGAGACTAAAAATGTTGGAGTATCTATTTTTCTAAGAAACTATTTAAGCCACATTTAATTCTAGTTATCTTTACTTTCACCTCATGATTCTAAAAAAAAATCTCTTATTTATTATAAATCTCCTCTCCTTCTAAAATCTCACTACAATTATGTGAAGCCTGTCTAGCCTATTTACATTCTGTTAACTTCTAAAACAAACTAAGTCACTAGAGTTTATAACATTTGAATATTTGTATTAGATATAATTGTTTCAACATACATAGTAACAATGTCTTAGTTGTGTTTTTACATCACAACCTAGTTAAAAAACTACATCTTATTCCAACTATTACATCATATCATCAAGTACATTATATACTTGTACAATAAGGAGAAGGAAGAGGCAAGGATTGTATCCCTTTCTTTTCCTAATGCACGATCAAAATGAAGATGTCTTAATAGGCTCAAGTATGACTTAAGCTCTAAGTGAGTCAATGATCTTTCACTAATATGAATGGATGAATAAGATGATAATATGATGTTGAATAGAAGAGTAGATAAGAAAATATAGATACTTTCATAAAATACAAACTATAAGAAATAGACAGGAAGCTATAGTGATCTAAAATAGAAACCTATGAACTGTATTGACTTGCAAACTGAATTTGACGGTAATCTGCTAGGTAGAAAACACCTTAGGCATTTTTTTCTTGGGCACAAGAACCTTGGGGCATATTTTCCTAGGGATTTTTCCTAAATCTAGTTGTAGACCACCTAATAGAACTTGTACTTGTCACATTTAGTCCTGATAGTTGTGTTATTTGTACCTACATACAAAAAACAAGGAGGAAGGTTGGATAGAGGGGTTTTCCTTAGTAATACCCCTATCTGGAATCAATCTTAAATTGAAATGAAAGAAATGAAAATGTGTTGTCATATATATGAGGTAGATATGAAAATAAAATGTATCATACCTTGATAATACAAATGTTTCTTTGAATTTGATCAAATATGTTGATGCAATAGCTTTGACTTAACACAAAAACCTAAAAGGAAATCATGGATGTTGTAATTTTCCACAATGCTTGATTGAGAAGAAATAATATGTGGATGTCGGTGTATCTCCTTTCTTGATAGAACAATCCTTTGCTAGGCCTTCAATGAGGGAACAAAGCTTAATTCATGAAGAAGAACACCTTGAATGTTTGAGAAGCCTAGATCTTGTCTATGCTTGAATGTTTTCCTTCATTGCTTGTCTCTTGAATGCTGATGCTTGATCATCCCGATCTTGGTTCTTACCAAACTAAGGAGAGATAGGGTGTTTATATACCTCTCACAACATCTCTGAGGTTGAAACTCAAGAAGACCATTGTAAATCCAAATATCCCACTAAACCATTGAGACGTGACCCTAGATATGATTTAGGTATGATCTTCTCGAAAAAAAATTACCTAGGATTTATGTTCCACCCAATCAGAGCTTAGATCAAGACCACAGGTCCCAAAAAACTAGGGGATGCCAAATTATAGAGTACAACCAATTCCAAGATTGAGGCAAAACATAAAGACCACAAATGATAATATAGGGCCTAGGTGATGAAATAAATTAAATGATTGGGGGGAAAATAGAGGAGCACATTTATAAATAAGGGCTTACCTAAATTTTGAACAAGATTGAAATGATAGAGGATCTACATTTGAATTTAGGTGTCCATTAAGTGTCATATGAAGTCCTTTTATGAAATTGTGTACTAAGGTGGGTGCTAAATAATCGTAAATTGTACACACAATTTTTATGTTCATAATTTATGATGGTACATTTAGTCCCAACTTTAGTTGGAGTATGGGACAAACTCATGTTGTAATTCCCCGCCAGGGAACCCAAGATAATTTAGCCTAATACGTGACACTAAGTTTATAGAATAAATTTTTTCATAAGTGTTTACAAACAATGATGATGACAATGCAGAAGCAACACAACCATAAGATATAAACAAGTACTTATGCACAACTCAATTACAATTAACAATCCTCAAGGGTCTCATGACATATAATTACGTATTACAAAATAAATATTTAGATTAAGAATAATTACAATGATCTCATATGAATAATAAGTACATCCAATACTATAAGATATACATAATGATACAAAATACTCCATAAAAGTCATAGGGTATGTCACAAAATCAAATACAACATATAATACAATATGTGCAACTCTAAAGCATTGATACAAGATATTGTTGGAAACTGTAATTGAAACAATTGTTGTATTGTCATTGATGTCAAAACCTTAACTGGTAAGACTGTTGCTACTTAAAGAAGTACTATATCTATTGAAGTGTTGTGAATGAGTGAAGCAAGGTTGGTAACAATAGCACTTAGGGAAAGGTTGAGTTATCTTGATACTACAAAGTGTACTTGACTATGTTGCACAATGATGAGATAATGTATTGTTTATCTTAGTGAGATTGAAGACTAACTGGTAGGCTTAATGGAGCAAAAATGGATAAAATCATGTTTAAGTCGAGTTATGTTAGTGTCGACCGAGTTAGTGGATGTCGAGCAAAATCCTATGTTGACCGAGTATCAGTAAATTGCTGAGGAGACAGTGCATGCCGAGGAAACAATTTTAGTAATGATTGAGCGTTCTACATGAAGACCGAGTGGATGATCACAGTATTGACCGAGCATCAACAATTTTATATTTGAAGAGAATTCTTTTTGGGGATGACATTGTTTGAATTCTTGGATTATGTAAAACATGTTGACTTTATTTATTGATTGTATGGAAGCATTTAATGCACTGTAAATGTTTTATTGTAAATCTTTATGAGATTTGAGATGTTTCTAGAAAAGGAGGTGAAGAACAAATTATGGGTAGATTCAATGAATCTGACCTAACCCTAAGATCTACGAATGAGATTAAGTGGCAAAAGATAAGTTAACCTAATTGAGGAGAGTATTAAGGGAACCTGAACATTGGATTAGATGTATGAGAGTGGAGAAAAAGGTTGATGTATTGGGGTGAAACCGAAATACTGGAAGATAAGTTTTATTGACTGTATAAGCAAAAAGGCTGATGGTGAAGTGTGGTGATCACTTGAAGAAAAGTTCTAAGTAGATTAGAGATGGAGATAGAAAAGTTTCAAAGTCAGTAAACCAGTATTTGTGTACAGAATTGGATCTGATATTTGCAAAGTAAGTTGTATGTTTTTCAGATCAACACTGCTGCTACTTTCTAACCATTGTAACAATCAAAATCCTTTTAACAGAGGTTGATCTAATAGTCATAAGTTAAATCCTTTGAACAAGGTTGCATTCTAATGGAGTGTATGTAAGTCCTTTGACTAGGCTCACTTTTAATAGGGTGATTAAATCTTTTAATCGGGTCACACTTGACAGTGTGCATTGTAACCTTTGACAGGGTTGACTTTTAACTGAGCTCACTTTAGAAGAGTGAAAATAATAGTAGCATGTTACAAAGTGGTTTTTCCCGTATTGGGTTTCCACTATAAATCCTGGTGTCATACTTGTGTGTGAATGTTTTGGTGTGAACATTTCTATGGTTTACAAGTTACATACAGCTGGGTAGTGGACTGCATTGTTATATGTTTCTATTGATGAATCAGTGATGACCGAGTTTGTTTTGGTTTCTTGGTTTGATTTAAAGTAAAGTTTTTAAGTTTGTCTTATACATCAGGACCTGAGAACAACTGATTCACCCCCCCTCTTTGTTGTTCTAAATCATATTAACAGATATATCATAAGCATTAGAAGATAGGTACGAACAAGCCTCCAAGGAAGAGCAATAAAGTAACAACAACAAGCATCCTCCAACACCACTACATGAATGTCAGAATCTCAAATGGTAAAAGAAACACTACCACATGACCTCGTTGAACTAAAGGTCCACTCCCACCTGTTGAGGAGATAACAACAAACCCCATTTATAAAACATACTCAATCAAGATAACTAAGAAAAGGTCCCAAAGGCTTTCAAACTCAAAGGTACCACCAACTAAAGATAAATAAACATCAAATAACCAACACATACCAAAACACCAAATACCATAATATCGAACACATACACAATCACCAAATAATATAAAATAGACCACCAGATAATAATGAGACAACAAAGATAAACCACCAGAGGAAAATGCATAAAATATGGAGGATACTTAGGCTACATACTATGGGAGTGTCATCACATGGAAAACTACTTGAGTTACCCTGGACTGGTCTCTCTAGACCCCAGACCCCAACCATTTATCACATTGAGTTACGTTGGACTGACCACTCTAAATTTTGAATCCTCAACATGACCCATGCAGAACTAGAATACCCTCTCATGGAGACGAGGAATTCTAATCATACCTACTCTCTAGGTATCATCCCATTCCTATCCTTAGCCTATACAAGCACTCAAGGCATAGGTGAGGCATCAATAATCAATCTTGTATTTAATGTTATACCCAGATTTTTTTATTAGGTTATCACTTATTAACCAACTTATGATAGGCTACCCTGGTAGTGGCCTCTTTGGGCCTTAGACCCCTATTGTAAGCCACTCCCCTAAGATGCTCCTATTTAACTTCCCCTAGGCTCTTAAAGAAAAGTATCACCAAGGATCAAATATATCTCATTCAGGTTCATAGGAACACATTGGGTCTCAAATAACAATAACATCTCAAAAGTACTCTCCAAGAAAATCAGCATGCAAATAAACTCCACTAAGAAACAAGGTCAGAAAAGAAGATAAAAAAGACTACTCATAAACATATTACAACCAACCATCTTAAACATATAGGTCACATATAGAAAATATAAAATGAATTATTCCTATATTGCCCTAAAAGAATATTACCCATAACATACCACACACATAATTTATTTTGTCAAATAACCCCAATAAAATCACCATTACATTAAACACATATATCTCAAATATACACCAATTAAATTAGTTAATTAAAATATAGACTTAATTACATTTAACTATCTAATTACATCAAAGAAATACCCAACTACACTTAATTATTTAATATCAATTAAAATAAATACAAAATATTATTTATTTTAATAATAAATAATTAACATATAAAAATAATTAATAAATTTATTTTAAATAATAAATAAATTACAAATAATAATAACTAAATAAATTTTTTTATTTTTAAATAATAAAAAAAAATGACCCACATTATAACATGAGGGGGGTTGGCCCACACCCCCCTTTCCCTATCGTGCAACCTCCCCAATGAGGCTACCGCCAACAAGGATCTCGACTGTCGTGCGACCCCTAATGGGAACCACTGATAGGGACATCATTGTCATGTGGCTCCCATGGGGAACCGCCATGCCAATAGGGGTCCTCTCTGTTGTGCAGTCCATAAGGGAGACCATCGGCAGGGGTTTCTATTGTTGTGCGGCTCCTATGGGGGAAGCCATCGGCAAGGCTCCCTAAGCTCATGTGGGGTACGGGGGTGGTGTCACATCCCCACCAAAACAAATAATTTTTTAAAATAATTTAAAAAAAATAAAAATAAAATTCACTAGAATTTAGTTCTAGGAAAAATAGTATGTTGCCAGTAATTTTTTTTTATAACTTAAAAAACAAACAAACAATAGATCTAAAAAATCAACCCTTTATACATTTTAGGCATGCAAACATATATACATGTACATATTTTTTAAAATTGATTTTCTTAAAAGGGTATCAAGGTTATTTTGATCGAACCATTTCTCCTTCTGAATTCGATTTTCCACATACAAATCTATTTAATCTTCTATGCAAAATAAGGAGACAATTTACCTATATTTTCTGGGTAAATACCCTAACTGAGAAAAATCACCCAATTTACTAAGATTCATTCTAGGGTTTTCAAACCACAAAAAAAAAAATACCAGATCAATCTAACATCAATTTAATCCAAATTTTCACAACAACAAACCCACAATCAAAATAGAAGCCAATTCCAAATCATTCGCGTAACAATCCCAGACACGAAGTATATAATCTTTTCAAAAGAAGAATTTGCAAAAGAGGGTTTCAAACCCTACCTCAACCAACGTCTAGAAATTTGAAACCAAGAAAGATCCAATCCAACCTTCAAAATCCAAGATTTCAAACAATCTCAAAATAATGCGCACCCAAAAAAACTTAAAAAAATCTTCCGATTCATCCAAAGCTCCTCCAAAACCTGATAGACATAATGAAAATAATACTTAGAAACCCTACATAAAGATGACCTATCCCTCCTAGGGTTTCTAAAACATGCAAACCCTAAAGAAGAACTCAAATCTCTCTACCTAGTTGCATGATGAAATAACTCAATAATAAATAATGCACTTTTAAATAAAATTTCTAACTCAACTTTTAACTTTGAGTTCTTATTCAATTTTCACTTAAACCAAATGTGCAACTTGAATTGCATATAATTATTTAATTAATCATTAAATACTTTAGCACATAATTAACTAAGAAAACAAATAAATTAAATATTAAATAAATCTACTATGCTGTTTAATTTATATTAGGATCGAATAATTAATTCAACCCTTTAATTTCAAATTTAATCTTTTTAATTAGCAAACGTATTTAAATTACCCTTAAAAAATAAATACTCTCTAAATCTAATATTTCCACATTCATAAAAAATAAATATTTAAATCTCAAAATTACTCCTAACTTAACTATTTAAATCAAATAATTCACACAAGTAAATCCACTTGACTCCCAAAACTCGAAAAACAACTAACTCTATATCAAACAAACACCAAGGAAGGACTCACGTATTCACGTCACCTTGACAAATTTAGATGGGTAGAAATAGATACTTGCCCAATATTTAGGACAATCGATGGCTTGGGTTGGGGTTTGGATTTGTATGTTATCTCCCATTTCTTACCATTGAGATTTTGCGATAGGGCACACTCATCCTAGCAATTCAGGGAAGTCGATGCTTGGTACCTACAAACCTTCATAAAAACAAGCATGTACATACATGTATAAATATAAACAAGCAATGATAAGGATCGACCGATCGTTTGGATCTTGCAAGCACGTAACTACGACTCCGTCCCTCAACCACATTAGGCACATCAAACATAAATATAAAATAAACACATCAACCATACACATGCAAGTATGGGGTCAATAAAACCATAAGCATTCATGATATCCTAACATATAAATCATCAAAATGAAGTAACCATCACATATAAATAACATCATCATTTGCACTTAATCAACATGGAAATAACTCAAAAATATCTAATTCATGATTATTCAATAAAATGTCATACATTCATAAACCTCAAACATCCTAGAAATAAATAACACACATGAAAATGGCCTAAAAGAGTTAGGCAATAAAACTAAAAAGAAAGCTATGGTAGGGGCATTACATCCACCTACCCTAAAATTAGGCTTACTCCTAGAAGCCTACAAACAAAATTGAGATATAAATCTCAAAACTTGATGCGCCCTATTAAGTCATAAAAGACTCAACGTGCGGGTCCCATTGGACCCTTCCCTGCTCCATGTAACAAACTTTGCGGATCATTCCTTGTTGTGAACACCTTGTGGGACCTACCATCATCCCCAACAACAGGCTCATAAGTTCCATGCCTCTATCCTAAAAATTGTGTTGATCGATTAGGAAAATTGACAACAATGTGGCCATGCTTCCCACAAGAATAAAAACCACCTCTACTGCCACCTCTCCCAGCCGAAGGTACACTAGACTTATGGAAACTACCTCCACTAAAATCTTGATGTGAACTCTAAGCTGACTGATCATTCTTATTGTGCATACTACACTGCCAATTGTGATAGTTCCCTGATTGAGAACCACCAATATTACCATGGAAGAATTTCTTGTTCTATTGATTCTGATTACCTTTCAGAAAGGTAGAAGGATTCCTAGTGTTCTCTGCACCCTGAGATTGATTTCCCTTAGGCCCCAAAGAAGGAACCGTAGACTAAACACCAACCTTCCCACCATGACCTCTATCCAAGTTCCCCACAATCAATGTAGCCTTAATGACCATGTCCCTGAGAGTCTTAGGTTCAAAAACCATAACACCCCCAAAAATGCGACTATTAAGTCCTCTAATGAAATGTTGCATCATCAATGACTTATCACTATAACCCCCATATGCTTGATCTTGAAGAAACAACACTCATACTCTTGAACACTCATAGTCAACTATCGCAGATTGTGGAACTCATCTGCATGCTATTGTTTCCATTGATCATATAAAAAAAATCTTGAAATTTCTCAAGAAATAACTCCCAAGTGATAGTATCCATGCTAAGCTCCAACTTTTGTTCTTCAATCTTCCACCAGGTAGCTGCAACACCTTCGAGGTGCATGATGGCACACCTTGCATCGACATTTGTATCAAATTGTTGCATAACAAAAAAATGATCCAATGTGATAAGCCATGTCTCTGCCTCAAAACCAATACCCAAACCATTAAAGGGAGGATTTCATGATCTAATGAGATCTCTCATCTAGCTAGCGTTAGTGGTCTCCTGACCAACTGTAGTGTCCTTCCTCCTAGGGCTATTGGATCTCTATCTCTCCTCATTGTTAATATTTGTGGCCTTGAGACAAAGATAAATTACATTGCAAATGATTATTAATATTATGGACTTGGAAAATATTAAAATAGATAATAAGTACGCTACATATTATATGAAATATCACATTATGATTGAGAAGAGGGATGACTTGCATATTGAATTGTTAAAATTACTATGAGGGCTAACCTCCATTATAGTTAGCTATCTATTGAGGTTACCAGCTGAATAATAATAATTATAAAAGACAACTTGCATATGCAAGTTGGCTTACTTATCATATTGAATAGACACCTCTCTTGAGGCATACTTATATGGGATTAAGGAGTGTGAATTAGGCATCATCTAAAACATAACATGGCTGCATTATTTTGCACTTTTAGTAGACTTATAATTCATATCATCATTGCATAATTGTTCCAACATTATAGCAGCTTCTTGGCAATTTCGAAAGAAGAATAACATACCTAAATTCACACATGTTGTGAACCTAAATACATACTCAGAGTAGACCTAAGTTCATATATTGTAGCAAAATTGGAGAGGTATTATATAAGACATTAAAAATAAAATTGTAGCAGACTTAAAGAGCCCATTGGAGTAGAATAATAGCATTGGATTGAAGTCTTCTTCTTACAATCATTCAACAGATTTCAAGCATCTAAACCAGGTATTATCTATCTTCTCTTCATCTATATTTTCCAAAGGGACTAAGTCTTAGTTCTAAAAGATCATCTATAGATTGTTATTTTCTTTTCAAAGTCTGAAATATTAACATGGTATCAGAGCTTTGGTGAGTAAAAGATCTACTTTCAGATTAAGGAAATCAATCTAACACTTTTAAAAATAAGAAATTCAATATTACAAGTGGAGTTAGACAAGAAGATAGACTCAAAGGAGCCACAAAATTCTTATCTTGGCAAATTAGAATACTAATTTCCTTCAGAGAACTAGAATTAGGTTAAATTATAGAAAATCCACCTAAAGATGAAATGGATGAAGATGCAACGGGGTAATAACAAAGCTATGAGAATTCTAATTGACAGTTTAAAGGACCATATCATACCCACCATCTCCTATCTAGAGTCAGCCTATCCAATGTTATCTAGATTATTAGAAATGTTTGAAATTAATAATACAGGTAGAATTATGACTCTTAAAAATGAAATTTCATGAATCAAGATGATTCAAGGAGAATCTATCACATCATACTTTATGAGAATTATTGAGTTAATAAATCAATTGGCAACACTGGGCACACCTATGATGAAAAGGAACTATCTATGATAACACTTAACATATTACCTCTCTCATGGGAATATTTTACTCAAGGAATCAATGCACGTCCTAAACTGCCTAAATTTGATAAATTAAAAATTGATTATCTTCAAGAAGAATCGAGACTAATAACTAGAGGATGAAATTTTAAAGAAGATCTTCAAATCTTAGACTCACAATCAAGAAGGAAATATGATTTCAAAAGAAAAAGAGAATTTCAAGACAAAGGAGAAAGAAACTTTAGGAACAAAAGGAGAGATTATCAAAACAGGCAAGAAGGGAATTCTCTCAATAATGGATGGAGAGGAAGAGATTATCAAATCATGCAAGAATGGAACTCTCACAATAATGGATGGAGAGGGAGACACTATCAAAAGAAAATTTTTCAAAAGAGAGATCTCTCTAAGGTACAATGCTATAGATGTGACAAATTTGGTCACAAGGCAGAAAATTGTCCAGATCGAAACAATCATCAAGCCTCTATTGCAGAAGTAAAAGAAACATAATCTGAACACCTTCTCCTTTAGTCTTCACCTTGAGAGGGAGTTTATATATGGACCTTCATGAACTTAAAAGTCATATTATAAACTCTTTCTAATTCCTTGTTATATTTTTCAATTTTTTCTTGAAGAGATATCACATCACTTGTTGTAAATAAATCAAATATTACTAGATCCATTGATAATATGATTCTTTGCTATGTTAATATAATGATCAAATTATTATGTGGTGAAAATATGATTTTTGTTGAGCATTGAGGCTCTTGATATTTGAGCATTAAGGCTCTTGCATATTTTAGCGTTGAGGATCTTGCATATTTGAGCGTTGAGGCTCCTGATATTTGAGTGTTGAGGCTCTTGATATTTGAGCATTGGAGCTCTTCATATTTGAGCATTGAGGCTCTTGATATTTGAGCATTGAGGCTCTTGACATTTGAGTGTTAAGGCTCTTGATATTTGAGCATTGAGGATCTTGATATTTGAGTGTTGAGGCTCTTGATATTTGAGCATTGAGGCTCTTGAAATTTGAGTGTTGAGGATCTTGCATATTTGAGCATTGAGGCTCTTGGATATTAGAGCATTGAGGCTCTCAGATAGAATCACTAGTGAAGACTATCTTTTAGAGAACTTGTGGATGCAATCTCACATGAAGAGAATCCACACCTTACATCATTATTTGTGAATAATGATAACATTATGTGAATGATACTTAAGATGACCTTATAATTGTTATTATCTTTTGGGAGATACTTAATTTGAGATTTATTGATGATACCTTTTCTAATTTGAGATCTATTGTTATATTGATGATACCTTTTCTTACATAGATTTGAGATCTATTATTATTATTGAGATAATGCTATACATAAAGTTGAAATCTATATGTGATTATTGTTTACATAATGGGGATAATGTCAATGATGCTTCTTACCTCTCATTACATGTGAACGATGCTTACATTATGTGTTTGAATAACCTTACATCTTGTAGTAGATGATATTACAAAGGTTGAGACATCCCAAGGATGATTAATCACATTGACTATATTAGGTATGATTACAATAGAGATCTAGTGATTACATTATGAGTTCAATGTTATTGATCTTTCCCTCAAGTCCAAGAGGGAGTGTTAATATTTGTGGCCTTGAGACAAAGATAAATTGCATTGAAAATGATTATTAATATTATGGACTTGGCAAAGATTAAAATAAATAACAAGTATGCTACTTATTATATGACATATCACATTATGATTGAGAAGAGGGACAACTTGCATATTGAATTGTTAAAATTGCTATGAGGGTCAACTTGCATTATATTCAACTATCTATTGAGGTTAGTGACTAAATAATAATAATTATAAAAGCTGACTTGCATATGTAAGTCAGATGACTTACCATATTGAAGAGACACCTCTCTTGAGGCATACTTATATGGGATTGAGGTGTGTGAATCAGACATCCTTGAAAACATAACATAATTGTCTTATTTCACACTTTCAACAGACTTATAATTCAGATCATCATTGCAGAATTGGTCCAATATTATAGCAGCTTCTTGGCAATTTGGAAAGAAGAATATCCTGGAGTATCTTCCTAACATTAGGATCCTTCGAATCACCCTGTTGCTCACCACTATCATCATGCAAATTCTCAACTCTATGAATCGCAGGAGGGCTGAAGTCTACTCCTTCCACATCCTCTACCATGGCCTCCACTATGACCTCTACCAATAGATCTAGTCTCTATGACCATCTTTCCTACAACATCCAAATAGAAGAATAATAGCACAAAACCAATCAAGAAGAATAAACACATGATGCATAGTCATAAAATAATAGTTTTAAATACAAAGTGTTATATGTATAAGTTATGTTTTCAAGTTTTGACAATTTAGACATCTAAAGGGCACACAACTTCCCAAAGTTCCCAGTATAGAAACTCAGGCTTTGATACCAAGTGTAATGCCCCACTAGGGAACCCAGGAGAATTTAGCCTAATACGTGACACCAAGTCTACTGAATAATTTTTTTCTTAAGTGTTTACAAATAACGACAATGAAAATGAAGAAGAAACACAACCATAAGATATAAACAAGTACTTATGCACAACTCAATTACAGTTAACAATCCTCAAGGGTCCCATGACGTAGAATTATGTATTACAAAATAAATATTTAGATTAAGAATAATTACAATTATCTCATATGAATAATAAGTACATCCAATACCATAAGATATACATAATGATATAAAATCCTCTACACAAGTAGTAGGGCATGTCACAAAATCAAATACAACATATAATACAATACCTACAACTCTGAAGTAGTGATACAAGATATAATCATGAGCATCATAAGATAGGTACAAACAAGCATCCTCCAACACCGCTATAGGAATGTCAGAATCTCAAATGGTAAAAGAAACACTACCACCCGACCTCATGGAACCAAAGGTCCACTCCAACTGTGTTGAGGAGATAAAAAGAAACCCCAATCAGAAAGCATACTCAATCAAAGATAACTAAGAAAAGGTCCTGAAGGATTTCTAACTTAAAGGTATTACCAACTAGAGATAAATAAATATCAAATAACCAACACGTACCAAAACAAAAAACACCATAATATTAAACACATACATAGTCACCAAATAATACAAAATAAACCATTAGGTAATAATGAGACAACAACGATACACCACCAAAGGAAAATGTAGAAACTATGGAGGAGACTTAGGCTACATAATACAGGAGTGTCATAACATGGATAGCTACTTGAGTTACCCTGGATTGGTCTCTCTAGACCCCGAACCCTCAAGCATTTATCAGGTTGAGTTACCCTGGATTAGCCACTATGGACCTTGGACCCTCAACATGACCTATGCAGAACCAGAATACTCTCTCATGGAGATGAGGAATTCTAATCATACCTACTCTCTAGGTATCATCCCATTCCCATCCTTAGCTAGATACAAGCACACAAGGCACAAGCCAGGCATCAATAATCAATCTTGTATTTAATGTTATACCCAAATTTTATTATTAGGTTATCACTTATTAACCAGCTTATGACAGGTTACCCTAGTACTGGCCTCTTTGGGCCTCGAACCCCTATTGTAAACCACTCCTCTAAAATCCTCCTATTTAACCTCCCCTAGGCTCACAAAGAAAAGTATCACCAAGGTCAAATATATCTCATTCAGGTTCATAGGAACACATTGGCTCTCAAATAGCCATAACATCTCAAAAGTACTCTCCAAGAAAATCAACATGCAAATAAAATTCACTAAGAAACACGGTTGAAAAAGAAGATTGAAAAGACTACTCATAAACATATCACAAAGAAACATCTTAAACATATAGGTCACATATAGAAAATATAACATGAATTATTCCTATATTGCCCTAAAAGAATATTACCAACAACATACCACACATTTATTTAATCGAATAACGCCAATAAAATCACCATTACACTAAACATATATATCTCAAATATACACCAATTAAATCGGTTAATTAAAATATAGACTTAATTACATTTAACTATCCGATTACATCAAAGAAATATCCAACTATACTTAATTATTTAATATCAATTAAAACAAATACAAATTAAAATAACTAATTTTAAATATAAATTAAAATTAATAAATATTATTTATTTTAATAATAAATAAATTAACATATAAAAATAATTAATAAATTTATTTCAAATAATAAATAAATTATAAATAACAATAAATAAATAAATTTATTTTAAAAAACAAATAAAAATGACCCACATTATAACACGGGGTGGGGGGCTAGCCCACACCCCCCTTTCCCTACCATGTGGCCTCCCCAATGGGGTTACCGTTGGTAGGGATCTCGACTGTCGTGCGACCCCTAATGAGTAAAATAGTACGCTGCTAGTAATATTTTTTTATATATTTAAAAAAAAGAAATAATAGATCCAAAAAATCAATCCTTCATACATTTTAGGCATGCAAACATATATGCATACATATTTTTTTAAAAATTGATTTTCTTAAAAGGGTATCAAGGTTATTCTGATTGAACTATCTCTCCTTCTAAATTCGATTTTCCACATACAAATCTATTTAATCCTCTATGCAAAATAAGGAGTCAATTTACCTATATTTTTTTTCGGTAGATACCCTAATTGAGAAAACTCACCCAATTTCTTAAGATTCCTTCTAGGGTTTTCAAACCACACAAATGAAATACTAGATCGATCTAACATTAATTTAATCCAAATTTTCACAAAAAACCCAAAATTAAAATAGAAGCCAATTCCAAATCATTCAAGTAACAATCCCAGACACGAAGTATACAATCTTTTCAAAAGAAGAATTTGCAAAAATAAGGTTTCAAACCCTACCTCAACCAACGTCTAAAAATTTGAAGCCAAGAAAGATCCAATCCAACCTTTGAAATCCAAGCTTTCAAACAATCTCAAAACAATGCCCACCAAAACAAGCTTCCAAAAATCTTCCAATTCATCCAAAGCTCCTCCAAAAGTTGATAGACATAATGAAAATAATACCCATAAACCCTACATAAAGAAGACCTATCCCTCCTAGGGTGTCTAAAATATGCAAACCCTAAAGCGGAACTCAACTCTCTCTACCTAGTTGCATGATAAAATAACTCAATAATAAATAATGCACTTTTAAATAAAATTTCTAGGATTATCAAAAAGGATCATCTAGGATTTACTTTGGATCGGTTCTATCTCAATAAGAATTTTTTCTCTGTTGCCTCGGATGCTAGGGGAAATTTAGTTCTGGTTTCTCCCACCACCCTTTCTAACCATCACCCCATCTCTATCTCTGTTAGATTTAGAGGAACCCCTGTCCTTAATAGGATTATCAACCCTAAGTTCATTCCTAATACCAACCTTTTGGAAGATGAAGATATCCTTGCAGCTATTAGCATTATCAGATGTCTCAATAGAGCCCAGTATCTTAACATCTCTCATTTCGAGAGGTGGAGAATGAACATCCTTGCTTGGAAAAATATTTTAAGGACTGTTGGCCAAAAGAAAGCCAATCATTTTAGATTTCCTGAGAAGAAGCTTATATCTAACCTTAACCTTGCTGAAGCCTGCATTCAAGCCAACCCGACTGATCCCCTGCTTGTCCCTCAAGTTGCTAGCGCTAAGGAAGCCATTAGATAGCATTAGTAGCACCAAATTAAAGGTACGCAAATTTGGTCTTGGGCTCACTGGATCTAGTATGGTGACATGGGCTCCAAATTCTTTTTCAACCTCATTAAGAAAAAGCATACCAATGAGTCTATAGATAAAGTTGTCATTAATAATCAAGAAATTTTTGATGTCGAGAGCATTAAAAAAGCCTTTGCTAATTTTTATAAAAATCTGTTTGCATTTGAAGACACCTTGGAGGCTAGTTTACTAAGGGACCAATGCAGATCCCTTATCCCTTAGAGATTATTTGACATGGATGCCTCCCTGCTTAGTAATGATATCTCCCTAGATGAGATTGAAAAAGCTATAAACTCTCTTAAGAATGATAAGATGCCTGGCCTTGATGGTCTGCCTGCTGAATTTTACAAAGCCAACATAAAGTGGATTTGTAAAGATCTTCTTGAAATCTATAATGAAGCTCTTAGCTCCGGTTCCTTAGGCAGCTCCATTAATATTGGTATCATCAAATTAATTCCTAAAGATAGGGATAAGACCTTAATCAAGAATTGGAGACCTATCACTCTACTTAATGTTTCTTACAAAATCTTTGCTAAGATCTTGGCCCTTAGACTTGAAACCATCCTCCCCAAATTTGTGTGTTCTACCCAAACTGGGTTCATAAAAGGTAGGTATATCCTTGAGAACTTGATTACTAGTTGGGAGGCCTTGAACTGGGCTAAGCACTCCCAACAGAACTTAGCTATGTTCTTATTGGATTTTGAAAAGGCTTATGACAGGGCTGAGCGGAAGTTTATTACTATGATGTTGGAAGCTTTTGGTTTCCCTCCTATTTTTTGTAGCTTTGTCAAGATGTTACTTAAAGATGCATATGCCTAGGTTGATATCAATGGCTCTCTCTCTGAACCTTTCCCTTTAGGCTGCTCCATCATACAAGGATGTCCCTTGGCCCCTGCCCTCTTTGTCATTGCCTCTGATGCTCTTGTTTACATTCTCAGGGATAACTCCCTATCCCTTGCGGTTAAAGGTATTACTCTCCCTAATGACACTAATCTTATCAATTGTCAATTTGTTGATGACACTGCTATCTTCCATGAAGCTACAGAAGACAACTTTGCTGCTTTGATTAAGAAACTCACTTTTTTCTATGACATCTCTGGTGCTCAGCTCTCTTAGGCTAAGTCCATTTGTCGTGGATGGAAAGATCAGCCGCTAGATTGGTTTAAGAATTATAGATTTCAGTGGGGAGGCCCTAACAAGATTGTGAGGTATCTTGATATTCCTTTCTCCCTGGAACCTTCCCTTAAGGACATGTGGCTTTGGGTTAAAGATAAGATTGTCAAGAAGCTTAATGAATGACACAACTGCTCTTTATCTTTTGCCGGAAGAGTTCAGGTCTGTCAAAAAATCCTCTCTTCCTACAATATCTACTACGCTTCGGCCTGGATGTTTAACAATTACCAGATCCTTGAAATTCAAAAGGCCATTAGGAATTACCTTTGGTCTGATGGCAAAGGGAATAAGAAGCTTCATGCTGTTAAATGGGAATGGTGCCATGTTGACAAGCTCCTTGGGGGTCTTGGACTAAAGGACCTAAAAACTAGCGGCTTAGCTCTGGCCTCCAAATGGATCTTTCACACTTTAGATGGGGATGAGCCGTGGAAAGTTCTTATTAGAAATAACATTGAAAGGGGTCACCCCAAGAATGCTAAGTTCTAGAAGAACTTACCCTTTTGTGATTTAATTTGTGGTAACTTCACCATTGTGGTTCAAGGTTTTGCTATTTTCAAATCTATTTGGAAAGCATGGAACCATGTTAGACTATATATCACTAATAGATTTTTTTATGATGACAAGATCTTTGGTGAAAGATCCATTTGGTGGAATCTGCAGTTAGCTGGTAAGCCTTTAGCCCTCTCCCAAGGTTGCTTTACCAAGCATTGGTCCACCTTGGGCATTTCTCAATTTGCCGATATCTTTGATAATGATAAACTCATGCTGTGGAATGAGCTGAAGCATAGATTTAACATTCCCCCATCCCAAAAGAAGACTTACAATATGCTCATCAAAGCTTGCAAAGACATCCCCTCTCTCTACCATGTTGACTTTGATAGATTCTTAAATATCAAATGGCCTGATGGAACCATTATAACCAAGATTAAAGCCAAAAACATATACTCTGTTATTGATTATAATGATTCCATCATCAGCCATGTTAATAAAGTCCGGTACACTGATCTTGATATCCCCAATTGGAAGAAGCTCTTTGATAAACTCTGGAAAAGTATGATTGATCCTAAGATCAAATGTTTTAAATGGCTGCTTATTTTGGATAGAATCCCTATTAGAAAGGATTCTGCTGAGATGTACTATTGTAATATCTGTAGAACCCCGAAAATGGGGAGGCATATCTTCTTTGACTGCAGTTTCTCTAAAGAGGTTTGGCTCATGTTTGGTATCTCTATTCCTACCAAGTATAATATTTTTGAAATCATTACTGGTCATATTGATGGGATTAAAAAGGACACTAATATTTTTTAGAACATTCTTTCTTCTAACATCTTATGGAAGATCTGGAAATGTAGGAGTTCGAGGAGAGATTTCAAAACACTCCCAGGGTTCTTACTGAGTCTTTTCGAAGTCTCACACATTTTTAAAAAATTTTGCAGGTTCATATCACGATGAAGGTTGATAAAGAAAAATTCAAAAGGCTGCTCAAATCTGGCCATGCCACCTTCTTCACTCATGAACTCAAGGATGCGCACATGTGGAGAAGGCATATGGACAACATCTATCTTTTTGAACAAACCATCAAGAAACTCAACAAAGAAGTTAGAAGCTCCAGCAAGAATACCGCTAGAAATATGATCCTCTTGCTCAACCAAATTTAGAATCAGAAGAATATCATTTGGATGGAACGTAGCCTAGGCTAGACTGCTTGGGTGGACACTCATGAAGATCTGCTACATTAGTCTTTCTTGTCTCTTCTTTAGACTTTCTTACTTGTTTATGTCTCTCTGATACTCTCATGCGGAGGATTTGCCTCTTGTAATTTTTTATACTCTTCGGTGGTACTTTGTATCTTTTGATCCCCTTATATTTAATACAAAAAAAATTTCTAACTCAACTTTTAACTTTAATTTCTAATTCAATTTTCACTTAAACCAAATGTGCAACTTGAATTGCATATAATTATTTAATTAATTAGTAAATACTTTAGCACATAATTAATTATGCAAACTAATAAATTAAATATTAAATAAATCAATTTTGCCCTTTAATTTATATTAGGAATTAATAATTAATTAAACCCTTTAATTCCAAATTTAATCTTTTAATTAAAAATGGTAATGAAATTCCCTTAATAAATAAATATTCTCTAAATCTAATATTTCCACATTCATAAAATATAAATATTTAAATCTCAAAACTACTCCTAACTTAACTATTTAAATCAAATAATTAACACAAGTAAATCCACTTGACTCCCAAAACTTGAAAAACAACCAACTCTATATGAAACAAATACCAAGGAAGGGCTCATGAATTCACGTCACCTTGACAAATTTGGATGGGTAGAAACAGATACTTGCCCAATATTTAGGACAATCAATGACTTGGGTTGGGATTTGGATTTGTATGTTATCTCCCCTCTCTTACCATTGAGATTTTGCGATAGGGCATGCTCATTCTGGTAATTCAAGGAAACAAATGCTTGGTACCCACAAAATTGCATAAAAGACAAGCATACATACATACATGTATAAATATAAATGTAGCAATGGTGGGGATCAACCGATCATGTGGATCTCGCAAGAAAGTAACTATAATGACTCTGTCCCTCAACCACATCAGGCACATGAAACATAAATATAAAAAAAATACATCAACCATACACATGCAAGTATGGAGTCAGTAAAACCATAATCATTCATGATATCCTAACATATAAATAATCAAAATGAAATAACCATCACATACAAATGACATTATCATTTTCATTTAATCAACATGGAAATAACTCAAAAACATCTAATTCATGATTATTCAATAAAATGTCATACATTCATAAACCTCAAATATCTTGGAAATAAATAACACACACATGAAAATGGCCTAAAATAGTTTGGCAATAAAACTAAAATGAAAGCTATGGGAGGGGCATTACAAATGCTCAAGGTAAAATGTGTGTGTGTGGAAGAGAGAGAGAGAGAGAGAGATCACTAAGTTTAAGGATTCAAGTCACCAAACAAATGATATTGACTTAGACAACCATGGACAAGGACACAAAAATAAAATAAAAAAGGACAAAAAATAACAAAAAGCCAAAATCCACAAATGATAGGGATTAATACTAAAATCAAACTTGAAATCAACTAGTTAAAGAGACCTTGATTGGAAATGTCCCATCCAATAGCATCATATTTGGAAATCTATTGCAAGAGAACAAGTGATCACATGGAAAGGGAAAGAGCCTATGCCAAGAATGAACAATGCTCCATGATCTAAACCACTAGAAAAACTATGAGAGCATAGAAAAATGAGAGAGAAACCATGAATCCAATAGTATAACAAGTTGTGTTATGCTAGGTTATCCATGGGAGAGAAGAGGAGGAAAGATTAGAAAGGCTAGTAAGCTACATTATGATAGCTCTACTCATTCCAAGAGAGAGAAAAGGAGAGTTGATGGTATAGAAAGATATGAGATACTAGTCAAGTCTACCTTGAAAAATATCCACACATGGTGGCTTTGAAATTGTGTGCATGGGGAAACTTACAAAGCTTTTCGCATGGGGTGAGCATGGGGTGGCTTAAATAACTTTGTGCATGTGGTTTCTTACGAGACTTTGTGCATGGGGTGGCTTATGAAACTTTTTGCACGGGTTGGATTATAAATTTTTGTGCATGAGGTAACTTACAAAATTTTGCACGCGAGGCAGATAATAGGACTAGTCTTATGGAAAGCATAGTCTTTGTGTGGATCCATAAAAGTAACTAGTCTAAGGATCAATAAAAGTTGCATAATGTACAAATGAGGCTACATGTGTTTCCCCTTCCTTAATATGGAAACATACGACTATGGTGGAATCATAAGGAAAAGAGAACAAAGATAATTACTTGAAACAACAAGGAGATATCCTTAAAACAACAATTTATGCTTGTAACCTTAGCAAAGAGGGAAGACTCTTTTTGGCCAAGGAATAGATAATTAAGAAAGGAAATCTGCAAGTGGGAAGAGGCCTTTGAGAGGAAGAGACCTTGGTTACAAGACATATACTACCTTCAAGAGGAGTTATTGAAAAAAGATTACATCTTCAAGACAAAGAGAGAAGGAGAACAAGAATGGACCCTTTTTGACCCCCTATTAAGTAGCCAAAAAATAGATTCTTGACGAAGGATGACACACTTTAAGCCCCCAAGAAAGGGTATTGGTTTAGGATGAACATGCTTTGAAAAATAAGGAAGAGGTCATGATCAAATATTCACATGTATTGCATATGAGAGAATCTTGAATCAAAACAAACAATTCCTTATAAGAAAAGAATGTCACATGATAAACAAATGCCACTATACCAAAGAAAGTGGATCCTTAGCAAGGAGAAAAAGGAGAAAATGATACCTTTCCCCCAATGGTGAAGAAAAAGGAAATGATAATATATTACAAATCCCAAGTGATGACTTTTTAGGGTGGTTGTAAGAAGTTGAGTCCCACTTTTGGGAAAAAAGTAGAAGTGTTTTCCACGTCTTTCAAATTTTTTGTCATTTGATGTGAAAATTTGAGGCACTTAGAGATTGAATCTTAGAGAACTTCATTACTATAAGATGTAGTTCTCAGAGTCTAGTTTTTAAATATGTAATTTATTTTCAATACCCACATGGTATAAATTGCTTTTTAGTAGGCATCTTTAAAAACAACTTTTTCAAAATGCATATTTTAAGACCATACCACACACATGTACGACCACCATATTTTGACCTAAATAAAAGAATTTTTGTGAATTCTTTTGAAGAATGATACCTAAGACACAAAATATTAATGAGCATATTTTTTCTTATTTTTATTGAATATACAATTTTTTTAAATTTTTTTAATTGACTGTAAAGTATATTTTTGAAACCTCTGGTGCACAACCACCATAAATTAATAAAAACTTAACATTTTTCAAAATTATTATTTTTTATCTTCAAGGAAAATCTATGTAGATTGATTTCATATAATTTATTTTCCAAAAAACATAAAAACAAAAAATTTATTAAAATTTTAGTGAGCCTCACTTTTTAAAGTTTAGGTACTACTTTTGATTAATAAATAATGCCAAATAGGAAAATTAATCATATCACTACAAAATTTATATTTTTGAAATCTATATAGTAAAAAGTCTAATGGGTTTTTGTTTCGTCAAAAAATTCAATCGGGAAGGCCTTCAAAAAATTATGGCAAGACAAAAATATGAGATTTCAGTGCCTTAGCCATTATTTTGCAGGCCCAAAGTATAGGCTCCCTCCCACCAAGCCTATCCTAACCCAAAATCCAATGCATAAATTTAACTTTTAAAAAATGCAAACATGTTTAAAAACGTGTACCAATTTCTTAAATATAATAAATTGATGTGTAAAAATGAGTTTTTAGGCATAATTTTAAAAAAATCAAAGCAAGCAACCATTTTTAAAAAACGGACACCCATTTTTTGAATTCTTGAATTGAGCGTTCGAGCCTAAAATAGGTGCCCATTTCTAGTTGTTGGCAAGTGGTCAGCACATGTACACACATGCACATGTAAGCACATGCACATATGGAATGTTGTCATTTATGGAAACCCTTATCAGATTTATGATTGCACATATTGGACATCACTAATATGTTTGTATGTAGTTGATGAAGGAAAAATGCTTTAGTCCACAGACTGTTCTTGTGACCCATTTTGATAGAAAAGGTTAGCGACCCTCACAGAAGCCTCTTGAAGGCATGCAATATTGGCTACATGTTCTTGAAAGACATGAATGAATACATGTGTAAGGTCGCGCGTGTTAATATTGCAGTATCGAAGAGATATGTTCAGTTGATTGGATGTGAAGATAGGAAACAGGGTTTAACTTGTTGGTGATCACTAAGGTCGACTTTGTGAGTGATTGGAAAGTTATTTTTGGATGTAGTCTTGGATCTAAGGCTAACTAAGGATGTTAATGAAGAGTGCAAATGCACATTAAATAATACTATGTTTTTCTAGAGTAAAGCCGACTAGCTTTTGTAATATACCTCTAACAAGGTATAAGTGTACAGACACTTTTGTAAAAGGGTGTGATGAGGATAATGATGATATAGATGGATGAAAATAGTGAAGGAATCTAAGGAGAACAACATAGATCAAGAAAAAGGAGAAAAAGAGTTCTTCAAGGAATTCTTTGTTAACACTTTGTATTCAAGACAACAAATTAATTGTAAGTGTTGTTGCACCTATTGTACACCCCTAATAGGGTTTAATTTCCCTTAACAAGGATGGACTCCTAACATAATTGATTCCTTAATTGGGATCACATCATAAATACTCCTTACAGGGTCTGTCCTTAATCAGGACCTGCGTATTGTAATACTCAGCTCCTAACAGGGTCAGAACTCTTAACATGGTTATTATACTTATAGTGCAGATATTTGTGGGTATCATCCTGACCGAGGTTTTTGCCTTAATAGGGTTTTCCTAAAAAAAAAAAATGATGTTATGAGTTCTTCAATGTTTTTTTATGTTGTATGGTTATTTATCTTGTGATATATCTTCATATGTTGTTTGAAGAAGTTTAAGAATTGAGTAGAGTACTATAACACTAATTCACTCCCCTCTCAATGTTACCAAATCCTAACAATTAGTATAAGAGCATCAGGCCCCTGAAGGAAAAGCTTAATGGCTTTGCGGAGATCAAGATGGATTTGGAGAACTTGAAGAAAAATTATGAAATGGCATTGGAAGATGTGGACATTGCTAATGTAGATAAAGTGGATCTAACATATAAACTAAGGAAGGTAGATGACTTCATCAAGAAGTTGAAGTAGCATCTTGAGCATGAAAGAAAATTAAGAGATGATCTCATGGAAGCACAAACAAAGGAACTATTAGATCAATATCTAATTGAACAAATAAGACACATGAAAAGGATTCCTTGAAGGATGAACTGGAAATCACAAAATTGAACTTGATGAAAGAATTTGATACTAAAAGAGAGGAAAAAGAAAAGTTGCAAAATGAACTATCATACACAAGGGATAGATTGTAAACTTTGGAGAATTAACTGAGCACACTAAAAATAAGGTATCGTAAGGTAGAAAGATATTGCATCACCATCACTGGTGAACTTGATCATACCAAAGGTTGCATATAAAAAATTCATGGGAGAAGAAAGAAATTAGATGAGAAAATTGACACTCAAAAACCTATTGGAGACATGACAAGAGTAGGATTCAATGAAAATCCTGATCAGAGGAAAGATAGAGTTATGGTGAATCTTGATTCACCTAAGAAGTCAGATTTTGAGGCTATGATGGTAGAACCTAAGATACCTCCTTGTAAGGACAATGTCAAGGATTACAATCATGGGGATCCATGAAAGAAATCAATTGAAAAGGTATTCTAAAGCCCAAGTTTACTGGTTTTTGTTTTAATTGCTATTTGTATGGACACAAGATAAGAGAATGTAGAAAACAAGATATGAGGTCTAGTAGACCTACATATGATCACTTGAATGATTTTATCAAGAAGAAAAAGGAGAAAATCTTGAATGAGGCAAATATGGAAAAAGGTGAATGTAGAAAAAATGCAAAACATAGACAACCTAAGGATAATAAAGAAAATGATGCTATGCAAGACAATAGCTCTAATGCTAGTAAGGAAAAAGTCAACAAGATAGTGGAAAAGGTTAAGAAACCCTTTACCAGACCTAGAAAGATTGCATGCTACAAATGCAGTAAATTTGGTCATATTGCCAAGTACTGCAAGTTGTAGATTGAATACAACCAATTGAAACCTAAGAAGAAAGTGACATGCTTCAAATGAAACAATGATGGAAGTGTTGTGAAGTATTTTAGATTTAAAGGACCAGTAAAGAAGTTCTTCAAACCATTTGCAAAAGAAAAAGGGCTAGTAGAACTAAAAGAAGAATCCAAGGAGAAATGGACCAAGAAGAATGAACTTGTTGAATTTGAAGTAAAAAAGGATGAAGAACAGAGTGCGAGCACTCACAAGAGTCCTAAAAGTCTTGTGGAATCAATAATAGGGTGTATTGCTTCACCATCTTTTTTATGGGAAATGTATTCCTTAGGGGGAGCATGATAGATTAACACTAGTCAGATAGATACCCCTATATGGATGAGTTAAGTTGTGTGAACTTTAAAACAACTTAGTTAGTATGTTATGGGATCTTGGACAAGATTGCATATGGTTTGGAGATGTTTGTGAGAAGATGTACCAGTTTGAGCCAACACTGGTTTGTTGCAGCTTTATGGGTAGTTTTCGGGACTTGTGCCAAATTGTCTATAAGGATAGTAATGTGGTTGAACTGCTTATCATTTATATTGAGATTAGAGAGCATTGCAAATCTTGGAGTAGTTGTTGGAGCTTAAAGAGTTTACAATTGTGTTTGGAAAACCCTCACACGGTTGCACGAGATAGGTGTTTGTCATAAACTTAAGTAATCTTTATTATTTGTAGTAGAAAAGTAGTTAGAATGGATACTCCTAAGGTTTTTAATGTTCTTGAGAGGAATAGATACAAGTTTAAGAGTCATCCCTTCAAATCCACTAAAGATGACCTAGAGGGTGCATTCTCGCATACTCTAGTTGGTATTCTTCATGTTGAATACATCAAGGCTTATATCCACAACAAGATTGAGTTTATAGGAATAAAATAGATATTTGATGAAATGTTAGGGTTATATAATGTAGATCAAACCTTAAGAGAAGAATGTAGAAAGGTTCATGAGTTTCCTATATAGTCAAATGCATGGAAATATTTGAGTTTGATGAACTAGACTAGATCAAAATTATACTTAGTATAATTCATGATGAATTAATATGGATTGGTCGAACTCCAACCAAGATCACCAAAGAACTATTGCATGAGATCACTGGTTTACCTATGAAAAGTAAAATTCCCTCAGTAGAAAAGAATATCAGATTTGAAGTAGAAAATTTGACCAAAAGTAAATGGAACAAAAGAGGAATGACAGTAAATGACGTTGCACAAGAAGATGTCAATCTTGTTGAAAAGATATTGGGATACAAGTTTCAGTATGGTAGTAACATAAATAATGTATCAGCCAGTTTTGTACATATGGCATATAAAATGGTAGTAGAAGATGAAGAATATGACCTATGTGAGGTCCTAAGGTAGTAGCTAATGGATAATTTGGTAGGAATAAAGAAGAATAAGACAAGACACTTTATATTTGGATCACTTATAATGTACATATTCTTTCATGTTATGAGAATATTTCCTAACTTGTATATACAGAGATTTGATAGATGCATCATGAAGATGATCAGTGACTGCTACAAAAGAAGTGATGAGCAGAAAATGTATGATGAAGTTGCAGGGATGATGAAACTATTTCATAAAAAAATTTATGAAAGGGAAAGGATCCCTTGGAGACTAGTGGAAAAATAAAAAAATGACATGTGTTTCATGGTAGAAATTGATAGCACATGCTTTGAGGTAGTAGAACCTAGAACTTCTTGGGCTACTCCTATGGGGTATGAAGTTGAATATAATATTCTAGAACTTCATATTCAACATGTCTTACAATCACCTAAAGACCCCAATGTTCCAAGATGGGGTACATATGAAAAAAAATACTCAACAGTTAGGGAAGAATTAGTGAAAGGGAGAAGGGAGAAGAAAGTTGAATCCCTTGTTGACAAACTAGCAGGGAAGCATGGTATAACAAAAGAAGAGATGAAAAATGTCAAGGAAAAGGTGGCCGAACTTGGGGAGAAGTAAAAACATTCCCCTCCTAAATCTAACATAGAGGCACATCAAGTGGTGGAGGTTGAAGAAGAAGATGAGAAAGAGACAGATGACAGTCCTACACCATCTAGGAGAACATCATAGAGACAGGCAACAAGAAATTCTACACAAGGCCAAACTCCTCCCAAGGCCAGACCTAAGGCCATGGCTAGTGGACCACGAAAGAAGAGGAAATCATTGGAGACTCCTCCATATTCACATGAGAAGAACAAGTAGCAAAAGACCACATAAGAAGAATAACCAAATAAGGAAGTCCAAATGATGGACAAAGAGGAAATGGAGGAACAAAAGAAAAAGGAGCAAGAAAAATAAAAGGATAGAAAATTTCAAGAGGATAATCTAAGGGCACTTGAAGAAGATAAGAAAAAGGAAGAAGAATCTCAACAAAAGAAGGGCCAGGGTACACAAAGAAATCTATTCAAGACCTACCACAAAGTTATACAAAAGAGAGTGGTAAATGATGATAAGCTCAATTCCATTGAGAATTTTTTTGATAGATATGATGAAGAAGAGAAAAGAAAAATAGAAGATATAGTTGTGGAGCACATGCTCGCCTTTAAAAAGAACTTAATTGAAATAGAGGGTCAAATAAGTAAGGACCTATTTGAAAGATTAGAAGGAAGAAAGAAAAGAGCTCTTGATGAGGACATCAAGATGAGACAAAATATTCTATTATAGAATATGCCAACCATGACAGGGAATGAGATGGGATATTGGCTTGATAAGGTAAGGGAAAAATTAAGAACTAAAACAAGAATCATCAAGTTCATCACCCAGAAGTATGAAGAGGTGGAATAGGAAACTCACAAAAAGTTTGGACAGCTACTCCTAGAGGAGTGATTTGATCTTGGTAAGTCTACAAGGACTCCAACCCCAGTAGTAGCCTCTACAGAGCCCACAAATGCAAAGAAGGCTGAAGATCCAAAAGAAACAGAGAAGAGTGAAACCTTGACAAACATTAATGAAATAGTAAAGAATCATGAGTCTCCAAAGATTGTTCAAGAAGAATCAGCTGAAAAAGTGCAGCAAGGAGAGAAAACACTTGAAAAAGCATAGGGAAAAGAGGAACAAAAAGGAACAAAAAATGTAAAGGAACAAGAAAGAGAAAAAGAAGTAGAAATAGATAAGGAAGAAGAACAAAGAAAAGAAGAGGAACAACCAAAATGATTACCAATTACTCCTTTTGCTACACCTAGTTTGTTGGCAAGTGGCTCTCATTCACTTCCAACCAACTTAGAGGACATGGATGTCACAAATGTGATGCAATGGTGAGTGCTTTTTTTTTCTAAAGCAAAGGAGAAATCAAAGAAAAATACTGAAAAAACTAGCAAGACAATCCAGTGAGCTACACAAGTTTCAAGTAAGTTTTTTCCTACACCTCCTATACATACTAAAGATCCTATAAGTAGTCTAGATAATGTTCTAAGTATAGTGGAACAAAATTTTGATACCTTAGAGGAAGCAACAAGAATAAAAGTTATAGATGATTTCAAACAAATAAGGATGAACGATACTCTCGATGGGATCAAGAGTGATCTTCATACATTGATTACCACTGAAAGGGAAATCAAATCTTGTCTTAAGGAAAAACAAGATCTCTATAAGCTCTGCATGACTTCACACAAGCATGTGAAGAGTATATCAGACATTATATCTCAGGATCAAGAGGTTTTGATAAAACTCTTCGAGGATTTTGTAAATAAGAAGGTACTAGACATAAACAAGGAAATAAACAAGATCATGGATAAAATCCATACCCTACAGCTTGAAAAGGCCATAATTCAGAAAAGATTCTCTGAATTAAGAAGCTTCTTGAATCCAAAGATCAATGTTTTGGAGAGCACTCATGAGGACATTCAACTTGGCCTCAAAACATTTCAATAATTAATACCTATATATGTAGAAGAAGAAAACAAGGCTATATATGGTCTCAATGCACTGATTCATGTGGCAGAAGTATTTAAGGCAACTTGGGATGCAGATATGCAGATTCTGGAAAAAAGCTACATGGATGTGCTATAGACAATTTAGTTGTGACTTTGACCAGCTTCAACTTTGCTGTTTTGGAAGTTATTTCATATATTTTTGGCACCTTTTTCCATTGATGTCAAAGGGGGAGAGATTGAAGAAAAATGTAAGAAAAAGATTTAAAAAAATGTAAGAAAAATGTAAGGAGAAAAAAATGTAAAAAGAAAAGAAAAACATAAATAAAAGAAAGGTTCTTTTGGAGATCATGTGTAAAATTTATGTGATACATTTCTGTCAATATTTCCTTTTACATTTTTGTTTTGATGTTGCACTTAGTCATTTTTATCACTAAGTGTTTCTATCAATGCCAAAGGGGGAGATTGTTGGCAAGTGGTGAACACATGTACACATATGCACATGTAGGCACATGAACATATGGAATGCTGTCATTTATGGAAACAATTATCAGATTTATGATTGCACATATTGGACATCACTAATATGTTTGTATGCAGTTGATGAAGGAAAAATGCCAAAGTCTACAGACTTTTCTTGTAATCCAATCTGATAGAAAAGCTTAGAGAACCTCACAAAAGCCTCCTAAAGGTATGTGATCTTGGCTACATGCTTGAAAGACATGAATGAATACATGTGTAAGGTTGCACATGTTAATATTGAAGTATCGAATAGATATGTTCAGTTGATTGGATGTGAAGATAGTAAACAAGGAATAATTTGTTAGCGATCACTAAGGCTAACTTTGTGAGTGATTGGAAAGTTAGTTTTGGATGCGGTCTTGGATCTAAGGCTGAATAAGGATGTTAATGAAGCATGAAAATGCACATTAAATAATATTATGTTTTGCTAGAGTAAAGATGAATAGATTTTGTAATATACCTCTAACAAGGTATAAGTATACATAAACTTGTGTAAAAGCGTGTGATGAGAATAATGATGATATAGATGGATGCAAACTGTGAAGGCATCTAAGGAGAAAAATAGAGATCAAGAGAGAGGATAAAAAGAGGATTTCTTCAAGGAATATTTTGTTAACTCTTTGTATTCAAGACACAAGATTAATTGTAAGTGTTGTTGCACCTATTGTACAGCCCTAATAGGGTTTAATTGCCTTTAACAAGGCTAGACTCCTAACAGGTTTGATTCCTTAATTGGGATCACATTGTAAAGACTCCTAACAGGGTATGTCCTTAATCAGGACTTGCCTATTGTAATACTTGGCTCCTAATAGGGTTAGAACTCTTAACAGGGTTATTATACTTATAGTACAGATATTTGTGGGTACCATCCCCACCGGGGTTTTTTCCATAACAAGGTTTTTCCTTGAAAACAAATATGGTGTTATGAGTTCTTCAATGTTTGTTTATGTTGCATGGTTATTTATCTTGTGATATATCTTCATATGTTGTTTGAATAATTTTAAGAATTCAATAGAGTACTATAACATTGATTCACGCCCCCTCTTAGTGTTACCAAATCCTAACACTAGTAGCATTTTTCAAGTCCACAAGACTTTCGCCAAATTGGGACCCAACTTCTTGCAATTTCCCTTTAATAATAGACATGCACTTTCAAAGAAAAATAAGTTCAAATAAGGATACAAATCTAATGAAAAAGAGAAGATCCTAATGTAAGAAAAGAAAATTCATGCAAGAGAGGACATCATGTTATAAAATAAAAAAGAAAACAAAGGGATAACAAAACTTCTTAGAAGGAAGAAACATCACACACTCCTTAAGAGGAAGATCATTTATAATAAATATTCTCTTTGAGGCATGAAAAATATTGGTAACAAAGATGCAAAAGCCATTATGCTAAACAAAGAATCTCATGCAACACAAAATGTACTATAAACAATACGAAACCACCCCCCCCCCAGACACACACACACACATAGATCCCATGAAAGAAGAAAGACAATGGATACCACATATACAAACTTAGTAGTAAAATCCTTTACAAGAGATATACACTCCAATAGAAGGAAGAGGTTGTAAAGAAGGATATCAATCCCCTATTAATATTGTTAGAATGTGAGGTTGATGCTATTCATGTTGTTGTCATTAATGTCAACATATTTGATGCATAATTGTGGTTCATTTATGATTTGGTTGTTTTATTGTATCAGTTGATGTGTGTAATGATATATTTGGTGTATCGGTAGAAGTGTTCACCGAAGGATGTGCTTTAATTGATTAGATCATTATCCACATCGGTGGTGGTCCCTTTTAGTGTGAAAAATATGATGGATAATTATTTTTGGTTTGCTCCTATCTTGGAAGTGTTCATTGTGTTTCGATCTAAACACTTACCTTATAATTGTTAAAAGTAGTGGTTTTTGTTGCACCAAAAGATCAACCTGTTAATGCCTGATACAACTACTAGACTTATAGAAGATACAAGAGGTGGTTAATCCATGTCACGAATCCTGCAAGGGATAATGGACCGCTGCCAAAAATCCCCCTCCCAGCGTCACTCGCTATGGCGTGCATGGATTCAAACCTATCTGATACCACTTGTTACAAGTAGTGGTTGTTGATGCACCAAAATATTGACCTATTAATGCCTGATACAACCACTAGACTTATAGAAGACACATGAGGCGGTTAAGCCATGTTGTAAACCCTGTGAGGGATGCTGGCCCATTGCCAACAGTAATACATTATTCATATCCATTGGTACCAAGAGCTTCAAAGAAGGTATATCATGTTGTTATGCACAAGGCATATTGTATTGAGTGAGGTGGTCCATGTTTCATTCCCTACCACTGCAATAATGATTCGGTGTGACTTATTTCAAATTGGTTCAGACCAACTTAGTTGTTGGCATCAAGTTGTATATGAAGAGTGATAATTCAATGGTTCATGGCGATGCTTGTATGCGAAGTGAATGCGAATATGACAAGGACATATTTGTATGTTGATGATCATGTGAGCTATTGCAATTGGTAACATACTATTATATAATTTATGCAATGTAGTGTGTTGGTGACAATGACTTAAGTGGTAGATTCCATTTTCATTTATTATATTTTGGCAGTGAGCCTAATTGTATTGGTAGTGAGCCTTATTGTATTGGTAGTTAGCCATATTCATATTTCAGGGTAGTTAGCCCAATAAACACTGAGCCAACCCATAATGAGAACACTAATAGGGAGCCCTTCATAAAAAAATCACCTTAATTGGTGTCACCTTAACCGGTGTTCATTTCATGAGAATTAGCTTCTCCATGGTTTTTCCCAATTTGGGTTTCCATGTAAATTCTGCTATTCATTATGTTGATGGTTTTGCACTTTCATGTTTATAGTTGTTATAAATTTCAGATTGCTTTAAGTAATTATTGGTTTGTTAAACTTTTGAAAAGTGTTTGTGAATAATTTTTTCAGCCCCCTGAGTTATTCGACCTTTTCAACAATTGGTATCAGAGCTTGATTCCTCAGTGTAGAGATTAACCACTTGAGACAAATTTGATGGCGTATAAATTGATCATTCCTATGTTTGATGGATCCAACTATAGTTCATGGAAAGAGAAGATGAGATCAGATATATGATTTCTATTGGTTACACTATCTGGAAGCATGTGGACCTTCATCAAGTGGTATTAGAGCCAAGTTCTTGAGTGTGTAGATAGATCACTGACTGTGAGGCAGTTTGCACCAGGACTGTGGTTTAGGGTTTCAATGATAAGAGTGAAAATGTGTCCATGAAGGGAGCTTGGTGGAAGAGGTGGAAGTGTGTCACCTAAGGTTAGAGCCCTCCAGAGATAAGTGCGAGCATTGCAAGAAGAGATTCACAGAGGCATGAATATTTTCAAAAGAGAGTAAAGTGAGGATGAAGTCGAAGAAGGAAATTTTGATTAGGAAGGAGAAGGCAAAATTTTGAACCAAGAAGAAGAAAGGATTTTTTGGGCCATTTCCAAGATTGGGAAAAGACCTAAGATTGAGGTTCCCACATTTTCAAGAAATCTTAACCCAGAGGAGTTGATTGATTGGATCAATGAATTAGAAAAATATTTTGAGTGTGAAGATATTGAGGATCCTGATAGGGTCAAGTTTGCAAAGGCTAGACTGAAGGGTCATATGACGATCTAGTGGCAGGAGATTTAATTGGAGCAAAATAGAAGAGGAAAGGAGAAAATTACAAGATGGGATCATATGGTAGATAAATTGAACTGAAAATTCATTCTTGCTGATTATGAGCTAGATCTACTGAAGAAAATGCAAGGTTTGAAGCAAGCAGGGAGATCTATTCAAGAGTATATGGAGTTCTATCGCATCCTCATCAAAATAGGCCATGCAGAAGATGATAAGGAGAAATTTTCCCGATACCTTAATGGGTTGAGGCCAAAAATTCAGAAGGAGTTGAATTTGGTTCAAATGAACAATATTAAAGAGACATACTAGTTTTCCCTAAAGGTAGAGGAAAATATGAACACAAAATTTGAAAGCAGGAAAAGTGGAAGAGGTCATGGTGCAAGATCCATTGGACGGTCTTATGGAGGCTAAAATGAAGATAAAAAGAAGAAGGATGAGGTGAGTAGCAGTCAAAATGAGAGAGAAAACAATTTCAATCACTTCCATGATCATAATAATAGATATCAGAGAGGAAGGGGAAAAGGACAAGGATCTGGAAGAGGAGGATTCCATGGAACATTTTTTCACTGTGGAGAAGAAGGTCATAGGGAATATGAATTCCCACAACACCAAGGAAGGACATACAGGAGAACCAAAGTCCAGGCTAGAGTTGCACATGTGGATAGAGATGCCAAATCATCACATTCTGAAGATGTTGAATAAGGAGAAACACTAAATAACAGAAGAGTCCTACTGAGTGGTGAGAATGAACCTGAGAAAAGGAGGATCTTTATTTTCACTAAGTGCAAGTGTGAGGATAAGTGTTGTGATGTGATTAGGGTGAACCCACAATAGTGGGTTACACTTTTTTTCCTAAACGGACACTAAACTCTACATTTTGAAAAAACTTTCAGATTTGGATGTATATTGTCGTTAAACCATTTGAAATCTGAAATGAAGTAAAATAGAGTCTTTTAGGATTTTCTTTCTATATTCTAAATATATTTTTCATTTTTCATTTTTAATTCATTTCAATAGCTTTTTCTTTCTCCCACAAAAATTGGTATGTTGCTAAAAATGTCAATTTCAAATCTAGTTACATTGTATTCATAGAGCATAACTTTTTTTCTAAAATAGATATCAATGTGATTCTTTCGAAATTAGTTTTTTAACATCCATACAGAGTGTAGTAAATTTGTTTGATGACATTATCATGATTATTTCATATTTTATTAACATTTAAAGTTGACTAAACTGTAATTTTGATGTACCTTGACTACATAGCTTATAACTTGTTGTCTATTTGTCCAATTTTATTTTTATTTTTTTGATAGATAGATAACTTAAATACCTAGGGCATATATATTTTTTAGAATTTTTTTTTCTCTCATTTACTATTTTTCCATAAGCATCAAACATAGAGGTAGACACACGGTAAAATATCTATGTTTAGTAAAACTAAAAATACAAAGTCATAACAAAATTAATATATATTAACATTATAATCATTGAAAATATTTTTCTTAGTAGTACCTTACTACATAGATAGGTTTGTCAAATGGATTCATTTGATCTCCCAAAAGATAAAGTCAAAGTGATGTTTTGTCAGCATTTTAATAGGTGCAAAGGAGACTCCATTGCAAGTATGAATGATGAGTATAGATGTTATATCAATATTTTTTTTTTATCTAAGAGGCTTTGCGCTAACCATTTGTAATTAATTCCTTCAAATGGAACCTCTCAAGGATTAAATAATCATATTTTATTAAAAATGTGTTATTTCAACAAAAATTAGCATATCTAAAAAAGTGTAACCCAATATTATGGGGTCACCCATTATCGATAGTGGAAGCACTGATAATTTCATTTTAGAAGAGATGGTCACAAAGTTAAATCTCAAGAGGTAGAAACACCCACATCCATATCAGATTGCCTGGGTGTAGGATGACCGCAAGGTCATGGTCAATGAACAGTACCTACTAAAGTTCAAGATTGAGGGATACCATGATGAGGTACTATGCGATATCATACCTATGGATGCATGTTATATCTTGTTGGGTAGGCCATGATAGTTTGACAGACATCCTGTACATGATGGTTGTGCAAATAGCTACTCCCTGACAAAGGATGTAGTGTGACATAAGTTAAATCCATTAAAGGACATAGAATAAAAGGTATATAACAATGCAAGAATAAGTTTTGTTGATGGAAGAAAATTCCTAGAGGGTATGAGGCATGAAAATATATATTTTTCTTTAATTCCAAAAGCTGGTAAAGAGAAAGTAGAATATGTACCTGTAGAAGTTGCAAATTTGTTGAATGAATTTCAGGATATTGTATTCAATAATGTGCTTGATGGATTACCACCTGTAAGAAAGATCAGTCATCAGATGGACTTGATTCTAGGATCTGGAGTTTTCCAAATAAGGTAGCACACAGAATGACACCAACAAAAAGTTCAAAGTTAAAAAGACAAGTACATGAGTTGTTGCAGAAGGGGTTAATTCGAGAAAGTTTAAGTCCATGTGTTGTACTAGTAGTATTAGCACCAAAGAAGAATAGAGAATGAAGTTTGTGTACAGATTCTAGAGCTATCAACAAGATCATAATCAAGTACAAGTTTCCATTGCCACAGATGGATGATATTATGGACTGTTTAAGTGGAGTTGTATATTTCTCAAAGATATATTTGAAGAGTGGATACCATCAGATTTAGATAAGAGAAAGAGATGAATGGAAGACTGCCTTCAAGACAAAGGAAGGACTATATGAGTGGTTAGTCATGCCTTTTGGACTAACCAATGCACCGAGCACTTTCATGCGGTTCATGAACAAGGTTCTGAAAGAATTTATTGCTAAGTTTTTCATTGTTTACCTAGATGATATTTTGATCTTTAGTAAGACATTGGAGGAGCATATAATGCATATTCGTATGGTGTTTGAGAGGTTATGGGAAGAGAAATCATTGATTAATTTGAAGAAGTGCAGTTTCGTGAAGAAAGAGTTAGTGTAGCTAGGATTTGGAGTTTCAGAGTAAAGTCTAAAAATGGACCCAGAGAAAGTGAAAGCTATCCTCCAATGGCCTACTCCAAGGAGTGCTACCGAGGTAAGATCTTTTCATGGATTGGATAGTTTTTATAGAAATTTTATTAGAAGTTTTAGCAGTGTTTGTGGACCCTTGACTGAAACAATGAGAGGAGATAGGAAAGAGTTTAAGTGGACTACAGGGGCAGATAAGAGTTTTAAATTGTTGAAACAAATAGTTATAGAACAACTTGTTTTAACACTTCCAGATTTTATTAAGGTGTTTCAAGTAAACTATGATGCTAGTGGTACTGCAATAAGAGTTGTTTTGAGCAAGGAAGGTAAACCTATTGCTTATTGTAGTGAGAAGTTAAAAGATGCCAAGAGAAAATATTCCGTTTATGATCAGGAATTTTATGCTATAGTTTAGGCATTGAAAAAGTGGAGACACTATCTTCTTCCTAAGGAGTTTTTTTGTATACTAATCATCAAGCTTTGCAATATTTGAATAGTTAATGCAAGTTGAATCAAAGACATTTGAAATGGGTTGAGTTTTTGTAGAGTTACACATTTGTTTTGACACACAAGAGAAAAAAGTCTAATAGGGTTACAAATTATCTTAGCAGAAGACAACTTTTTCTGACAGAGATGTAGATTGAGGTGGTTGGGTTCAAGGAACTCAAGAGTTTGTATCCAGAGGATCCTGATTTTGTTGAAACTTGGAAAGTTTGTACAAAACCTTTTACGCTAGATAGGACAAAGTGGTTGGATTTCATCATCTAGGATGGTATGCTATTCAAAGGAAGTCAGTTGTGTATTCCATGAAGTTCTATGAGGGAGAATCTCATCAAGGAGAAACATAGTGGAGGATTGGCTGGATATTTTGGTCAAGATAAAACCCTTTCTTTGGTTAGTGAGAATGACGACTGGTCACACTTGTAGAAAGATGTCAAGAAGTTTGTACGGAGTTATAGAGTATGTCAAATGGAAAAAGGAGCAATGAAAAATATAGGGTTGTATCAACCATTACATGTATGAGAGAAGCCATGGGAGTATATCAGTATGGAATTTTTTCTTGGTTTACCAAGGACTCAACGGGGACATGATTCAATTTTTGCGGTGGTTGAAATATTTTCAAAGATGACACATTTCATTCCCTACAAGAAGACTAATGATGCAGTTCATGTGGCAGAATTGTTTTTCAAAGAAGTGGTGAGACTACATTTTCCAAAGAGCATAGTTTTAGATCGGGACACTAAGATTGTTGGATATTTCTAGCGCACATTGTGGAAGAAGTTAAAGAAAGATTTGAAGTTTAGCTCATCACTTCATCCATAGATTGATGTATAGACAGAGGTGGTGAATAGGAGTTTGGAGAATTTACTGAGATGTTTGGTTGGGGATAAGCCAATAGGATGGGATTTGATTTTACCACATTCAAACTTTGCATACAATAATTTTGTCAATAGGAGCATTGGTAAATAGCCATTCCAAATTGTATATGGAAGTAGTCCTATAAATGCTTTCAAGTTGAGGAAGATAGAAAAAGGAGAGATAAGTAGTGCTAAAGCTAAGGATTTTGCAGAATATTTGAAGAACATCCATGAGGAGGTGAGAAAGCACATCACTAAGATGAATGCATATTATAAGGCTAAGACAGATGAGAAAAATGACGCATAAGAAATTTTAGGTTGGGGATGAAATGGTTCATTTGTAGGAGTGATTTCCAGTAGGTACATAAAACAAGTTGAAAATGAAGAACTTTGAGCCATTTAAGATACTAAAGAAGCACGATTCAGGAAATGCCTATGAGGTAGAATTGCCTATTGAGATGAATATTTCACTAGTGTTTAACATTTAAAATTTGACAAAGTATCATGAAGGGGGTGTTCAAGATGAGGTCACAGAAGCACAGTGGAGTATTTTGGCAACTACTTCAGCTACCAAGGAGATTGCGGATATACTAGATAGTCATGTTGACAGAAGCACAAGGAACATGACATATGAAGAATATATATTGGTCAAATGGAAAGGAAGACCTGTAGAAGATTCATCATGGCTGACAAGGGAGGAGGTTAATGGTCTTGGTTTTCCTCTGCACACCTGAGACGTAACAGGGTCACTTCTCAAATTACCTTGGGTGTCTGATGCAGGAGCATCCTGGGTGTAAGGGAAATCTTGCATCACCCAAATTTTTTTTTGGTTTCTTTTCAATAAGGGCTATCTTGTGCAGAGCTACTATTTCTAGAAATTTACCATTTTTAGTAAGTTGGTCATACAAGCTCAAAATGTTTTGATTTTACAGGTGGAGGTTCATCTTAGTCATATCAGTCTGCCAGTTGAGTTTCATTGCCATATCATCTGTATTGGTGAATTTATTGAGGTTTTTGAGTACAAAATATTTGTGCTCAATTTTGAAGGCCTTAGAGGCCTCAGATCATGATCGAACCCCAGCTGACTAGAGCTTGTGTGAGTTAGGCACTGTAGATTAGGTCCTACCATTTCTGAAAAAGTGGTTATAATAGCCAAACAGAGCTACAGTTAAAACATTATGGCCTTTTCAAGTTGGGCTACCTAAAAATAAAATTTGTAATTATTTGGAGCTGACCCTAATGTAAAAAAATTGAAAAAAAATAATTCTAAGGGCGGTTGGCCTTAAGGGCTAAAGTTTTGGAACCTTCTCGGGTCGTAGAAAATTGTCTATATAAGGAAGGCTCATAGTGTTTTCTAGGGCAATTCTAGATAGTGATTCGAAGCTTTGTCTTATAGAATATTGTTTAAGGAAAATGCCCATGTGGCTTTGCATATTGTAATTCTAAAATTTGTAATTCCACACTTGTGGAGATAATAAGAAGCCAATTTCTGGTTCTTGTAAATTGTTGTCGTGTCTCTATTTTGTTATGTGTTTGTGGTATTAAGGGGAGCACCCTTCATCAAAATTCTATTAATGTTTGGTATAATTTTTTTGGGAATAGTGGATTTGATTACTCCTTGTATCTCATCCTCCATTACTTGGGTTGGATGGTTTTTCTCAACCACATGGCTGATGACCCTGGCAGTTAGCTTTGGGACCTCTCAACCTTTCTTTCTAGATATCCACATGGGCATTGCCACTTTCTTCAAACTGGGGTCAATCATTTCTAGATTAACCTTTCTTTCTAGGTGTCGACATTGGCTTTACCCCTTCTCTAAATTGAGGTTAATTATTTCTACATCAACCTCCATGTGTGTTCAATACATTGTAGCCTTTTGGGAAATGATAAGTTTGAATGTGTATTTTCTCCAAATCATGCCAAATTCTCCAGGATCTCTTCTATGGCATTGAGATCTAATCCAGGTAATCCTGTATTATGCAACATAGAAAATACTTACCTTTAAATTAAAAGGTGGTCTTCAAGCTCTCGTTGTTATTCATGTGAGGGGTCTTATCACATTCCATCTTAATCATCAGCTTCATTTGAATTGATGAGGTATTTATTTGTTGAACACTTTTATACAACTTTCAAGCATCATTTCTTGGAATGGAGGATGAGTCCTTTTGCATGATTATGTGTCTATTTAAAGAAGGACCTCCATTTTCCAAGGCACTGCTCTTTTTATTTCTATGACCAAGGTTCTTTCTATTTGGCTGTCACAGTTAAGCCATCTTTTCTTCTTTCCTTTTTGAGTGATGGATTATCGATCATTTAATAAGAGTATCAATGTCCCATACAAAAATGGGGAAGTCCTTTTTTCAAGAGCATCCATGATCATGCATTTGAGAAGGGTTTTCTTTTCCTTTATTACTAAGAACCATGGGATGACCTACAACTGGTTTGTTACCCAAAACTTTATCAGACACATTCTGAATCAATTGCCTTGGTTGGGACTTGTGCATGAGCAAGATGTGCAAGGAAAAAAAACCCATGAAATGTGTGCAATATTGTCTAGAGAGAAAAGATAAGCTACAGTAGCCAATTCCATTTCAAAGAAGTGGAAATTTCCATTAGAAAACCAATTTTTATAGAATCATAGGTCTTGACATGGATTTTGGATATGCCAAGTGAAAGGAACCAAGAAATGTGACAAAGGGACTTCATTTTGAATTATTTTTGTTAGAATACATTTCAAAGGTGATTGTCTTTGAATATAGCAGCAAATGTCCCCACTTGCCTGGTATTCTTTGGTAGCTTCACAATGTTCAAATGTCTCTTCAATGCCAATCTTACTTTGCTAAGGTGGAAATCTATACATACTGCAGAGATATCTCCTGAATTTACATATTCTCTATGTTTGGAATATGTTTCCTTAGGATAAGGACAATGCAGATTGCATGACAAGTAAGTAAAAATAATTTTTTCTTATTTAGTCACAAACAATATCTCATATATATAAGATTAAGATCTATATATGCTTTCTATAACCTTTAGTCCATATATATGCATCACAATACTCACAAGTTGATTGTGATATTTCTAGATTGCCCATGTTTACTAACAACTCGCAAGTTAGCACCATGTTGGCATATGACTTGATACTAATAAGGAAATAGTAAACTGGGTATGAGCTGCTATGAATAGAATCCTGGACCATTGAAGTATCTTATTGAAGTAAATCAACCAAATTATAAAAATTAATGTTATGTGAGGATATAATCCCTCTAAGGATAATTCGAAACCTTGGAGAATCAGAGATTAGATATTATCATTAATAGGAAAAATCTTTACGTGTTCATGTGGTATTACTAGCATATTGATCTTAAAGAAATTTAAATAGGTTGGAATTAGAAAACACTATCATGTGGATATATTTTAAGGATTTGACAAAAAAATTTCATTTTATATTAGATGGGGGTGTGATCCTTAAAATTTTCTCTTAATATGTCATGATTGAAGATATGAATGTTCTCTTAGAATCATTATGTACGTGTTGGATTGCATAGGATATTGTTCTTGAGTGCACTTAGCTTCTGAAGTAAATTTGTGTTACTCCTACTATTTAAATAAAAGAGGTAAAAGTCAAATCTTAGTGAGTAGATATATGGAGGAAAGCTTAGACATATGAATTCATTAAACTTATTTGCGATGTACCTATTAATCATTTGTTATATGTTTATACTTCCTGAATATAGTGAATTTTCATGTACAACTTGAAGTGAAATAAATATATAGATATGTGCATTCTTGAGCTTTGTCCATGTACTATGATGAATTCAAGTTATACTTACCATTTGAACCCAAAAGAAATATGTGTAGAATAATGAGCTTTACATGTATTGATAGTTAAGAAAAGGATTTTTCTTATGTTCCAATATTTATGTTGAATGTACCCATGAATTATTATGTACTATGCATTAAGTGATAAACTTTGCACAATATTTTTCATGTGTGAAATGGAATCAATTTTACAAAGAATCTTTTTTGGAAGTCCACGATATGTGATGAAAATATAATGTGGATGTATCATGTAGCACATATTCTATTCCTTTAGTCAGTTTTACTTTGTTAGACTACTTCTAGCTGAGCTGGGTATCCTTCATGTTAGGAAGGATTTCGGGGAAGCGTTAATGCTTCGTGGTAGGGTGGAAGTGTACTCCCACAATACTCTTGCCCTTGATGATTTGTGTGAACAAGAGATTGAAGCTTCTTTCAGGAAGAACTTTCTTTATAGTTCTTAGGCCCCTATGTATTCGTCCAGGCGAAATTGGTAATTTTGTTATTTACTTTGTCATTAATATGAAAGTTCTTATTTAATCTAATCTTTATCTTACATGGATTTGATTCGACAGTTGCTCGATATCTTTTTGAGTTGTTACTTAGACAAATTGGTCGAAACCTCTATATTGAGTCGATATAACATCTATTATTGCGGTTATGTCAGAACATTAAACAAATGGTTGATTTTTCACTTTCTTTTGACACAAAGGTATTCTTTATCATTTTGACAGCTTTGGTCTTAATTGTACTTCTTTTATTAGGGAATTTAATTATATCTTGTTGATTTGTGCATATGACCTTTGACTTGTTGACCGACTCCTTAGTCTTTATTTTTGGAGTTGATATGTTTTTTGTCGAAAGTATCATGCTTTACATGTATGGTCTAGTCTTTCTTATTTCTATCATTAATTTCTTAGAAGGGCTGCTGTTGTAATTTGTTCATATATTTACCCTTGTTGTTCTTAGATCTCAGTTTTTAGTCATTCATATATTTTGAACTCATTTCTATATATTAATATTAAATATTTAAACCTTGCACCTTTTGTAAAAATTTAAAACAATACAAATAAAAAAATACGTATAAATTACTGCATAGCATTCACTAAAAATGAGTGCATCATATAATAAAATAAAAACATAACAAAATACACCTCTACTGAATTGGGTTCTTTCAAATAGATTACAACATGAAACAAACATGTCATTGTTGGGGATAAAGTTATCTGGAACAATAGTACAACTTTGTAGGTACAATGTTATAAACATATACCAGCTTATAAAATAGGTTTGCAACATATTTCTAAGCCAAATGTAGGATATCTTGTGTGATTGGAAATAGAATGCGATTGGTATCAGATTCAATGGCATCTAATTGTTTCAAAGGAAGGTGCATGTAGACTATCCAACTACCGTCTCCTGCAGGGCTTTGAGTTGGCATTACATAGCCAGCTTCACCACCCCAAGGGAAATGGTAGCTTACAAACACAGGCTTTCCCCATCCAAAATCAACCTCATACAATGGAAACCGCAGTCCAGAAGACACCAAAACTGCAGGCCCGGCTGAGTTCACGTCATCTTCTCTGCAGTAAATCTTGGCTGTGAAAGGAGTTGGCTTCATGGTCTCCACTAAATCAATTAAGCTTTGAAAGTGCTCCTCATTTGCTGCACTTTGTATGGCATCATGAATCAAACCTGCACTCCAACAGAGTGGTTCATTTTCTACATAATGAGCATTAGATTCAGCAAATGGCAAGGTTATGACATTGCCAAAGTAATTAGCAGAAACCCCAATCTCCCTTAAGCGTGGGCGGCCATCTACAACTATTCCTATTTTAGAATTGACAGTCATGTCCTCTACCTTCTTGGTGCGTATCAGTAGCTTCCATAAGTAAGCACTGAACACCTCTAATTTGGTGTAATGGTTACCATCTTTGTTTGCATCTAATTGGAGATCCATGATGTTCTTTGCATTTAGGTGGTAAATTCTCCTTGCTAGAGATGGTGGGTGAGGATTTTCTTGCGGAGTACGCCTCACATACATTTTTTCAACTTCAGCGCAGTAAGTGGGGTACTCTCGAGGGCACAAATTGGAGCGTGTAAAGCTTGGATTCGGATCAGATACAGTTGAGTCGTTTCTGGAAAGATTCGCCCAACTTGTAAAAAACATGTTTGCAGAATATGCATCTGCAATTCTGTGGTCGAATGTGCAACCAACAACAATACCTCCACAGCTGAACTCTGTAACCTGCAAATACCATTTATATTGTTGAGATTGTAATGCAGGAAAAAACCATACAAGTGGAAAAAGCTATAAGCTGTATATATAGAATCATTTACCTGCACAGCAAAAATAGGATGACCATCTTCTTGAAAGGGCTTTGAAAGTAGAGGAACAAGCTTACCCTGCACAGACATATCAGGGTTGTATAGATTGAGGTGAGAAAGAGGAGCTGCAGCATAAGCTTGGGTCAAGCGAACTCCCTTGTTGTTGCAATCGACATTTGGTAGGCCAATACTATCTGTAACTAATCTTCCTGCAAATACATAATAGGACACTAAGACTCTCGAGAGGGAAGTCTTGAGATAACATAGGGCTGATGCAAAACTCCAAGGAAAAGGATTTTTATAGCAGAAAAACACATGCACAGAAATTGGAGGAATAATGAGATCTATATTTGACAGAGGAAGGATGTGCTGCTGTATTGGAAGAGAAGGCACTATAACTTCCGTCTTAACAATCTTCAACTCATCATCTTTGGAAATAGGGGGGTTAACAGAAGCCATCTAAGCACAATCTTCTAGTAAGCTTTTTCACCTATGCAAACTTCAATGATGCTCTTTAATTTATAGGTTACAAGTAGTTGTTGTCTTGGCTTATTACCGGTTAAATTTAAATTAAATCAAATATACTAAGTCCTAATTTTTAGGCTAAAAGAATTAAATCACTTTCTCCAAACTTTATATATTGCTTAATGTGTTTAATTTAAAAGACACTAGTCAAATTCATTTTTATCCAAAATAATGAGAAACAGATTAAGATTTGCTCATAGTAATATATGATTGAACAAGTGTCATTTAGTGATTAATATTTGTCGAATTTAATTTTATTATAAATTTATGTAAATGTAATTCTAATATTAATAAATATATTTTAATTAATTATCAAAGTTTAAATAATTTTAGATGTAGCAATAAGTAATTCTTTTTTATTATAATTATTTTAATAATATAAATTAGAAATTGTAGTTAATTTTATTTTATTCTTATGTTAATTTAAATTATTTTGTAAAGTATAACAATAGACTTAAGTAAAAAAATTATAATTTAAATTATAATTATTTATAAAGTTAAACAAAGTTATTATTACAACTATAATTATAGTAATTTTATAATTATTTATAATTATAAATTATTTTACATATAAATTGAAATTAAAATCAATTATACAACTAAAGTCAAGTATCTTGTCATAGAAATGCATCTACAAATAGAGCGAAAAAAATGGAGTATGGAGGTAAAACAAATTTTATAAAATTTTGCAAATCAAATATTTGACACTATTTACATAAAAAGTCGGGAATAATAGATAGGTGTATTGGATTATGAAATAGTTAATATATATTTTCAAAAAATATAATAATTATAATTTTTTTGTTGTACATATTAAATTTAATAAACAATCATATTAAACTTAAAAATATAATTTTATATTATAAATATAATTTATATAATTTTAAATCAGTTCAAAATAAATTTTTAATGCACAAATTTTGCCAGAGCATTGTGGAAGAAAAATAGAATTCCAATTTCGTCTATAAGAATTTAAATGATTTAGTCAATCAAATTATCAATAAATAATTTTTACATATTATAAACTTAAAGATATTACAATTTTATGAAATATATAATAAAATAACAAATATCCTAATTTCTAATTGATCCATACACATTATTACTAGTTAAATCAACAAATTCAAAAATCATTACAATAGTACCTCTTACCTATAGCAAGCACTAATAAAAAAAAAACATAAATTATTTATTAAAGAAAGGGGACAAAACAAATATTTGATACTATTCATTAAAAAGAAGAAGAAAAGAAGACAGACAAAGTATTTGATAGTGTAGTCATGAGCTCCTTAAAGGTTACTTTATATCCAAGTTAACATTTTACACAAGTCAAGCTTGGGTTGCGAATATTTCGTTCTCCCATCATTAGACGACTTGTACATTATTCCACATTTCCGCTAAAATAACGCTTGCAAATCAAATAAGCACCGTATGAATTTTTACTGTCACCTCCAATGGAGAAATATCCAGTAATGTTATTATTTTAAGTTATAATTTGGAGTTTGATTTTATAAAAACAAATAAATGTTTGATTTGACATTCGTGATTTATTATTATTATTATCTTTTGTTGTTTTGTGTGAGTTTGATTTTATAAAATGAATCTGTTTGAGTTTGAGTCAATAAAAATAAACATGTGAGTTTGATTGAATAGAAACAAATACATATGAACATGATTTAATTTTATTATTTGATTTGATGAAAATAAATGTATATTTAATGGTTGAGGCTTGTTACTTGAGTGAGCTATGTAATGAGATGTGAGACTACATTGTTTGAATAAATTGATTGTTAGTGTATTAGTATGAAAGTGAGAATTATAAGTTTGAAATTATATAATTTATTTAGAAATATAAGTAGACAATGTAACATGAATTATATATAGTACATTATAATTTATTTTAAATTTGAAAAATTATATGACATTAAGAATTCTTTTTAATGAAGATTAATATTTGTTTTAAATAAAAATATCTTCAATTTGATTGTTTAAAAAAATAATTAATAATATGAAATATATCAAAGAATATTTGAAAAGAAACACTCATAAAAATATAATATAATAAATATATTAAAAAAATACAACATAATCTATAAAATAAATTTAAAACACTCAAAAAAAATCAAAGAATTCCGTGTATAAGACTCAAATTATTTTAATCAATCATATCATCAATAAATAATTTTATAATTCAAAAAATGTACCTACTAAAAGTTAGTTTAATTAGAATTAAATTAATATGATATAATAATAATTTATATATTAATAAAAAATATAATATAAAATTATTTCATAATTTTAATATATTAAATAATATAATATAATATAATATAATTAGAATAAATATGTATATAATTTATTAATTATTCATATATTGATAATTTAATATTAATAGGAAAAATAATTAAGTAGTCTATTGATAAAACAATATAAAATATGAAGTAGTATAATTATAATTAAAGTATGCTATTATTATAATCTAATATAATATCATAAATAATCAAATAAAAATTAATTTAATTAATAATATAAAAAATAAATAATATAAATATAATATAATGGGTATTAAATGATAATCTTAGAATATTTTATTTTAATTTAGTAATGATATAAATATAGTATAATATAATAAAAAGATAAAATTTAATATTACAAATATTATTATTGATATAATATAATATAAAATAAAATTTATTAAGTAATAATTATAATGTATTTGATTGATTAAATAACTCAATCAATCAAAGAGCCACCTATAATTTTTTGCAAGTTTTGCATGATAATATAATAATAATAATAAATTCTACCTTATAAAACACTTTCATTGCAACTATACGTTAGTTAAGATACATTATTTTGAAATAAGAAAAATATCTTGCACCTGATTTGCTAATAAAAATATAAAAGAATTTAACAATGAGAAATATACTTAGTGAAGATTGCTAAAAAAATCATTTAATCACTAACTAATGCTAACAATCCATAAAATAATGCAATAGTACTTGCTTAGCCTATGGGCAAGTACTAACAAGTGCCACATAGTGGCTAGTACTTGCCTAATCAATTGGAATTATATTGTGAAATATAATTAGAATTTTTTTTGTATTAATTATAAGGAGTTCAAATTACAAAAAACAAAACCACCGCAGAGTATCAAAAAAGATTACAAGAGGCAAAGCCTCACGAGAGCATCATAGAGAAGTAAAGTCCAACAACAGAGTCCAAACAAAAGAGCCTGGTGAAGAAGGTCTTCCTAAGTATCCACCCATGCAGTCCACCCCATACTGCCTTCCATCCAAACAATGTTCTTCTGATTTTGAATTTGATTGAGCATGAGGATCATGTTTCCAGTAGTGTCTTTGTTATTCTGCCTAACCTCCTTGTTAAGCTTCTTGATAGTTTGCTCAAAGAGTTTGAGGTTGTCCATATGCCGCCTCCAAAAGTGCCCATCCTTTAGCTCAGTGGCGTATCCCATTCGGAGCAGCCTTTTGAATTTATCTTTATCAACTTTCATAGTAATATGAACCTGGGAGAAAATTTTAAAATGAGTGAGACTTCAAAAAGACTGAGTAAGAGCCTTGGGAATATTTTGAAACCTTTCCTCATTCCTGCATTTCTAAATTTTCCATAAAATGTTAGAAGAAAAAATATTCTAGAAAAGATTAATGTCCTTTTTAGCACCATCAATATAACTAGTGATAATTTTAAAAATATTGAAATTGGTAGGGATAGAAATACCAAACATGAGCCAAACCTCTTTAGCAAAGTTGCAATCAAAGAAAATGTGTCTCCTCATTTCTGGGGTCCTACAGATGTTGCAATAAGGAGTATCAAAAAAATCCTTCCTAATGGGAAGCCTATCCAGAATTAAGAGCCATTTAAAACATTTAATTTTAGGGTCGATAAAGCTTTTCCAAAGTTTATCAAAGAACTTCTTCCATGAGGAGACATCCAAATTAGTATACCAAACCTTGTTAACATGGCTGATAATGGAAACATTATAATCAATAACATCATAAATATTTTTGGCTTTAAGTCTGGTAATAATGGTACCATCCAGCCACTTAATGTTCATGTATCTGCAAGAATCAATGTGGCAGAGGGAAGGAATATCTTTGCTAGCTCTGAGAATCATGTTATAAGTCTTTTTATGAGATGCATAAATGTTATACTTGTGTTCAGCTCATCCCACAAGATAAGTCTATCATTTTCAAAAATATCCACAAATTGAGTGATCCCCATGGCAGCTCACTACTTGGCAGAGCAACCTTTGGAGAGGGCTAGAGGTTTACCACCAAGCTGCAAGTTCCACCAAATGGATCTTTCACCATGGAGCTGTTTGTGATCATAAAAGTTCTTATTCGTAATGTAAGACCTAACATGGTTCCAAGCTTTCCAAATGGATTTAAAAACAACAGAGCCTTGGACCACGATAGGAAAGTTGCCACAAATCAGATCACACAAAGGAAGCTTTTTCCAGAATTTGGCTTTCTTGGGGAAGCCTCTTTCTATGTTGCTCCTGATAAGATTTTTCCATGGATCATCTCCATCGAGAGAGTGAAAGATCCATTTGGAGGTGAGAGCTAGGCCACTAATTTTAAGGTCCTTTAGCCCTAAACCCCCAAGGAGCTTGTCAACATGACACCACTCCCATTTAACAGTATGAAGCTTTTTATTACCTTTGCCATCAGACCAGAGGTAATTCCTGATGGTTTTTTGAATTTAAAAAATTTGGTAGTCATTGAACATTCAAGAAAAAGCATAATAAATATTGTAAGAGGAGAGAATTTTTTGACAAACTTGAATTCTACCAGCTAGAGATAACGATCTGTTGTGCCTTTATTCAGCTTTTTGAAAATTTTATCTTTGACCCAGAGCCACATCTCCTTAAGAGAGGGTTCCATAGAGAATGGGATCCCAAGATACCTAACAATCTTGGAAGGGCCTCCCCATTGATAACCATACTTATTAAACCAGTCGGGCGGCTAGTCTTTCCATCCAAGACAAATGGATTTGGACTGAGAAAGACAGGCCCCAGAAATATCACAAAAAATATTGAGCTTTTTATTAAGCGCAACAAAATTTTCTTCAGTGGCTTCATTTAAGATAGCAGTGTCATCAACAAATTGACAATTGATAAGCTTAGTATCATTAGGAAGGGTAATACCCTTAACTATAGGAGAAAGAGAGTTGTCTCTAAGAATGTTAAAAAGAGCATATGAGGTAATGACAAAAAGGGTAGGGGCTAAGGGACAACCTTGCCTGATGGAGCAACCCAAGGGGAAAGGCTCCGGAAGGGAGCCATTGATGTCAACTTGGGCATGACCATCTCTAAGTAACATATTAACATATTTACAAAAGCTAGGAGGGAATCCAAAGGCTTCCAGCATCATAGTAATAAAGCTCCACTCAACCCTGTCGTAAGCCTTTTCAAAATCAAGCAAAAACATAGAAGAGTTCTGATTAGATTGCTTAGCCCAATCCAACGCCTCCTGACTGGTAATCAAATTTTCAAGAATGTACCTTCCTTTAATAAAACCGGTTTGGGTAGAGCATACAAATTTCAGAAGAATGGTTTCTAGTCTGAGGGCCAAAATTTTAGCAAAAATTTTATAGGAGACATTCAAGAGAGTGATAGGCCTCCAATTCTTAAGTAAGGTTTTATCCCCATCCTTGGGAATTAATTTGATGATACCTTTATTAATGGAGCAACCCAAGGATCCAGAGTTAATAGCTTCATTAAAAATCTCAAGCAGATGGTTGAGGTTTGTTAGTTGAGTGAGCTATGTAATGAGATGTGAGACTACATTGTTTGAATAAATTGATTGTTAGTGTATTAGTATGAAAGTGAGAATTATAAGTTTGAAATTATATAATTTATTTAGAAATACAAGTAGACTATGTAACATGAATTATATATAGTACATTATAATTTATTTTAATTTTGAAAAATTATATGACATTAAGAAAAAAAAATAATGAAGATTAATATTTGTTTTAAATAAAAAATATCTTCAATTTGATTATCTAAAAAAATAATTAATAATATGAAATATATCAAAGAATATTTGAAAAGAAACACTCATAAAAATATAATATAATAAATATATTAAAAAAATACCACATAATCTATAAAATAAATTTAAAACACTCAAAAAAATATCAAAGAATTCCGTGTATAAGACTCAAATTATTTTAATCAATCATATCATCAATAAATAATTTTATAATTCAAAAAATGTACCTACTAAAAGTTAGTTTAATTAGAATTAAATTAATATGATATAATAATAATTTATATATTAATAAAAAATATAATATAAAATTATTTCATAATTTTAATATATTAAATAATATAATATAATATAATTAGAAGAAATATGTATATAATTTATTAATTATTCATATATTGATAATTTAATATTAATAGGAAAAATAATTAAGTAGTTTATTGATAAAATAATATAATATATGAAGTAGAATAATTAGAATTAAAGTATGCTATTATTATAATCTAATATAATATCATAAATAATCAAATAAAAATTAATTTAATTAATAATATAAAAAATAAATAATATAAATATAATATAATATAAAATATAATATAATGGGTATTAAATGATAATCTTAGAATATTTTATTTTAATTTAGTAATGATATAAATATAGTATAATATAATAAAAAGATAAAATTTAATATTACAAATATTATTATTCATATAATATAATATAAAATAAAATTTATTAAGTAATAATTATAATGTATTTGATTGATTAAATAACTCAATCAATCAAAGAGCCAACTATAATTTTTTGCAGGTTTTGCATGATAATATAATAATAATAACAAATTCTACCTTATAAAACACTTTCATTTTCTAATCTACTTTATATAACACTTTCATATTTCCAGAAAAAGGGCTCTTATTGCTAAAAGTTTTTAGCCAATGAAGTGACAAAAAATGAATTTTGCAAATATGTTTGGTTAAAAAAACTACAACTATACGTTAGTTAAGATACATTATTTTGAAATAAGAAAAATATTTTGCACCTGATTTGCTAAGAAAAATATAAAAGAATTTAACGATGAGAAATATACTTAGTGAAGATTGCTAAAAAAATCATTTAATCACTAACTAATGCTAACAATCCATAAAATAATGCAATAGTACTTGCTTAGCCTATGGGCAAGTACTAACAAGTGCCACATAGTGGCTATTACTTGCCTAATCAATTGTAATTATATTGTGAAATATAATTAGAATTTTTTTTGTATTAATTATAAGGAGTTCAAATTACAAAAAAAAAAACCACCGCAGAGTATCAAAAAAGATTACAAGAGGCAAAGCCTCACGAGAGCATCATAGAGAAGTAAAGTCCAACAACACAGTCAAAACAAAAGAGCCTGGTGAAGAAGGTCTTCATGAGTATCCACCCATGCAGTCCACCCCATACTGCCTTCCATCCAAACAATGTTCTTCTGATTTTGAATTTGATTGAGCATGAGGATCATGTTTTCAGTAGTGTCTTTGTTATTCTGCCTAACCTCCTTGTTAAGCTTCTTAATAGTTTGCTCAAAGAGTTTGAGGTTGTCCATATGCCGCCTCCAAAAGTGCCCATCCTTTAGCTCAGTGGCGTATCCCATTCGGAGCAGCCTTTTGAATTTATCTTTATCAACTTTCATAGTAATATGAACCTGGGAGAAAATTTTAAAATGAGTGAGACTTCAAAAAGACTGAGTAAGAGCCTTGGGAATATTTTGAAACCTTTCCTCATTCCTGCATTTCTAAATTTTCCATAAAATGTTAGAAGAAAAAATATTCTAGAAAAGATTAATGTCCTTTTTAGCACCATCAATATAACTAGTGATAATTTTAAAAATATTGAAATTGGTAGGGATAGAAATACCAAACATGAGCCAAACCTCTTTAGCAAAGTTGCAATCAAAGAAAATGTGTCTCCTCATTTCTGGGGTCCTACAGATGTTGCAATAAGGAGTATCAAAAAAATCCTTCCTAATGGGAAGCCTATCCAGAATTAAGAGCCATTTAAAACATTTAATTTTAGGATCGATAAAGCTTTTCCAAAGTTTATCAAAGAACTTCTTCCATGAGGAGACATCCAAATTAGTATACCAAACCTTGTTAACATGGCTGATAATGGAAACATTATAATCAATAACAACATAAATATTTTTGGCTTTAAGTCTGGTAATAATGGTACCATCCAGCCACTTAATGTTCATGTATCTGCAAGAATCAATGTGGCAGAGGGAAGGAATATCTTTTCTAGCTCTGAGAATCATGTTATAAGTCTTTTTATGAGATGCGGAAATGTTATACTTGTGTTCAGCTCATCCCACAAGATAAGTCTATCATTTTCAAAAATATCCACAAATTGAGTGATCCCCATGGCAGCTCACTACTTGGCAGAGCAACCTTTGGAGAGGGCTAGAGGTTTACCACCAAGTTGCAAGTTCCACCAAATGGATCTTTCACCATGGAGCTGTTTGTGATCATAAAAGTTCTTATTCGTAATGTAAGACCTAACATGGTTCCAAGCTTTCCAAATGGATTTAAAAACAACAGAGCCTTGGACCACGATAGGAAAGTTGCCACAAATCAGATCACACAAAGGAAGCTTTTTCCAGAGTTTGGCTTTCTTGGGGAAGCCTCTTTCTATGTTGCTCCTGATAAGATTTTTCCATGGATCATCTCCATCGAGAGAGTGAAAGATCCATTTGGAGGTGAGAGCTAGGCCACTAATTTTAAGGTCCTTTAGCCCTAAACCCCCAAGGAGCTTGTCAACATGACACCACTCCCATTTAACAGTATGAAGCTTTTTATTACCTTTTCCATCAGACCAGAGGTAATTCCTGATGGTTTTTTGAATTTAAAAAATTTGGTAGTCATTGAACATTCAAGAAAAAACATAATAAATATTGTAAGAGGAGAGAATTTTTTGACAAACTTGAATTCTACCAGCTAGAGATAACGATCTGTTGTGCCTTTATTCAGCTTTTTGAAAATTTTATCTTTGACCCAGAGCCACATCTCCTTAAGAGAGGGTTCCATAGAGAACGGGATACCAAGATACCTAACAATCTTGGAAGGGCCTCCCCATTGATAACCATACTTATTAAACCAGTCGGGCGGCTAGTCTTTCCATCCAAGACAAATGGATTTGGATTGAGAAAGACAGGCCCCAGAAATATCACAAAAAATATTGAGCTTTTTATTAAGTGCAACAAAATTTTCTTCCGTGGCTTCATGGAAGATAGCAGTGTCATCAACAAATTGACAATTGATAAGCTTAGTATCATTAGGAAGGGTAATACCCTTAACTGCAGGGGAAAGAGAGTTGTCTCTGAGAATGTTAAAAAGAGCATATGAGGCAATGACAAAAAGGGCAACGGCTAACGGACAACCTTGCTTGATGGAACGACCCAAGGTGAAAGGCTCTGAAAGGGAGCCATTGATGTCAACTTGGGCATGAGCATCTCTAAGTAACATATTAATAGATTTACAAAAGCTGGGAGGGAATCCAAAGGCTTCTAGCATCATAGTAATAAAGCTCCACTGAACCTTGTCGTAAGCCTTTTCAAAATGAAGCAAAAACATAGAAGAGTTCTGATTAGAGTGCTTAGCCCAATCCAACGCCTCCCAACTGGTAATCAAATTTTCAAGAATGTACCTTCCTTTAATTAAAATGGTTTGGGTAAAGCATACAAATTTCAAAAGAATGGTTTCCAATCTGAGGGCCAAAATTTTAGCAAAAATTTTATAGGAGACATTCAAGAGAGTGATAGGCCTCCAATTCTTAAGTAAGGTTTTATCCCCATCCTTGGGAATTAATTTGATGATACCTCTATTAATGGAGCAACCCAAGGATCCAAAGTTAATAGCTTCATTAAAAATCTCAAGCAGATCCTTGCAAATCCAATTAATGTTAGCTTTATAAAATTCAACTGGCAAACCGTCAGGGCTAGTCATCTTGTCATTCTTAAGAGAGTTAAAAGATTTCTCAATTTCTTCTAGGGAAATATCTTTATTAAGAAGGATGGCATCACTATCGATAATTCTCTTGGGGATAAGGGTTCTGCATTGTTCCCTGAGGGAACTAGCTTCCAAGGAGTCTTCAGAAGAAAACAAATCTTTATAAAAGTTAGCAAATTCCAATTTTATGCTATTTAAGTCAGAAATTTCATGATTATCAATAACAATTTTCTCAATGGTTTCATTAGAATGCTTTTTCTTAATGAGGTTAAAGAAGAACTTAGAACCCCTGTCACCATATTGCAGCCAATGGGCCTAGGAATGAATCCTAGCACCATGGATTTTATGTTGCTAGTGTTTCCTAAGGGATTCCTTAGCTCACGCAAGATGAGGGATCAGCAACGGATCATCTGGGTTGTCTTGAATAGAGACCTCAACATCATAAAGGTTGGGTAAAAGCCTAGTCTCAGAGCACCTAAAGTCCTTAGCTTTCTTTTGACCAATAGTCCTAAGCAGATTCTGCCAAGCGAGCACATTCATATTCCACCTCTCAGCATGGGAAATGGAGGGGTAGTGATATCTATTAATAAGTCTGATGATGCTAATGGCGGACATGATATCTTCATTAGCCAAAAGGCTGGTATTAAGAATAAATTTAGGACTGTTGACCCTACTATAGGTAGAGGAACAACTAAATCTAACAGAGATAGAGATAGGGTGATGATCTGACAGAGTAGTGGGGGTAACTAAAACTAAATTATTCCGGTCATTAGGAGCCACCAAGAAAAAATTCTTATTGAGATAAAACTGATCCAATCTAGAGTAAATCCTAGAAGGCCCTTTTTGAAAGTTGTACCAAGTGTGCCATAATCCCAGATTAGTACTCTTGTTCCTAGTCAAGGGATCGAAGAGGAGTTTACTTTTCTTAAGAATATTCCATTGAAGTTTTTCTTGATCTTTTTAGGAGAATGGAAGGCTTCCAATTTTATCTTCCTGAGACTCGATCATATTAAAGTCCCCTCCCATCATCCAGGGAATATTAGGGAGATAGGTCAACCAAGACCAGAGACTAGATCTTTCCTTATAATCATTAGCAACATAAATATAACATATACCAAAATCACAATTATTATAATTAAACATAATCCAGATAGCTCTATTATAGGGGAAAAACCATTGTCCTTGATGCAGGCCTCCCATTTAGGGTTAACCAGGATGGTGACACCCCCTCTACCATGAGGGTGATTAGTGACAAACTTAATCACATTACTCCAAAGAAAATTGAGTTTAGATTCAAGAGTGAATCCAGTAGTTTTAATTTCTTGCAGCATCAGAATATCAGTAGATTTAATACTATTGAGAAAATTCTTAATAACAAATTTCCTATCGGGACATTCTAGTCCCCTAATATTCCAAGAAACATAATTCATGAGGAAACCATATTCAGAGTAGACACATCAATACCAACTTGTTCCTCTAAAGGAGAGACTCCCACAAAGGCAAAGCTGCCTTGTTTTATAGTCGCATAATTTTTATTTTTGGAGCCTAGAGGTCTCCCTCTCCTCTTCGAAGTGAGAAGATCATCATTATCCGAGAGGGATGGCAATGCGAGATCCAGATCCATACTCAGAATGTTAGACAATCCAATGGGAGGAGCCGTAGGAATGATTTCCAAAACAAAATCATTGGTAATTTCTTTGAAGTTCTTAATTGGAAGTTTAGGCCAATAATTAGAATTTTAATATAAATTTATATAATTATAACTATAATAATGAACAATTTTCATTATAACTATTATAAATAAATAAATTTAAATAAATCGATATTTTAAACTAAATTTAATAAGTTTTTAAAAATAAAACTATTATAGTAACATTTAATGTCCCCTATTTATTCGTTAATTATTTTGCACATTTTGTCCAATGTTTTCGTTATTACTGTGCACCATTTTTTCACGTAGTATTAGCTGAGGTAATTTATTTTCTGAGAAATCTGTGCAACGTTCAAAAAATAATTTTAAAAATTTATAAAGTTAAAAATATTGCATATGTACTATGAAAAACTTAAAATTTATAATAAGATATAAAATATGTTAAATTTTTATTGGTTCATGCAATTAGTTTTAATCACTAGTTAATGGAAGAAATCCAAAAATGGATGCAATAGTACTTGCTTAGCCTATGACAAGTACTAATAAGACATTGATATTTCAAAAGTATTGAGATGGGTTAGTCTTGAAACTTATGTTTGACAATGACTTGGCATGTCAATCAATTATTTGCTAATAGTTATTTTTAGAATGTTTTATAAAAATATTAAAATATAGATTAGTTTATGAAAATAATCTTCAACACTAAGTAAATTATAATCCTAATAACTCAAAATCGGGATACAACATGAAGGATAAATAGATAAATTTAGTGTATGATTTCTCTATTTTTAATTAATGTTAAAGAAAAATATTATATGTAAAAATTAAATTTTATAAAAAATATCTCAATACTATTATAAGACCATAAAGGAGATCTTCATAGGACCTATTTCTGTTGAAAATATTGAATATTATCTATATTTTATTAAAATAATTGAAGAACGGCATTGAGCCATTATGAGTCTACCAAAACCCATTAATAAACTACAATGAGAAAGAAACCGATCACAAGATTAAAAAAAAGAAAAAAGAGGGAAACTACACAAACATCAAAGCTAAAGACAAATAGTTTATATTTGATTGTAATAAGAGTTTTGAGACAAATTTTCCTACATCCTAACTTAAGAAGAATTCTTAATGGGATACTTATTCATATGTAGAACAAGTAGATGGTTGGATTAAGGTGTCTCAACCTTAGAGTTCTAATATGTTGAATTATTTAATTAATTGATTTATCATAAGTTACTAACTTCCTACGTTATCATTCACTTTGTCGGACCTCTTAGTAAGGTGTCATCCTACATGGTAAGTGATGAGATGACATATTTATTATTTATTAGGAAGTTGACACTCACTTAGAAGATAATTTTTTTTGAGAATATATTGCCATATATTTCCAATTTGAAGTGGAAAGTTTTTTGGTAATTTTCTATGTTGACTAAAGAGTCTTGATTTGTGATTTCCATTATGCAATGGAATTGTATTTTAGCAATTGGAATTTATGGTAGAGTTGTCTTTTGAGAAGTGGTGTGATGTAAGGAAGGTGGCTATATTAGGATTAGGAAGTGCTGAGAGGGGGGTGAATCGGTGCAACAATCTTCTTTTACTTTCTTCTTAATTCCACACTACAACTTAAAGCTGAATGTAAATGCAATTAAACAAAAAAAGATCCAAAACATGAACATCATAACACCATGAATTTTTCTCAAGGAAAACTTGATTAAGAGAAAAACCTCAGTGGGGATTGTACACACAAATAACTCACTACTGCAGTAATTAGTTCCCTATTAAAAGTATAAGTACAAAAGTGGAAATGCACTTGCAATCAAGCCTATGACCTAGAGCTCACTTTTAAATTATAAAATAGGTTTGGCCTTTAAATGGGTTCACCAATCTACAATATATCAAATACATTAGATTACATAAGAAAAATGAGCTTTTCATCCTATATCGAACTGAATAGTAGCATAAAAAATGCTTATATAGTTCTAATGAAGTTTCAATAGGTTCATTCATATAATTTGTATCTCCAGATAATATTATCCATCCACATATCACGTGTTGGATATTTTCCAGCAAGCCAGTGATTGATTGTATGTTTGTCATTGATGACAACATATGGTAAGAAGCATGCGTAGAAGACTTATGGAGAGAGCCTTGAGCATATGTTGCCTTGATATGTTATCAGCATGATATCATAAGCACAAAGGTTGATTCTGTATGGAGATAGTTATACAGTTGTTTGTTTCAGTAGTGTTCCTAACAGGTCCCAGGAAGAGTTCTGTATGAGATTTATAGTATGGTTGTGATGGAGCCTTGCACATTTAGATTTATGTTGGAGACATGTTCATGATGCTATGTTCATGGATGCAAAGTTAGTTGTGTAGTACATGATGAGTTATGATGTCTGTAGTTTCCAACTTTACAGTTTCCTGAATTTATCTAACAAAGCCGATAGTGTTTGAAGTGGTTCAACAGTTGTTCCTATCATTATGATATGCACGCTTGGAATTGTGTTTAGAGAAGAGTTAATAATGTTCGGTTAAGAGCGCATGACATAATTCAGAATGAGAAGAAAGTAGCAGTCAATTTGGTGGAGCTGACAGTGTAAAGCATCACGTCTACACCTATGGAGTTGTGCGATCATAATTTGTGTTGCGTGCTTAGTAGACTCAACTGAGATGTTATTGGAGAGTTTTATTATTTCTCTAATATGATTTCAAGGAAATTCTAACATGCTGACTTGATTATATCATTTAGACGAAGATACTTATAGGCAGTCATTTGTGATTTCTAAGACATGGTAGATAGTTGAAAGCAGAGTAGAGAAGAGGTGTGAAGTATTGTGCCATCAGTAGAAGGTCTATGAGACAAAGAAGAAAAAGTGTGATATTTATTGGAATTGATCAAGACAACAGGTCTACCTCGTAGTTCACCAAGATCTAGATATAGTGTGTAATTTTTTAAACATAAGGTTGTAGCCTTCACCCCTTTGAGTAGTGTGCTCTCAGATAGTGCATCTTCACCCCTAACAGGGTTAATTGTAAAAGACTCCTAACAGGGTCCGACCCTTAACCATGTCACTATACTTATTATATTGTAAAGATCAACTCCTAACAAGGTTGTAAGATCTTCTAACAGGGATCATAATACACTAGTACAGTTCTTAGTGGGTGTCAATTCCCACTGGGGTTTTTACCTATTTGGGTTTCCCTATAACCAAAATTATGGTGTTGTGTTAAGTGTTCTTTCATTGTGTTTATGGTTAATGCTGATCTTATATACTTAATTGGATAAAGAATTGAAACTTGTAGATAACCGATTCACCCCCCTCTCAGTTATCTCTTGGGACTATTCCTAACAATTGGTATCAGAGCCAAGTGCCTCAGAGAGAAATTTTAATAGCTTGAGGTTGATCAGATGACATTCTTTAGAAAAGAAAGTCCTAAGTTTGATGGAAAAAATTATCTAGATTGGAAGAACAAAATGATGACACATTTGTAGTGCATCACCTATGAAATTTTTAAGGTAGCTACTAAAGAAGTTCAGATTCCCTCTCTAGTAGATCTTGTAAAAGATGATGCAGCTTTGAAGAAAAAGGAGATGTTCACATCAAATGCTATTGCGAAAGAAGCCCTTATCAGCGCCCTATCTGACAGTGAGTTTTTAGGGATCAAGAAAATCGATAAAGCCTATAAGATATGGAAGTATCTATTGGAAAGTTATCTATACTAATGTATATGACTAGATATAGTTTTTTCATTATGGCAACAAAGTCATATAGCAGTTTGCAGTCAGCGCACTTGATGAGAAGATCAGAAATCAGCTAAGTGTTGAAGACTAGACAGTGTACAGAGTTCCTGCAGCTCAGAGCATCAGCGCACATGTGTACGGATGAATTATGGTATGCACCCTGGAAGTTAAGTTTGTTAGACTATACTCATACTTAGTCTATGAGCACATAAGAAGATATGCAAAGATGAGAAAGTTATAGTCAGTTGAAGTTGCACAGCCAGTATGTAACAACAGAGAACAGAGCATGGAGCCGATAGTTAGTATTTTGGTTTGCGATTATAATGTAATGTTGTAAAGGCTATGCACCCATTATATTGATGACATATTTATATGTATAATTTTAACCATGCTTACACCAATTCATTTGGAAGCGTTGTTTGTAATTGGTTATAGGGACGACCTAATTGTTTGTTTTGTATAAGCGTATAAATATAAGATGTGCCCATTGTATTCAGTATGGAAGTTGATAAAGATTTGTGATAAGAAGAGAAAAAGTATGAGAAGAGAGCATAAGATGTATTAGAGATTTTCTAGAGGTCAAAGCATCAGCGCATCAAAAGAACTGATTTGACAAGCAGTGTCATAGTGACATTTCACCTGGTAGATATAGTGTGTATCTGAGACTAGAAGGTTGTAGCCTTCATCATTTGAGCAGTGAGCTCTAGGACAGTGAGTCCACTCCCCTAACAGGGATTATTGTAAAAGACTCCTAATAGGGTCTGACCCTTAACAAAGTCTATTGTACTTAAAGCATTGTAAAGCTACTCCTAACAGGGTAAAGGATCTTCTAACAAGGATCAAAAAACACTAGTGCGGAATATTAGTGGGTGTCAATTCCCACCGGGGTTTTTACCTATTTAGGTTTCCCCGTAATCATATTGGTGTCATGTTTCATGTTTATGTGAATGTTTAATTTAGTACTTAAGTATTTAAGTTCAGCATAAAGATTAAAGTGAAAAGTTAAAATACAGTGAACACTGATTCACCCCCCCCTCTCAGTGTTCCCATTCCTAAAAATTGGTATCAGAGCTCTAGTCCTCAACAAAGAAGTTTAACCACTTGAGGATATCATGGAAAAAATAGAAATGAAACATCTAAAGAAAAATATTGAAGCCACTCTCAAAGACCTAGACAAATATGAAAGAGAAATTGAAGAACTAAAAGAGAAAGTTAGTGATGCTCAATTAGTTATCAAAAAGCTAAGAAGGGATTTGAAAGAATGCTCTAACAGTGACCTAGGAGCAAAGGTTAAGAAGCTGAATGAAGACAATGAATCTATGAAAGAACTGCTTGAAGAATTTTATGATAAGATGATCAACAATCAGGAAGTCTATAATGAACAAGTCAAGGAGAACCTTCAACTCAATGAGCAATTAAGGGAAGCCAATTTGGAAATCTTGGAGCTAAGGAATTGCAAAGAAAGATTGGAGTCTGAATTGAAAGAAGCAAAGAATCACATTGACAAATTGCACACCAGTTCTGATTTGATAGAATCTTAGTTGTATGTAAGAAGAGTCAAAGGAGACACTAGCTATATTGGATACAATGAAGCACAAAATCAGATTCATAATATGTGAGCAAGAAAGGAGACACAAAAGACACTACTGATACTAAGAAGACTGAAGATCAAACCAAAGACATTGGTGGACCTCCTAAGAATGAGTGCAAGCCTATAGAACACACATTTTTTGCATGTAACAAGCATGGACACATTGGAAGGAATTTTACAGAGGTAAGAACTTTTAATGGTTATTGTTATTCATGCAATAAATTTAGTCATAGATTTATGCATTGCAAGACTAGTAAGAAGAATAGGATTCAACATAATTAGAGAAATCAAAATCAGAAAAATGTAAGAAGTTCTCATAATGTTACATGTCAGATATGTAACTATAATGGTCATTTTGTGAGACAATGTAAAATGGTGACTCATGTCAATGCGCCAAGAAATATAAGACCTCCAGGCATTTGTCACTCTTGTAACAAGGCTGGACATATCTCAAGATTATGTAGATCAAGAACGCAAGGTTAGGAAAGCCCTAAAAAGGCCAAAGAACTAGTATTGGATCCTGAAGGAGAAGTCAAGTTTGTGAAAGCCTCAGAAGATGTGAGCTTGATTTGGTCAGAAGAAAAGAAAGATAAAGTTGATGAGAATGTATTGGATGCATCTGTAGTGGACACACCCTCTACATCTGGATGAATGGCCCTTAGGGTCATAAGGGGAGCTAATTTAGCTCTAGATCCCTACGTGGCTGGTATACTCATCCTCAAAGTATGTGCCTTTGGACTTAAGCTTTTTGAGTGTATAGGAACCTTCATGCAAGAGTGCACATGCTGATTGTTAGCAGAACTCAAGTTTGAAATTTTGAAGTGACAACCTGGTTTACGCTACTTGCATTAATGGCGGAATTCTCACTTTAAGTACATAGAAATTTGTTTCATTACTCATTTCATTTGAATTCAGAGTGATTGAAGAGAAGATTGAGCTTTAGAAGTTGTGAAAACTTGGAGATTGAACTATCAGTGTTTGCAGTGTATTTGGTCAGTTGCAGAAACCCTAGTTCGTTGCATTGATTTAGAAGTCATCAAATTATCTCAGAGATCGGGTAGAAAGCGATTATCAAGTAAGTCGTGGACATTGCCATTGTTTATGATATCACTGAGAAGAAAATATATGTTTTCAATAGGCACCCATTTAAATCAACCCTAGATGATTTAGAGGGAGCTTTCTCCCGCATGCCTATGGGCGTCATGCATGTAGAAGACATTAGGGCTTACATCTACTGTAAGAAGGAACTAGTTGGTTTGGATAGGTTAAGGGCACACATGGATACCATGTTGAAACCAGACAAGACATTCATGGATGAATATGCTAAATGGAATGATCACCCTATTGTTGAGTATGCCACGACATATGAATTCTTTGAGACTGAATGGATAAAGATATTATTGAGCAGAATTCATGATGATTTGATCTGGATAGGAGATGTACCAGTAAGGATCACTAGTGACCTAATATATGAGATGACAGGCCTCTCTAAGATAGGTGTCATCCTTCTTGTGGGAAAGGATGTCAGGAAAATGGTTGAGAAAGCATGTAAGTCAAGGAGCGATAGGCGCAGCATGATAATTGAGCCTATTGAGCAAGCTGACATCAAATTGATGTCAATGATACTGAGATACAAGCTTCATCACATCAGTGTTAGGAATGAATGCTAAATGTTTGGTAGCCATTCTGTAGCAGTTGTTGTTGCATTCATGACTATGATTGTCATTGATGTCAACACAGTGATTTACCGAAGACTTGCAGAGAAGCAGACAGAGTTTGGATTAGTGCATGTGGGATATTGTAGTTGGAGCTATGTGATGTTGAGGTTATACTCTTTGATATGCTATATGTCTATGGTTAAGAGCGTAGATAGTAATTCATTTATTCATGGAAGTTATGATCATTTTGGTGGAAGCAGTATTCAAGTAGTGTTCTTGAGTAGCGGTTTGTGGAAATCGGATGATATCTCCTAATCAGGATGGAATCTGGTGTTGCATAGTTAAAGGGAATTTGAAGACACATTGATAGTGATGTGGATGATAGCACTGACTTTGAGGTCACACAAGTGAAGATTTATTGTATTTGGCAGTTGACAGTTTTGTGTAATTTTGGTGTAGCGTGTGGAAACTTTTATTTTGTAATTGTATGCTGACTCATTTGTAATTATTTGAGTGTGGTATAAAGGAAGGAATGTATTTCCTTTTTTTAATGTAGTAAAAATGTGTAAGTGTGTAATTATGATATGGTAGCAGCGGTTGTGTGTGATGCTTTATACATGAAGTGAAGAAAAGAGCTAAGTATGAAAGCGAATTTGTGAAGGAAGACATGTGAGGTATAGAGATCTGATGTAACAGTGAGTGCGGTTTGACATAGTCAAAGAAGAGGTAACATATTATTCTATTGATTAATTCAAAGATAATTTGGATTGTGTGTTTAGTGATCTTACCTTGAAGCTGTTTGGGCAGTGGGTTCTTCTGTTTTCCATAACTCTTAACAAGGTTAGAATCTTTTAACAGGGATTCATATGTATTGAATGTATTTCATAAGAATCCTAACAGAGTCCATCCTTTCACAAGGAATATTCATATTAGTGCATCTTTTGTGGGCATCATTCCCACTGGGGTTTACTCTTTGATCAAGAGGTTCCCTAGTCAACATATCTTGTGTCATTGTGTTATTGTGTATGAATATATTTCTATGGTTGGTAATTATATTGCTTATATGGTTTAATGTTGTTGAAGATGACAAAAGTTATAATTATCTGATAATTGATTCACCCCCCCCCCCCCCTCTCAGTTATCTTGGTGGACTTTACTTTCTAATAATTGGTATCAGAGTGGCAGGTCCTTGAAAAAGAAGTTTAACAGATTAAGGAGATCCATGGCAAATTTCAGGAAAGAAAGCCCTAAGTTTGATGGAGTAAATTTTGATAGCTGGAAAGAAAATATGAAGAATGATAAGACCAAGTTATTGGTTGATTACAAAGAATGATAAGACTATCATTGAAGAAGACAATCTTGAAACATGCACTGCGGGTGAAATAGATCTATTCATGTGTAACATACTTGCAAGAGAAGCACTTTTGACAACACTTCTGGAGAATGAGTACAGTCAGGTAAAATGTTTGAAAAAGTCTCATGAAATTTGGAAAGCTTTAAACTCTACTTTTGAAGGTGATGAACATGCAAAAAGAGTTAGATTACATAATTGGATATGTGCATTTGAAGATATAAGAATGTTGGAAGATGAATCTATTAGAAGTTATATTGGTAGAATGTCAGAAATCATTACAAGTATAAAATCTTGTGGAGGAAAAAAGACAGAGAATGAAGTGATATGGAAAATTCTAAGGACATTGAATCTTGTATTTAAGCAAACAACACAGATGATTGAACAAGTCATACCTTGTACAATAAACTTTACAAGAGAGACTCTTCTTGGAAGATTGGAAGCAACAAAAATGAACCTGAGATTATCAGGGGACTTACCTATAATGGAGACAACATTTAGTGCTCTTAGTGTTCGCCCTACTTTTTCAAGAAGCATCAGTGTGAGTGGAGATTATGCTGGCAACAACAGATCTAGAAATGAAGAAGATAAGAAGATTGAAGAAGGTATTGCCTTGCTTGTGAAAAGAGAACCAGACGGTAAGAAAATATTTAAATGTTGGACTTGTCAAGAATATGGTCATTTTGCATCTAAATGTCCTAAGAGAGTTAAAAAGTATAGAAGCAATTTCAAACCTAGAAGATCTAAGGAATGTTATTATGCTAATGATGAAGATCTTGAAGCTAGTATAGAAAGAACTTTAAGTGAAAGTGATACTAAAAATAATGATGACATAGGATTTGTAGCAATTAAAGAAGAGAATCCTGAAACTAATGTTAAGGAAGAAAAAGCCTTAGTTTCTCAAGTTGAAAAGAAAGCTGATTGGATTATAGACAGTGGTTGTTCACATCATATGACTGGAGACATGAAAAAGTTCATAAATTTGAATGAATATGATGGAGGAGTTGTTAGAAGTTGAAACAATGCACCTTGTTTGATTAAAGGTATAGGATCTATTACTCTTGATGGAAAGACTAATACTGATGATGTTTATTTTGTGGATGGATTGAAACATAATATTTTGAGTGTTGGATAGTTAGTTGATAAGGGATATCAAGTTTGGTTTACTAAGAAAACTTGTGTGATGATAGGTAAAGATAGAAATCTGATTGGAACTGGATCTAGAACCAGAGGTAATGTATTTTAGTTGAATCCTACTGAGATGACATGTTTGATTACAAATATTGATGACAGTTGGTTATGGCATAGAAGGTTTTGTCATATAAACTTTGATAACATTGTGAAAGTAAGTACTACACTTGCAGTAAGAAATTTACCAAAAATTATGAAGCCTACTAACATGATTTGCAAAGAATGTGTAATGGCTAAACAGAAGAGAAGTTCTTTTCCTAGTAAGAAGTTTACATCTACAGAGAAGCTGGAGATTGTTCATACAGATTTGAGTGGTCCTACTAGGACTAGAGGATTCTATGGAGAAAGGTATTTTATGATTCTTGTTGATGATTTTACAAGAATGATGTGGATTTCATTTCTTAAAGAAAAATCTGAAGCATTTGATAAGTTTAAGATTGTTAAGAATAAAGTTGAGAATGAATCTGGAATGAAGATTAAATGTTTAAGATCTGATAGAGGTGGAGAATTTACTTCTAGAGAGTTTAACACCTTTTGTGAAGAAAATGGCATTAAAAGACAGTATTCAGCCCCTAGAACACCTGAACAAAATGGCATTGTAGAAAGAAGAAATAGATCAGTGACTAAAGTAGAAAGAGCTATGTTGTTTGAAAATGATTTGGCAAAGATATTCTAGAGAGAAACAGTGAACACATCAGTGTATACAATGAACAAAGTACAAATCAGAGTAGACACAGACAAGACACCTTATGAATTATGGTTTGGACATGCACCCTCAGTTGAGTATTTTAGAATTTTTGGAAGCGAATGTTATATAAAGAGAGATGATGATATTGGAAAGTTTGATCCTAGAAGTGATGAAGGTATATTTGTTGGATATTCTTTGAAAAGAAAAGCATATAGATGTTTCAATAAAAGAACTAAGACTATTGTTGAAAGCACAAATGTTAAAGTTGGTAAAAAGTTCAAAATTCAGGAAAGAATGCTTGATTATGAATCTGATGAAGAAGCTCATCCTAAACCTAGCATTGGATCTACTGAATTGTTTTTTGAAACTTACAGTGATTTGTTGAATGAAAGCCACAGTGAATTTATTGAAGAACCTACATCTGAAGAGAGATCTGAGATAGTGACACCTAGCAAGAGTTTGTTAAGGAATCAACCTTTTGAATAGATTATTGGGAGCATCAAAAGAGGAGTTCTAACTCGAAATAAGGCACAAGAATACTTATGTTTGATTTCTCAAATTGAACCTAAGACTACTAATGAAGCTTGTGAATATGAAAGTTGGACTAATGCTATGAAAGAAGAACTAGATCAGATTGAAAAGAACAAGACATGGGAATTGGTCCCTAGACCTAAAGACAAGAATGTTATTGGAACTAAATGGGTATTTAGAAACAAGATGAATGAGCAAGGAGAAGTAGTAAGAAACAAAGAAAGATTGGTATGTAAGGGTTACTCACAGCAAGAAGGAATTTACTATGAAGAAACCTTTGCACCTGTTGCAAGAATTGAAGCAGTAAGAATGTTTTTGGCTTATGCAGCTTACAAGAAATTCAAAGTATATTAGATGGATGTGAAGTTAGCATTTTTGAATGGAGAATTGGAAGAAGAAGTATACATTGAGCACCCTGAAGGTTTTCCTTTAACTCAAGAAGGAGACATGGTATGTAAATTGAAGAAAGATTTATATGGACTTAAACAAGCACCTAGAACTTGGTATGCAAGACTGGATAAGTATTTGTTAAAATTGGGATTTACAAAAGGAATAGCTGATAGCAATCTGTACACAAAAGAAATTGAAAATGGTTTGTTAGTTATAGTTATTTTTGTTGATGAAATTATCTTTGGAGGAGAAGATGAAGCTAGTGACAAATTTGTTGATGAAATGAAGACTGAATTTGAAATGAGTATGATTGGTGAGATGAAATACTTTTTGGGATTACAGATAACACAAAACAATGATGGTATCTTTGTAAGTCAGACAAAGTACTTGAATGACTTGTTGAAAAGATTTGGAATGGAGAATTGTAAACCAGTTGGAACACCCATGGTGACCAAACATAAGTTATCTAGCACAGATGAGACTGCTGCAGTAGAACAGAAGAAATACAGATCTATGATTGGAGGATTGCAGTATTTGACTCATACAAGACCTGATATAGCACATTTGGTTGGAATTGTAGCAAGATTTCAAGCTGAACCTAGAGAATCACATTATGTAGTAGTAAAGAGGATACTGATATATTTAAGAGGCATAATGGACTATGGACTATGGTATGAAAAATTTGATGATTTTACCCTATGTGCATATACAGATGCTGATTGGGGAGGCAGTGTTGATGATAATAAAAGCACCAGTGGTGGAGCATATTTCCTTGGAGGAAGATTAGTTTCTTGGCTAAGAAAGAAGTAGAATTGTATCTCACAAAGCACAGTAGAAGAAGAATATGTAGCAGCAACAAACAATTGTAACCCGATAATTTGGATGAAGCAAATGTTGACGGATATTGGAATAAAATTTGTTGAGCCTGTTGTCATACATTGTGACAACACTAGTACAGTTACTATGTCTAAGAATCGTGTATTACATTCTAAGACAAAGCATATAGAGATTAAGTATCATGTTGTAAGAGAGAAAGTTGCTGAGAAAGAAGTCAGACTTGAGAACATAAGTACAAAGGAGCAGATAGCAGATATATTCACAAAGCCTTTGCCTAAGGATACATTTGAGTATCTAAGAGGTATGCTTGGGGTTATGCCCCAGCCTACTTTTGAGAAGTGATGCAATTGGTTGCATCCGTCCAGTGGTATATGAGCCTTATCTTTCTTGTGGACTGGATGTTGGTACTTCCTCTATGGGGGAGTATGTGTATCTGAGCTAAGTCACGAGGACTCTAGTAAATGTATTTTCTGAAAAGTGTCTTTTGACATTGAGTTGTTGTTGACATAGTGATGAAATTTCTATCATTGATGTCAATGGGGGAGAAGTGTACATGAAAAACAATCTGAGACATCTGTTGGAGAGAACTGATTAGGATAATGAAGCAAGATTTGATTGATGAAGAGAATTTGAAGAAGTAGTGTTGCAGTATTGGATTTTTGGAACATTGGATGTTTTTCATCTATGTTTCCATCAATGCCAATGGGGGAGATTGTTAGGAATGAATGCTAAATGTTTGGTAGCCATTTTGTAGTAGTTTTTGTTGCATTCATGACTATGATTGTCATCGATGTCAACACAATGATTTACCGAAGACTTGCAAAGAAGCAGATAGAGTTTGGATTAGCACATGTGGGATATTGCAGTTGGAGCTATTGAATATTGAGGTTATACTCTTTGATATGTTATATTTCTATGGTTAAGAGTGCAGATAGTAATTCATTTATTCATGGAAGTTATGATCATTTTGGTAGAAGCAGTATTCAAGCAGTGTTCTTGAGTAGCGGTTTGTGGAAATCGGATGATATCTCCTAATCGAGATGGAATCTAGTTTTACATAGTTAAAGGGAAGTTGAAGACACATTGATAGTGACATGGATGATAGCAAAAAATTTGAGGTCACATGAGTGAAGATTTATTGTATTTGGAAGCCGAAAATTTTGTGTAATTTTTGTGTAGCGTGTGGAAACTTTTATTTTGTAATTGTATGTCGACTCATTTGTAATTATTTCAGTGTGGTATAAAGGAAGGAATGTATTTCCTTGTTGTAATGTAGTAAAAATGTGTAAGTGTGTAATTATGATATGGTAGCAACGGTTGTGTGTGATGTTGTATACATGAAGTGAAGAAAAGAGCTAAGTATGAAAGCAAATTTGTGAAGGAAGACATGTGAGGTACAAAGATCTAAAATTGAGATCTGATGTAATAGTGAGTCTGGTTTGGCATAGTCAGAGAAGAGGTGACATATTATTCTATTGAGTAATGCAAAGATTAATTGGACAGTGTATTCAGTGATCTTACCATGAAGTTGTTTGGGCAGTGGGTCCTTCTGTCTTCCATAACTCTTAACAGGGTTAGAATCTTTTAACAGGGATTCAAAATATCCTAATAGGGATTCATATGTACTAAATGCATTTCATAAGACTCCTAATAGAGTCCATACTTTCACAAGGAATATTCATATTAGTGCATCTTTTGTGGGCTTCGTTCCCACCGGGGTTTACTCTTTGATCAAGAGGTTCCCTAGTCAACATATCTTGTGTCATTGTGTTATTGTGTATGAATATCTTTCTATGATTGTTAATTATATTGCTTATATGGTTTAATGTTGTTGAAGATGATAAAATTTATAATTATCTGATAACTAATTCACCCCCCCCTCTCAGTTATCTTGGTGGACTTTACTTTCTAACAACTAGCAAGGTGAATAGTGTGTCTGTGGGCACTATTTTAGCAGCCATCAGACTTGTGAAGGAAGATGGAGAATTCAACTTGTGTGAGATCTTGCATGTAAAACTAATTGATAACACCAAGTCTATCAAACATGACAAGACAAAGATATTCAGGTTTGGGTCCCTAATCATCTATATGTACCTTCATATAGTTGGGAAAGTGTCAGACTTGTATTTAGACAAGCCCATTCCAACCATGCCACAGATATCCCTCAAAGCGTCCACTAAGAGTACATTGAGAGACTATGTAACATTGGAATTAAAGACCTTTAGGGCTAAGATGCAAATGAGGTACAAAATTCTAGAAATCATTGTAGAGAAATATAAGGATACAATATGCTTTATGGTTGAAACTGATACTACTTGTATGGAAGTTGTTGAGCCAAGAACTAAGTGGATTCATCCACTTGGTTATGAAGTAGATGAACAAGTCCTTGAAGCTTATGCACAGGTACTTCTATCAGCCCCCAAAGATCCTAATGAACCTAGGTGGGGAACTTATGAGGAAAAGACCAGAGAAGTTGATGCAAAACTTAACAACGTAGCAACTAAAAGAAAGGTTGCTAAGGTCACATCTAAGATCTTGAGAATACATGGTGTGTCTCAAGCAGACCTTGATAAAGAAAGGGATGAAAAGATTGCCTTAGAATTGAAAAGCATGGCAGTAGAGGAAGAACAAGAAGATCCTAAGTTGAAGAAGATGAAAACTGAATCAGATGACAGTCAGAAGGGTAAAGAAGATAATACTCCTTTTGCACCCAAAGATACTATTGACCTTACCACTCCTTCAGAATATAAGACAATAGTCAAGAGGAAGAAAGAAGCTAGCACTAGTCATCCATCCTCATGAGCAAAAAGGAGCAAGAAAAACATTCAAGCACCTCCCAAGGTAGGATTCAGACCAAGCCTTAAAGTTTTGAATGCAAGAATTGTTGATGAGGGAAGAATTGATCAAGTAGGGAAGTATTATGAAACATACAATGAGATTGACAAATCAAAAATACATAGTATGATTGTCAAACATATGATCAAGTTCAAGAAGACAGTTCTTGAATTGAAGACCGCTATTCCAGAGAAAGTATGGGATATTTTAGAATTCCAAAAGAGACAACCAAATGAAGAGGATCTAAGGATTAGAGAAAATATATTAGAAGATAGTCTGCTAGTATGTTCTAATGAAGAAAAGGCACTGATATTAAATTTAGTGAAGCCACACTTAAGGACAAAGATGATGATTCTACACATTATGAACAAAGACTATGAGATGATAACAAAGGAAAAAAAGAAGGCCTTTGAGAAAGTCTTCTTAGAAAAAAACATGAGACCTCCTTCTGCGCTCATCAATCATGCACCTAGTGAACAAGACAAAGCAGCAAAGACCTCTAATATACCAGTGACAGGTCCACAGGACTCTGCGCCCACAGATGGAACTCAATTAGAGGTAGATAAGTATGTGCCCATGCCAGAATCACTCAAGGACAACACCATTATCATTGACAATGTAGAGATAGCCATGGCGGCCATTGACATAGAGTTGGATAAGTTTGAGGAAGCTTTTGTGAGCACACAAGAAGCTAAAATCTTATGTAGAAACTCACCTCCTACTCATCAAGAAGAAGTGCTCATTGAAGACATATTTGATGAGAAGGAAGATGAAAAGAAAGAAGAAGAAGAGGAAAAAGAAAGTGAACTTAAGGATGAATCATTAGATAAACTGGTCAAGGTGAAACAAAAAGTGATGGATAACACTCCCATCACTCCCTCCTCAGCATTGTTGTCAAGTTTGACACCTGACATAAGAAGTTTGGACTCCTGGAAAGAAGAAGACTTGATTAAGTTCAGCGTCCTGGCTATGGAGAAGGCAAAGGAGAAGCAAGTCATGATAAATCCTCTCCTTGTGGAATTAGTGAACATTTTGAATAGTTTATTTCCTGTAGATAAGAAAGTGCTAAAAGTACACTCGGTTGATGATGTGAGTACAGTCATCTCATAGTTCAAAAGCAAATTTTCTAGCCTAGAAGAATCTACGTCCATAGTGGTAGAAGAGAAGTACTTAAAGAAGAGACTAAATGAACTGATGAGCAATTTTGCACTAGACTTGAATTCACTTAAGACTGGTCAAGCATCCTTGAAAGAATTTGCATATGAAGGAAGAAGAATCATTGCAGAATGCATGAACCAAGATAAGCTTACTGGTGCACATTTTAAGAAAATAAAAGAGGCAAAAGCTATGATTGAGAAGGTGAAGAGTTTAGTGATAGACACATACACTAATGTAAACATGTGCAAAAATATCTACCAAGGTCAGATGGACAAGATTGAAAAGGTAGAGAAAGAGATGGAAAAGATAAGGTCTAGACAAACTTAGTTGAGGAATGCTCTTGCACCCTCACTAGACATTCTCAATCAGAATATAAAGGAGATTGATGCCACCATGATAACCTATGATCAAGGCCTGAGCATAGTTTTGGAGAAGATGGAGAAGCTATAGTATGATTTATGTGCCCATCTCCAAATAGTCAATTCATTGATCACCTTTTGGAAGAAGGAGATCTAGAACCTCAAGACTGCATATCTAGATGTTTTCCCTCAGTTAGTATGTGCAAATATAGTTTTTTGATACACCTTTGTCATTAATGTCAAAGGGGGAGTTGTGTATAGAATATGGAGTATAATATGTATAGGGAGATATAAGTTTATGTAAAAGAAATGTATAGAAGACAAAAAGTTTTTTGTGTTAAGGTAAGTTAGCTACTTGGCTATATTCCTTTTTTGCCATCAATGAAAAAGGTGGAGATTGTTGGAAAGTTGTCAATACTAAGGTATATGATGAGATATAGTGTTGTAATTATGGAAACAAAGTCATATAGTAGTTTGGAGTCAGCACACCTGATGAGAAGATCGGAAATCAGCTAAGTGTTGAAGACTAGACAATGTATAGAGTTCCTGCAGCTCAAAGCATTAGCACATGTGTGTATGGATGAATTGTAGTATGCGTCCTGGAGGTTAAGTTTGTTAGATTATACCTATGCTTAGTCTATGATCGCATAAATAGATATGCAAAGATGAGAAAGTTACAGTCAGTTGAAGTTGCACAGCCAATATGTGCCAGCAGAGAACAGAGCATGGAGCCGACAATTAGTATTTTGGTTTACGATTATAATGTAATGTTGTAAAGGCTATGCACCATTATATTGCCAACATATTTATATGTATAATTGTAAGCATGCTAATTCATTTGGAAGCATTATTTGTAATTGGTTATAAGGCCGACCTAATTGTTTGTTTTGTATGACCGTATAAATATAAGATGCGCCCATTGTATTCGGTATGGAAGTTGATAAAGATTTGTGATAAGAAGAGTAGAAGTACGTGAAGAGAGCATAAGATGTATTAGAGCTTTTCTAGAGGTCAAAGCATCAACGGATCAAAGGAATTGATCTGACAAGCAGTGTCATAGTGATAGTTCACCTGGCAGATATAGTGTGTATCTAAGACCATAAGGTTGTAGCCTTCATCATTTGAGCTGTGAGCTCTAGGATAGTGAGTCCACTCCCCTAACATGGATTATTGTAAAAGAATCCTAATAGGGTCTGACCCTTAACAAGGTCTACTGTACTTAAAGCATTGTAAAGCTACTCCTAATAGGGTAAAGGATCTTCTAACAAGGATCACAAAACACTAGTGGAGAATATTAGTGGGTGTCAATTCCCACCAGGGTTTTTACCTATTTGGGTTTCCCCATAATCATATTGGTGTCATGTGTTAATTTCATGTTTCATGTTTATGTGAATGTTTAATTCAGTACTTAAGCATTTAAGTTCAGCATAAAGATTAAAGTGAAAAGTTAAAATATAGTGAACACTGATTCACCCCCCCTCTCAGTGTTCCCATTCCTAACAGTATCTAGAAGACATGTTTGAAGGAGATATTCAAGCCAAGAATGTGTGTAGAAAAACATGGAAGAAAAGATACAATACATTGGAGATGTTACTTGATGAGAATGTCAGAGCCTACAATCAAAGGATTAATGAAGCAGTTGTTAGAATGAGAAACAATGGTGGAGAGATTTCGAAAGAAGACATTATGGATAAACTGATGACTACCTTGACACTAGAATATGACAACAAGATATGCATTCTAGATGAGACTATGTAGTCCACAAAAGACTTCAAAAGAGAGACCTTAATCAGCAAGCTTTTAGCCTTTGAAATATCAAGATTGAAGATAGAACCTAAAAGTGAAACAGTATTCAGAGCTTAAGCCCATGGTAAGAAACCCTTGTACACTTCTGGTAATTTTGTGGATGATGATGAAGAGAAAGAACTAGATGATTTCATTTCTTTGGTTGCTAAGAAAGAAAAGAAAGGAAAAGAGAAATATGAAGGTCAACTACCATTTAAATGCTTTTCAAGTAACAAGATTGGTCACTTTGCATCTAAGTGTCCTACTAGAGTCAAGAAGTTCAAAAATAACTAAAAGCCTAAGTATACAAAAGAATGTTACTATGTTGGTGATGGAGTATCTAATGAAGAATCAGCATAAGATGAAATTGGATTCATTTCTCTTGAAGACAAGAAGAAAATATTTAATGAAATGGACCTTGAAGATGAGAAGAAAGCACATGAGTTAGCACTGATTTCACAAGCTGACATCAGGACTGATTGGATCATTGATAGTGGTTGATCACATCACATGACAGGTGAAAAAAATAGATTTGTACATCTAGATAGGTACAAAGGCAGCATGGTTAGGTTTGGAGACAACACTCCTAAACCTATCATTGGTAGAGGAGCTATCACATTGGATGGGAAGAACAACACTGATGATGTTCTTTATGTTGATGGTTTGCAACATAACCTTCTAAGTGTTGGACAGTTGCTTGACAAAGGATATCAGTTGGAATTCAAAGACAACAAGTGCATCATTAATAACAAGGAAGGAGAGATGATTGCATCAGGTTCAAATTCTAAAGGTAATTTTTTTTAGCTTAATCCTGAAGCAAGTTGTTTTGTTGCTAAAATAGATGACAGTTGGTTATGGCATAAGAGACTATGTCACATCAATTTTGACAACATAGTAAATATAAGCAATCTAAAGATAGTGAGAGATCTTCCAAGCATAGAAAAACTAGTTGATACAATATGCAGGGAATGTGTGATGGGAAAGCATGTGAGAAATTCATTCACAAGAAAGAATAATTTAGTAGAGAACAAGTTGGATCTAATACATACAAATTTATGTGGACCAACTCAAACAAGATCATACTATGGTGAAAGGTACTTTATTTTGTTTCTGATGATTACTCTAGAATGATGTGGGTTGCATTCTTAAATGACAAGTCTGAAGCATTTGAGAAGTTCAAAATATTCAAAGCTAAGGTTGAAAATGAGTCTGGATTGAAGATCAAATGTCTAAGATCAGATAGAGGAGGCGAATTCGCCTTTGACAGATTTTATGAGTACTATGAAGAACATGGGATAAAAAGACAACTAAGTGCACCTAGAATTCCTCAGAAGAATGGAATTGTAGAGAGAAGGAATAGGATCATTCTTGATACAACATGCACTATCATGATTGAAGAAAAGGTGGCACACACCTATTGGAGAGATGCGGTTAATACAATAGTCTATACTATCAACAAAATTCAATTGAGGCCAGGCACAAACAAGACACCTTATGAGCTATGGTTTGGTAATGTACTTACAAAGAAATACTTAAGAATATTTGGAAGCAAGTGCTACATCAAGAGAGATGAAGCCATTGGAAAGTTTGATGCAAGAAGTGATGAAGGTATTTTTCTTGGTTACTCTACTAAAAGAAAAGCCTATAGATATTTTAATCTAAGATTGAAGAAGATTATTGAAAGTGATCATGTTAAGATTGATGAGAATTTTATGATTCAAGAAAGATATCATGATTATGCACCTATGATTGAAGAAGATCCTAAACCTACCAATAAAGAAACAGTTGTTGAAGAAATTTTTGACAACATTGATGTATTATTCAATGATCCTAAAACTAGTGAAGAAGAATCTCAGAAGTCAAATGAGAGAGTCACTCCTAATGTTCCTAAATTCACATCTAGCTATCATTCAAAGGAAGACATTATTGGAGATCAAAACAAAAAATTCATGACAAGATCAAAAGCAAAGAGTTCAACAAATGATGAACCAATATGTTTACTTTCACATATTGAACCTTTAAGTGTTGAAGATGCATGCAATGATTCAGATTGGCATGAAGAAATGAAAGAGGAGCTAGATCAAATAATTAAGAATGATACATGGGAACAGGTCCCTAGGCCCAATGATAATAATGTTATTGGAACTAAGTGGATATTCAGAAACAAGATGAATGAAGATGACACAGTGGTAAAAAATAAAGCAAGACTAGTGTGTAAAGGGTATGCATAAAGAGAAGGAATTGATTATTCTGATACATTTTCCCCTGTGAGAAGATTGGAAGCCATAAAGTTATTTCTAGCTTATGCTACATTCAAAGACTTTAAGCTATACCAGATGGATGTCAAGTCAGCATTCCTCAATGGAGAGTTGAAAGAAGAAGTTTACATAGAGCATCTTGGAGGATTTGCATTATTAGATAGACCTGATATGGTATGCAGATTAAGAAATCCCTCTATGGACTTAAGCAAGCCCTTAGAGAATGGTATGAAAGACATGATATATAGTTGACAAAGATTGGATTCAAGAAAGGAGCAAAAAATTGTAATTTATTCATAAGAGAAACATTTGATGAACTATTGTTAATTGCTATATTTGTTGATGACATCATCTTTAGTGGAAATGACAAGCTTAGTGCAGAATTTGCTAAGAAGATGCAGAGTGAATTTGAAATGAGTATGATTGGCCCTATCAAGTACTTCTTGGGATTGAATGTGCAGCAGACAAACAAAGGTATATTCATAAATCAAACCAAGTGTGTGAAAGAGATCTTGAAGAAATTCAAGATGGATGATTGCAAGCCAGTAAGTACCCCTATGATAATAGGATGAAAGCTTTCAAAAAAAGATAATTAACCAGTAGTAGACATAACCTTGTATAAGTTTATGATTGGTAAACTTATATATCTTACTCAAACCAAACGAGACATTTCCAATGCAATTGGTATTGTTGGAAGATTTGTAGCAGAGCCTAAGCAAAGTCATCTCATGACAGTAAAAAGAATATTCAGATACTTGAATGGAACCTTAAGACTATGGTTTATGGTATCCTAATTCTGAGAATGTAGAGCTTCATGTATATACAAATACAAATTGGCTAGGATGCATGGATGATAGAAAGAGTACCTCAGGAGGAGCAATATTTCTTGGTGATAGACTTGTCACTTGGACAAGTAAAAAGAAGAATTGTATCTCTTAGTTAATAGCAAAAGCATAGTATGTTGCAACAAAATTGAATTGTTCTACAATTGTGTGGATCAATTATATAATAAAATATTTTGGTATTTAGATTTATTATCCTATTGTTATCATTGTGATAACACTAGCACTATCAATATGTCAAAGAATCCTATGATGCATGCAAAGAAAAAATACATTGAGATAAAATATCACTTCCTAAGAGAGAAAGTGGTAGAGAAAGAAGTAAGGGTGGACCATGTGAGTACAAAAGAACCTCTAGCTAACATATTCACAAAACCTTTACCTAAGGATACTTTTGAGTATCTTAGGGAGAAGCTAGGAGTAATTCCCTTCCCTGAAACTGATTAGAGTTTGCAGGAGTGCATCAGTCCTTAGTGACTGATGAATGGTTGACTACTCTACCTCAAGAGTAGTACTAGTGCTTAAATGTTTTTTCACCCTTTTCCATTGATGTCAAAGGGGGAGTAATATATAGTCATGAAAAACAAGAAAACAAGAAGAAAGGGGGAGTATACAGAAAACAAGAAAACAAGCAAGAAAAGTATGAAGAAAGAGGCAGTATTCAAGAAGAGATACAATAGTTGGAGGATTCATCCTTGGGGGAGTTTTATTGAGGAAATGGAGAATTTTATAAAATAATTGAACATTTGGATTGGTGGTGTTTTTCATTCCATATGTTGCCATCAATGCCAAAGGGGGATATTGTTGGAGATTTGCCAACAAGCTAGTGATTGACTACATCTTTGTCATTGATGACAACATATGGTAAGAATCATGTGTAGAAGACTTAAGGAGAGAGCCTTGAGAATATGTTTCCTTGATATGTTATCAAAATGATATCATAAGTGCATAGTTTGATTCTGTGTGGAGACAGTTATACAATTATTTATTTTAGTAGTGTTCCTGACAGGTCCCAGGAAGAGTTTTGTATGAGATTTATAGTATGGTTGTGATGGAGCCTTGCACATTTAGATTTATGTTGGAGACATGTTCATGATGCTATGTTCATGTTCGTAGACTCATTTATGTAGTACAGGATGATTTATGATGTCTGTAGTTGCTAGTTATAGTTTCCTGAGTTTATCTGACATAGACGATAGTGTTCGAAGTGGTTCAATAGTTGTGCCTATCATTATGATATGCATGCTTGGACTTATGTTTAGAGAAGAGTTAAGAATGTTTGGTTAAGAGAACATGATGTAATTTAGCATGAGAAGAAAGTAGTAGTCAATTTGGTGCAGCCGACAGTATGAAGCGCCACGTCTACACCTATGGAGTTGTGTGATCATAATTTGTGTTGCGTGCTTAGTAGAGCTGACTGAGATGTTATTGGAGAGTTGTATTGTTTCTCTAATATGATTTCAAGGAAGTTCTAATAGGCCAACTTGATTATATCATTTAGAGGAAGATACTTATAGGTAGTCATTTATGATTGCTAAGACATGGCAGACAATTGAAAGAAGAGTAGAGCAAAGAGTGTAAAGTATTGTGACATCAGCATAAGGTCTATATGATAAAGAAGAAAGAGTGTGCTATTCATTAGAACTAATCAAGACATTAGGTCTACCTCATAGTTCACCAAGATCCAGATATAGTGTGTATCTGTTAAATAGAAGGTTGTAGCCTTCACCCCTTTGAGCAGTGTGCTCTCAGACAGTGCGTCCTCACCCCTAATAGGGTTAATTGTAAAAGACTCCTAATAGGGTCTGACCCTTGACCAGGTCACTATACTTATTGCATTGTAAAGATCAACTCCTAACAGGGTTGTAAGATCTTCTAACAGGGATCATAATACACTAGTGTAGTTCTTAATGGGTGTCAAAACCCACCGGGGTTTTTACCTATTTGGGTTTCCCTGTAACCAAAATTATGGTGTTTTTTAAAGTGTTCTTTCATTTTGTTTATGCTTAATGTTCTTATATACTTAATTAGATAAAGAATTGAAACTTGTAGATAACTGATTCACCCACCCCCATCTCAAATATCTCTAGGGACTATTCCTAACACCACACATACTCAACACAATCAAAACTTGATCTTATATATGAAGTCATAACTAAAAAGTATAACTATGTCATCTCACCAAATGAAATGTGTAAACCAATCCTTTTTACTCATTCCACAATATGCTAAACAAAAGATAATATGTCCATAGTAATCTCAAACATAATCAATACCCAAAATATTTCATCTTACCAAAATTCAACTCTGACCGATGAAATATTTTCATCTATATCTTTTTCCTGATCAAAATAGTAAATCTAATACTCACATATGAATACCTCCTAAATTCTGAAATTCCAACACTTGTGATCATAGAGTTAGATCCTTATAACCCTCTTGATACTATATCCAAAATCGTATACCATAATTTTGTTCCATCTGTCCATACTGATTCATTTATTGTACCTGTATACTACTTTGTTTTCCATACTTATCTGATTTCAATCATCTCTGTATCGGTGAGTCAAAAACCATTGTCATAATCAAGAGAAATTTATGTAGTTTCCATCAATGACAACATATCATTAATTATAAGTGTTCTCTTGCCAACAATCTCCTCCTTTGGCATTGATGGAAATACTTATTGAAAAATGACTGAGTGCCCAATAAATATGCCAATAACCAAAATTTTAGAAAACATAATACTCCCCCTTTTGGTATTCAATGCTCCTATAATTTTTTTAGTAAATATATCACCCTTTGACATCAATGGAAAAGGCGGGCTACAAAAACAAAAAAATTTCTATCAAAATCCTATAGATGCCACATATACAATCTCCATACTTACAAATATTTAAAAATATATGAGAAAAGTTCTCTCCAAGATTCCAAATCATCATCCCAAGATTTCTTCAGGTTGTCCAAAATCTTTTCCCACATATAGCATAGATTTCGCATTCTTTACTTTGAAAAGGCCTACAGGGTATAATAAATCATATGATTTCTCTGCCTCCTTAAGAGCTCTCTGAAGAATATCTAACTTAGCAACAATGAAGTCCCTCAAGTCATTATTCCTACAAATAATTCTTGTCCTCTCATCTTCCAAAGTCCTTATCTTATCATTCATCTTTACTATCTTTGTCATATATTTTGATGGACACCCTTTTGATGAATCAAAAGGATTTTCCTTAACTGATAATTTGGTTTTGGTTTCCTTTAGGGTGTTATCTATACCAGCCATATGATCAAAGGAATATATTCTCATCATGTATATCATGTACATCCTTTTATAGAATTCTTAATGTATTTTACACTGACATCCAAAGAAGTTTTATCTTGCAAAATTAATAAAGAAATATATTTAAATCATTCACCATTGAATTCCATTTGTACCTTTCTCATAGCTTCTTTCTCCATTGACTGAAAATGAGTGTCAAAAGAATCAAGTGTTGGAAATATTCAGGAATTAACCAAGTTACTGAGAGGGGAGGGGTGAATCAGTAACTCCAAATTTTCTTCTAATTTTAACATGTATTTTACTTTTTAACCTTTGCATACAGAAAGCATGAAACTTGAAAGCATTCACAATAATGACACATAGATTTGGTTACCCAGAAACCTTCCAAAAGAAAGTAAAACTGGGGTGGGGATGAAACCCACAAAGCTTTAATACTACAGAATAAAGTTGGCTGGTTAAGGCTTACAATTTGATCACTTCTGATGATCTGCCCTGTTAGGAGCAATAAGGATTGCTAAATCCACCCTGTTAAAGGATTTACAAACATACAGTGAAGTATGCACTCGGTAAAGAGATTTTTACAAAGACTGTTAAGTCTACCCGGTTAAAGGATTTAGTACTGATTCACCTGTTAGAATGAAACAGTAGATCTCTGCTTTGCAACTGGATTGCTGATTGAGATTCTCTGATGTACTGATCACCTTCTGTGATGAATTTGTCTTTGCTGTACCTTATACTTCTGAAGCCTTCTGCAATTCGCTTATCTCTGCCTTTCTTTCTCTTTCATATATGTTTTTTCATTCATTTATTTTCTTTTTACAACATTGCTTATATACAGGTCTTAAACAATTAATTACAATTACAATTACACAGTCGGCTTGACAAATAAACATGAGTGCTACTAAGTCGGCCCAAGTAGTTACTCGGTTCCTTCAAACTGACTCGGTGACTTTCTGATACTCGGTGTCCACTGCATTACTCGGCATCGTCATGCACTCGGTAGAAGTGAAGGCACGGTTCATACTGATCACTCGGTAGGTATTGAACTCGGTAAGTACTGGTGACTCGGTAGACAAGATGTTACTCGGTTTACATTGTCCTGATCAGTTTGCACTAACTTGCTCGGTTTGCACTGTCTGCTCGGTTTGCACTGTCTGCTCGGTTTGCACTGTCTGCTCGGTTTGCACTGTCTGCTCGGTTTGCACTGTCTGCTCGGTTTGCATTGTCTGCTCGGTTTGTATCCAGAATGCAAATAAGTGTTGTCACTAGTGGCAATTCTGCTTAATGCCAACAATCTCCCCCTTTGGCATTAGTGACAAAAACACTTATTGGCCAAAATTTATATACACCGAATCATGCTGAGTTTTATTTTGATTTTTCAAAATTTGTCTTTGTTATAGGGCTTTATACATTGTCTCCCCCTTTCAATGTGCTAACTATTCCTTATACAAATCTATACAGTATACATATCTCTCCTTCTATACATATCTCCCCCTTTTTGACGATAATGCCAAAGGTGCATATACAAGTTATTTACAGAGAGAATCCAAAATTTGATAAGAAATCAGAATGTACCTTCATTATTAGTGCCGGGGTTCTGTCCCAACTTTCTTGCAGGATCTTACATGTTTGTATAGCAATTTGGACTTCTGCAGAGAGTTCAATCATGTGATCTGCTATAGAGAACTGATTGTCATGAATCAATGTTCTGGAATGTTCAATGTGCTTATACATTGTATTCATGATGGGAAGAATCATGTGTTGGATGTCTAGCAGTGTGGACCGGATCCTTGAGTCTTCTTTCAGTAGATCAGACTGCATATTAGATAGGTGTGAAATTTTCATGTGATGAGCAGAGCTTGAACTTGGTTCAAGTTGCAGCTTCTGTATGCTAATCTTCATATCCTCATCCATTTTATTCATTTTATCTTTAACATCCTTTGTGAACTCGGCAAAATTGCGTAGTCTGGCCAAAAGAGAGGTAGCATTCGAATAGATAGATTCTATGTTAGACAAAACTGAAGACAATTCCACTTGGTTAATAGCTATGTGCTGAGCAATGTGCTCAAGCACTTTATTGTTGAATCTCTTCTCGGCTCTTTCAACTAACTTTTCTGTCCCGGATGAGTCCTCATTGTATTTCTCAACTGCTTCTGCTAATTGTAACAAAACATGCTGGGAGGAGTCTACTTTAATGCCTAATGCATCAGACAAAATGTCCTTAGCATCCTTGATGATTTGATACTCCTTGTCTCTCTCCTCTTTAAGCTTCTTTTGTTTTGCTTTCCTTTGGAGGATCTCACCTATATTCTGCATCTGGTCTGCTGAGAGATTTGCAAAATCTAATGTAGGAATCTCTATCTCTTCATCTAGGTCTATATCCTCAACTACATTTTTACCCAAAAATTTTATACTCGGTAGAGCTTTAGGCTTAACTGTACTTAATGCTTTTGTAGTAGTGACAGTAGATAAAGTAGGGCTGGCTATTGATACTGGTATACTTTCTACTGGAGAACTTAAAATATTTACACTTGAAGATTCAAAAGCTGGAAAACTTACTGGTACAGGAGACTGCAGCTCAGTAGAAGAAATGGTAGCTGCCTCTGATGTTGCTAGGGATGATTGGACAAATGTAGAAGTTGTCACAACCATGCTAGAAGGTGTCTCTAGGCTGGATGTAGAGATTTTCACTGGAGAGGTAGGAAGGGATGCAATGACTTCTGCTGCTATCCTTACAGTATCATCTACCTCGGTGTCTTCTTCTTGTTCATCGCTGTCATCTTCAATATCTTTTATTATTACAGTTTCAATGCTCGGTTGGTGAAGGTGGTATATGTTCTTCCATGTGGCTTTTGAAGCCTTCACAACCGATTCAATATTGTTGATGAAAATCAAACAAGTATTGAACTTCAATGTCATCTTATTTTCATTTTCTTTTAATGCCTTCTTTACTTCATCATTATTCAAGCTCGGCATCAACTGTCTCAGGTTTTGATCAAATATGTCTATCACAGTTTGCCTTGCATTGCTCCATCTCATTTTTATTGGATTCAATAGAACTGCTGGAATCTGTGGGGTAATTTCTTCAGGAGAGTATTTCCACTGTCCCATCTTCTCAACAACAGCATCTTCTATTTCCTTCTGTTCTGCTTCCGATCTGGTTTCATATCTCAAGGATTTTATGTTACTTACTCCAGATCCTGATCCATCTCTAAAGAGTTTGAGCTTTTCTTGAAGGCTTAGAGGAGGCCTTTTGAATACTATGTCTTTATCTGCCTTTTTTGCCTTGTCTGCCTTGCCTTTTGTATTTCTCCTTGTAAACATAGCAGTGGGAGGCACAGATGCCTTAGTGATGAAAACTTTTCCTTTCTTCTTTGCAGGTTCTGGTTCCTCTATTTTCTCATCCTTTTCCTCTTCTTTTTCATCTATTTCTTCTTTGTCCTCGGTTATCATTTGCATTTTGGCTATCCTCTTCTTTCCTTTGTTTACCGCTTGTGGAAGCTTTATGCTTAGTTCAATTCTCACCTTAGCTTCATCATATGTTCCAAAATATGGAGCTTTGGGATTGACAGGCTGATTTAGAAGAGCTTCAATGATATTCTTGGTTTCATCAATATTTACCTCATAAGGAAGAGGTTTTACATATACAGTTCTTGGTTTAACTGCTTGAATATACACATTATCACAATCTACCATAAAACAGATGTCATCTTTGTAATCTTCCACCAACTTTTGTGGAATCCAGAATCTGTCATTCATTTTCTCTTTGAAAGACTCAAAATAGTTATCCATGATGCTTTCAAAGTTTTCACCCATTTCTGCGATGTATTCATTTATTTCATAAAGTACTGGCACATCTTTTCTCCATACAACTTTTCCTTTAGAAGGGAAGAATTTCTGAACATAGAAGAATAAACAGACTAACAAGGATCCAAACTTACATGGATTGTTTTTGGAAGTTTTGATGCTTTCCATGTTCTTGATGAACTGTTTCAACAATAAGTCTGCTAGGTCAAATGTCAAGTTGTTTTTGACCACTTTGTATGCTAGGTCAACAGCTTCACAGGAGACACTGTTCTGTCGACTAGAACTGTAAATCTTGTGGGCAATGATATGTGTACCAAACTTCAGTTCAGCGTCGGTAATGCTACTAACTTTCATGCCTCTACCATCCCACTCGGCTAGGGTTTTCTTCTCTAGTTCCGTCCGACCTAGGGTTTTGGTAGTTTTAGCTTTGTTCAACATGGGAAGACCGATGACTTGTTGAATCATTTTCTTTGTGATATCAATAGGTTGCTCAAGCCAAATCTTGCCATCGTGTACTCGGCTGAGAATGTACCTAACCCATTTATCTCGAAAGTTTCGAGGAAGATGTGCAATGTGAACTAAACCCTTATCTTCCAGATGTTTGTGCTCGGGTTTCAAAATACCATCCACACATAGTTCCTCACGCACAATGTCTAGTTCTAGATTTCCCATTTCTTGAATTGAACAGTTAAAATGATTGCGGATATCGTTAATAAGCAGTACCTTAGGAGGAATCTGAGATTGAGCTCCGTTCGGATCTAGGGCTGCTGCAATTGGGGGCACGATCTTAAAATCTGGTGCTTTCCACTCCCCTTGGACTAACATATCAGATCCTTTCTTCGCTGAAGTGCTGGATGATGCCATGGTAGCTCACAGAAAATTCCTTTCACAAAAGTATTGAATCACCGGGTTGCCCTTGAAATTTTCTGCTCTCAAAGTGCTAAAGATTCGCGGTGAAGAATGAGTTCGATTACTTGCCTTTTGTTTACAATTCTGTCATCAATGCTCATTTCAGATTAGGGTAGGAATTCTGACAGACTGTTACCCACTAAGAATTAATTGCTCGGAAAAGACTTCGCAGCTCGGTGAACTCGAGAATTCATACTGCTCCGACCTCGCTCGGTAAAGACAGGTACCGACCTTGCTCGGTGAAGACTATACCGACCTTGCTCGGTGAAGACTATACCGACCTTGCTCGGTGAAGACTATACCGACCTTGCTGTGATCTCACTGCATCTTGCATGCTGATTTAGACTTTTCTTTTAATTTCAGTTCTGGAACTGCTTGAGATTGATCTATGAGAATACAGTTCCAGTGCTTCCTTGGAAATTTAGTTTGAGTCGGTAGAGCCATCCATTCCATTACTTGGACTGGATTGCTCGGTAGCTTTAGGAATCCATTTTTGTCTCACCTGTTTCCTGACCTTAGTTGCTTCATTCTTCTTTCCTTCTTCAATTTCACTAGCATTCATGTAGTTTCTAGCTATGTGACCGAGTTTAGTGCATTTGAAACATCTTATGGTAGTATCTCTTTTCCTTAGATGATGTTTTATGCAATTCATGCCAATGTGTCCATATTCTCCACAGTAATGACATCTACACCAGGTGTTGTAGTCCCATCCAAACATTGCTTTCATAATTTGTTCTGCTGGATTAAATATCTTGGATCTGCACTCGGATGCCTTGTGACCTTATTTGTTGCACTTGTGACAATTACCTCTGAATCTAGTTTTTTCCCTGCATTCATTTGCTTTGTGACCGGGTTGATTGCAGCTATAACATTTTCCATTGAATTCTGCTTTTTCATTGTTCCAACATTTATTTGAAGTATGTCCTATTTTACCACAATGATTACAAGTAGGTTTTTGATTTCTTTGAGTACCTTGCTTAGAGGATTCGCTTTCTTCTTTGTATCCAAGTCCTGCTTTTCCTTTTTGCCTATGAAGATTTCGTTCATACAGCTGATTCAAGTCTTCTTGACTTTTCAGCATTCCTTCATTGATTTTTTTTTTAGCGTTTAGGTCATCCATCAATCTTAGATTGGTTTCCTTTTCAGATCTTAGTTCTTCTCTTGTGTTTTCTATTTCTTCATTTGCATGAGAGATCTGATCAATTAGATTTTCTAGCTGAAGGGTTTTGTTTTGGACTTCAATGTTTCTTTCATCTAATTCATCTTTCAACTTGTTTCTTTGTTCCAAGATCTCACAGAATCTTGTAGAGTGTAGTTCTTGTTCTATTTTCAATTTTCTCACTTCTTCCTGCAGAGACCCATTCTTTTCTAGAAGTTCTTTGATAACATTGTTTGCTTCATCTGAGTTATTTGAGGGAAGAAGATCTTCAATCTTTTCTTCAATGTAATTCTGATCATTCATCTGATTTGCAAGTTCCTTCCTTCTCTTTAGGGATTGGGAAAGATGTTCTTTTGCTTCTTTGAGTTTAGCTATGGCCATTTCCAGATCTAGCTTTTCATTTTCAATCACCTTGTTCAGTTTGAATACCTCCATTGTCCTGGATCTTTGCTCAAGCTAGTTAAGCTTTGTCTTGAGAACCAATGCTGCTCTGATACCAATTGTTGGAAATATTCAGGAATTAACCAAGTTACTAAGAGGGGAGGGGTGAATCAGTAACTCCAAATTTTCTTCTAATTTTAACATGTATTTTACTTTTTAACCTTTGCATACAGAAAGCATGAAACTTGAAAGCATTCACAATAATGACACATAGATTTGGTTACCCAGAAACCTTCCAAAAGAAAGTAAAACTGGGGTGGGGATGAAACCCACAAAGCTTTAATACTGCAGAATAAAGTTGGCCGGTTAAGGCTTACAATTTGATCACTTCTGATGATCTGCCCTGTTAGGAGCAATAAGGATTGCTAAATCCACCCTGTTAAAGGATTTACAAACATACAGTGAAGTATGCACTCGGTAAAGAGATTTTTACAAAGACTGTTAAGTCTACCCGGTTAAAGGATTTAGTACTGATTCACCTGTTAGAATGAAACAGTAGATCTCTGCTTTGCAACTGGATTGCTGATTGAGATTCTCTGATGTACTGATCACCTTCTGTGATGAATTTGTCTTTGCTGTACCTTATACTTCTGAAGCCTTCTGCAATTCTCTTATCTCTGCCTTTCTTTCTCTTTCATATATGTTTTTTCATTCATTTATTTTCTTTTTACAACATTGCTTATATACAGGTCTTAAACAATTAATTACAATTACAATTACACAGTCGGCTTGACAAATAAACATGAGTGCTACTAAGTCGGCCCAAGTAGTTACTCGGTTCCTTCAAACTGACTCGGTGACTTTCTGATACTCGGCGTCCACTGCATTACTCGGCATCGTCATGCACTCGGTAGAAGTGAAGGCACGGTTCATACTGATCACTCGGTAGGTATTGAACTCGGTAAGTACTGGTGACTCAGTAGACAAGATGTTACTCGGTTTACATTGTCCTGATCGGTTTGCACTAACTTGCTCGGTTTGCACTGTCTGCTCGGTTTGCACTGTCTGCTCGGTTTGTATCCAGAATGCAAATAAGTGTTGTCACTAGTGGCAATTCTGCTTAATGCCAACATCAAGCATTCCCTCCAAGTTATCAACTGTAGAATCTTCGAGTTTTATCTGATAGTTGGACATCAAATTTTTAAAAATGCTCACTATCCTAGAAAGTAACCTTTTTCCTTTCTCACTATTCCTCAAGGATCTTTTATTAGCCTTCTCCATTGCCAAAACTAATAATCTAATCAATTGATCTTCATCATAATTATCCAAATCAATTGATCCTTTTAAATATGATTTAGAAAATTCAATTATAAAAGTTACTCTTGCCAACAATATCCCAATTCTATCGATGGGTGTAGTCATGGCTATAGTAGTCTGAGATTGTTCCCCCTTTAATTATAAAGTCTTCTCTTCCAAAGTGATGTAATCTTCTTTCTCTATATGAATATGGATTTGAGGAATGTCCAATGGGACATTGTCAATCATCTCATCAACTTCTTCAACCTTATCAGTAGCCTCATTTTCAGATTCTTCAATTCCATTCTTCTTTTCCTATTCTAGTTTAGTCCTAGACTCAACATGTGCATAAAGTATAATAGGGAATCCTCCAATGTATACATAAGTTTCTTTGACTATAGATTATAAATGATCATCCTTGATGAATAACTTGTCATTCCTTCTCTTTGTTCTAGGCTCCATTCTCTTAAGGATATTTTCTTGACAGTTTATGATCATTTTTCTTAGTATATCCTATATCTCTACTATGATATCATATGACTTACCTTCCTTTAATATGTTTACTCTTCTCTTCATAGATAATTTATTCTTTTCTTTTACAAGAATATCATTAAGATCATGTGGATGAATAACTAGAAACATTTTTAGAATCATTCCTTCTATGATCTTTTTATCTTCAACTAATGATCCTAACTTCTTTTTGTCAAGAATTTTATACAGCTCACACAAGGAATCTAGTCTTTTATTTCAACAAGTGTTTTACTAAACTTATTTAGATATGTGATCATGGTTTGAATGATTTCCTCCTCTTTCTCATCAAACATTTAATAGTAACTAACAGATCTCTTTAAAATTTCAAACTTATTGATATCATAAATAACCTTCTTAACAACAATGTCACACTTACCGACTGTGGTAGGCTTGTGCACTACTACCTTAGCTATTGTTTCTCCTTCAGTTCTAACCTTCTTCCGCAACTGATCCAAATCTATGGATGAATCCTCATCTTTATTCCTTTTCTTCTTCAGTGAACTTGAGATTTTTGCCTTCAATTATTTTTTTGATGGTTTAGATTTATCCTTGGGAGCCTTCAATGGGGTCTTAGTGGTACTCCTTGTGAAAAATCAAGATGTAGGATTTGAAATATGTGGAGAAGCTTCTTTCTCAATATCTGTCGATGAGGGTTCAAGTTTCTGAGGTGCTTTCCTAAGCTACTCCAAATGGTCACTCAAAATTCCTTCCTTTTCACCAATTTTACTAACCATTTTCTTGATCTTTGTTACAATCGCTGCTTAATTCTCCTCTAAGATAATTTTATGATATTTCTTAGAATATATATAACCAAACCTCTCTACTTTCTCATCATGTGGTTGACTCAACATGCTACCAACATATGTAGTAACAATGTTAGAATCTGCCTCATATCCCATAGGCATTATGCATAATGTGCTAAGTTCAACTGCTTCCATATAGTATGGATTTGTTTCAACCATAAAACAAACTAAAATTACATACTTTTTAAAACTATGTTTTAGTGAGCTTTCCCTTTTCTGCATTTGTCTCTGAAACATCTTGAAATATCCATGAATTTCCTTAGTTACCCAGTTCACAACTTGCATTATGTAATATCTATTGATATGGAGTGCAATAGGTGTATCCTTCTTACATCTGATATTGCCTATACCAAGAAAGTAGTTCATCAGGTAAAAGAAAATGTGAATGAGAAGAGATGTAATGCCACTCTAGGGAGTCCAAGAGAAAATAACCTAAAATATGTAACTAAGTTAACAGAATAATTTTTTTTCTTAAGAGTTTACAAACAATAAGGAATAAAAAGTGGAAGCAATAACATAAAGTCAATACATAATCATATACACAATCTCATTTACAAATTAGAAATATTAAGGGTTCCTTCATGTAGAAAAACATAACTATAATTTAATCTATTAAGTAAATTAACCATATAAATATTCTACCTAATAAAACTACACTCTCCTATCTGTACTTAACTAAGAGGATGGTGTGCCGCATGAATCTTGGAATTTTATTATTTTATCTTAACTTGGATTGAAGTATTAGTGAAAAATCTTGGAGTAGGAGTAGTTAACATGTGAAAATATGTTGAATATGAAATCAGAGAGAATATTTGAAGTTTGATATAGGTTTATGTTGTTGATTACAACTTTGGTATTGTTGTCAAAGGGGAAGAACGTGCCATCAACACATTTGTACACATTGGTATAGGTATTTGGTACATGCAATGAGATGAATAGAGTTTACATCTTAGGGGGAGAAACTACACAATTTAGAGCTATTGCTACATATATTGGACTATACATAGATAATGATTGAAAGCTAAGAAGTTGAAGATGGAGTTGAACCTAAAGAATCTATCGATGTGATCATTTGGTTAGTCACATTTCTTTCGAACACACAAGTAAAGACACAAAGAGGTATTTGTTGATTTTTTGTGTTGACCCCAATGCCAAAGGGGGAGATTTTTGACATAAATGATGAAGAGTAATGATTTAAAGGAAGTGGTTGATCATATGTGTAAGGAAAAGTGGTTTAGAACATGATTTGATAATGTGACATGACAAGTATGGTTGAACAATGATCAATTACGTTATTATTATTGATGTCAATAATTAACTTTATGAGCTGCTAATGATGATCATGGAATACAATAGTAATATGTTAAGATTTTGTTCTACAGAAGTTCTTGGAAACATGTTTGGATGGTACATGTAAAAAATTAACTTTTTGTGAGGATCAATGAGATAGATTTAGCAAAGTTGATTAGAGACAGTGAAATTGTTAAGATAATAATTGATAGGAATACAATGATTCTATCATTATGGTTATGGGTTTAATTGTTTTGGTGTTCAGTTGTTTTCTAGAAGTTACCTAAAGCTGCAAGATTCTAATCCTACAACCATGATTCATTTTGAGAAAATATATGAGATATTTCAAAGGATAAACAATGATATTTGAAAAATGTTATGTTTCTAAGAGGCTAATGGTTTGTTGGTATTGGTGATTTCAATAATTGCTATAGTCAAATGTCATTGGTCAAAATTTATTGGATAATGTGCATGGACTGCTGGAAATAATTATTTAATGGTTATATCATCGACATGAGTGTGTAAGATTATTTGAGCAAGCTGATTGGTCAAGAAGGAAAATACCCGATGAAATAATTTAATTTCTTGATTAAATCTAAAAATGAAAAGGTGTGGTCAGTGAATTTGAGATTGGACATAGAGATATGTGATATGAAGCCAAGTTAATGGTTAAATTAAAAATGCATTATTTTTTTGGGTTTTCTATGGTGGTGGAAACCTAAGAGCAAAGGAAAGCAATATAAAATGGAAAAATAAGATGGTGAATATGTTGTTGATCGTGTGTCAATGAAGAAGGAAGAAGAGACAAAAGGTGTGGTCTAGCCAAGAGTTAGAGAAGAATGTGAAGAATGTTGTTTGATCTATAGAGGAAGTGATCAAGCAAAGCAGGTTTCTATTTCTAAGATCATTCTTACTTGTTATTTTCTGATAGCTACAACAGAGTATTGGAAATACTCAAGTGAGGTAGATCCTAATAGATCTTTATTTTATTGTAAATATTGTATGGTGGCACTATAATAAGTGTTCTAAGTCCTCTCACAAGGCTACCTCTCACAAAGTACAATCTTGTTATAAGATTCAGGTAAATCCTCTCACAAGGTTACATTTTTTCATGTATATGTAAATGCCTTTCATAGGGTAAAGCCTTTCACAGGGAATACTTTAGAAGAGTAAAAATTTGTGGGTACCATCCCCACTATGGTTTTTTCCATGATTTTGGTTTCCATGATACCAAAAATCTTGTGTCTTTTTGTTGTATATTTTATGGTTTCACATTTATATTTGATTGTTGAGTTGCTTCTTTATTGGTTAAGTGAAAAGTGTTTAAATGTTGAAATTGATAGATTACTGATTCACCCCCCCCCCCCCCCGCTCCCTCTCTCAGTAATCTCATCATAGTAAGGTTAATATAATCCATGTGAAGATGGATTAATATCAAAGCTTTGGATAAATCTAGGTTAGAGTAAAATTTTGTATGATTCAATATCAAAATATTTCAAGCTTATTGATTTATGTGAAAGAGTTATATTAGGTTTGGTAGAGGAAGATATATTTTTTAGTGCTTTTGGGTTCCTCAAATAAAATCTAAGAAACATACTAGACAATAATTTGGAAAATTATTTGAGGTTTTGTACATATAAGTATGATGTCAATAGTTTTCCTTATGAAGAGGGTTGGGAAAAACATCAAACCAAATTGGGAGAACTAGTAATGCCAAAAATAATGACAATGAATCATGGACCGGTAGCATTGTGATGTAGTAAGTGGAGGTATGTAGACTCAGAGTGAAGAAAAATAGATAATAATAATAAAGAAAAATCTAAATTTGATTACAAGGATGGCAATGATGAGATGATTTGGTAACTTCAAGAGATTTAGCACTACCAATTTCTAGGTATTTATTAAATTGATTACTATATTGCATCATTCATATGATAAAAACTTTGATGATATTTTATGCTTCTGTCAATGACATTTAATATTGATATGCAATTACATTTTTCAAATTTCTATATCCAGATAGCAAATACAAGAATAACACAACATTCATGAAATTGAAATACAAGAAAATAAGAAAAAGTATAACTTTTTTATTAATAGAGTAATGTTTATTTATACATTGTAAGATTCTCATTAATTCTTACAAAATATAGCCATACAATTCATTCAATAAAAAAAATTATATATGCAAAATTATATCTATTTCATCTACCTCAAAGCGTCAATAGTCAATAAAAAATTTCAAATGCCTTTTTAAATGATGCTAAATCCCCTTTTATAGAAACAAGGAAACAACAATAGTTTTAGGTTAATTTACAATATGTCAAGACTGAACATCAAATCAATTACCAAGGTACTAAATTTATTGTCCCATCAAAAGATTTTTTCCTCATGACTTGTCTTTCTATAGGAAACTCAATACAAATTTACAATCCTGAAGGTGTGCATTGTTGGATTATAGAGAGGGAGGGGGGGGCTGGTGAATGAGTAATCCCTAATTCTTTTTACCTTTAAAAACTTTTCTCTGATTAACTCGGTTAAACATAGTTCACTATTTACCAACAATAGTAAATAAACTTTAACAAATAGTAAATCAATCACATAAACCATTCATCACATGTAGCACCAATATTTAACATGGAAACCCAACTTTGGGAAAAACCACTATGTGAATTTTCACCCACTAAGAAAATACTCTTCTGAAGTACACCTGGTTAGGAACCAATCTGATTAAAGATTACAATACACACTATTAGGTGTGACCCAATTAAGGTATTTACCTCAAATTTGTTAGGATCTTCACTTTGTTAGGAGTGACCTGGTTAAAGGGATTCAAACACTCTTTCTAGAATGTTACTATTTTCATGGATTTTACAATAAGACTATTAAGTCTACTTAGTTAAGAGATTTCTCTGATACAAATGCTAATAAAAAATAGTAAATATATTGACCTGTAAATTTGCAATTATCTTTGCTTAATCAGATCCTTTGTGCTCTCTTCTATCTTCACTTCAATTCTTCACTTTCCACTGGCTTCAACACTTCATCAAATCTATCTTTCTTACTCAGAATCTCTTTGTTCCTTCTTCACTATATTAGTCAATGACTCTTTCATTGTTCACTTTTCTAGCCATTTGTTCATACAAATCCATCCTTTATATAGAAATTTTTTTCCTTTTAATATACTTTATTATATTTTTCGTTTGATCAATCTCAGCTGTTCAATTCATTTCACAAACTTATACATTGAATCTGGATCTTGGTAACACAAAATCTTTTCACCTCAAAACTTGAGATTTCCTTGAAACCCGTTCCTTCTATTTTTGTCATTTAGATCTTGTTGTAGATCTTCATCTTGAATTTTCATAACCGTACATCTCTTAACTTTCCTTGACATCATAACCATCCAACTCATCATAGATAATCATTAAATGTCATTCCAATCCTTGTATTTAAATCATGTTCCTTTCTCGGTGTATAATTATGAATTTCATTTAACCTTTAATCTATGCCTAAAGCCTCTTCTTAGTGTCTTGAGTTCCTCTCACTTTACCAAATCACATCCTTTTATCTTTTACCTTTACCGAGTTACCTTTCTTTCTCACTAGCCAAAATAGTTTTGCTTACCGACTCGACTAATCTTCATTACCATACTTTATCGATTTGATATAATCAAATGTTGGGTAGAAAATTATATAAACATAATCTTAACATTGTCCAATCTGTATCAGTTTCCCTTGATTAAGTTCTTCAACTTCTCATTTCTTATTCTTCTTAACTCATTCAACTTATATCATATACCGAATGATATGGAAACATAATATAAACTAGAAATCAATTGCATGATATCAATGACAAGACAATAAATGATCTAACCTTTCTACTCTCTTGTACTCCTTTGATCTTGGTCAGTCTTCATCACCATCACCATCAGATAATCAATCTTCAACATTACTATCAGTTATAGTAACAATCTCCCTATATGGCATTGATGGCAACACATGTTACAAGTAGTAGTTTTTGTTGCACCAAAAGATCGACCTGTTAATACCTGATACAACCACTAGATTTATAGAAGAAACATGAGGTGGTTAATCTATGTCACAAATCTTGAGGGGAGAACTGACCATTTTTCCAACAATCTCCCCCTCAGCATTACTCGAGGGGATTCGAACCTGTGACCAAGCTCTGATACCAATTGTTAGAAAGTAAAGTCCACCAAGATAACTGAGAGGAGGCGGGGGGGGGGGGGGTGAATTAGTTATTAGATAATAACATCTTTTATTACCTTTATTAGATTTCAACCATGTAATCAATATAAGAAACAACCATAGAAAGATAAATATACGCAACTACACAATAACACAAGATATGTTAACTAGGGAATCTCTTGATTAGAGAGTAAACCCCGGTGAGAATGATGCCCATAAAAGATGCACTAATATGAATATTCCTTGTGAGAGGATGGAATTTGTTAGGAGCACTAGTAAATTTTAGCTTGTTTTTTGATGAGGTTTAGTCGATTATTAGACGCCCATTGGTCAACTAATCGACCATAATGGTCGTCGGAGTTTTTTAGTCGATAATACGACACATGAAATATCTATCAAAATTTTGACATCAAAAGTGGTTGAATTATCAATGGAAATGACGTCGAAATCATTGCTTCAACCTGGAAGAATTACCGACTATAACGTTTATCTTTGCGACCAATGTTCGTCGAAATTACGACGTAAAATCATCAGAATAAATGTCGAATGTATAGCTTTCTCGTCAAAATGTTTATTCTTTGTTGGTCAAAAAAGTGATAGAAAAATTAATTTTTAAATATATATATATATATATATATATATATAATCAAATTAAGCACATCTTGATATTATGTCACTGTTGTTTACTATTTACAAACAATCACACACTTTTTTTATTATTTCACACAAACATGTTCTTTCTCAAGGTCATTAACCTTTCAATAAAACTTTTTGTACACACTCAAATGGTGCACTTCTCTAAGTCATTATATCCAAGGGAATCCATGAACGGGATACCTTACACTAATACATTTGGGGTGAAATTGTGACGACAATTTGCAACGGCGGGAAAAGGTTATGTCTTTTTGGCTTTTTTTTTTCAATTATACCCCGACAGCGTCGCAATTGCGACGTTAATGGGATATAAGAAAAAAAAAGAAAAGAAAACATTGGTCATTTCTATAATAGCGCTGAGAGGGTTTTTTTCAGCCGTTGGACGAGGAGATCTCTGTGGCTAGGCATCTCTATGGCGAGAGGGTTTTTTGCAGCCGTTGGACAAGGAGATCTCTGCGGCTAGGCATCTTTGCGGTGAAAGGGCTCTACTGGATTGTACATTCAGAATCCAAAAGGTTGAGAAAGGTATGATTTTAAACTTCACTTCCTCCTTGTTTTGTGTCGCCCTCTCTTCCCTTTATCATGCACTCAAGTACTTCAAGCGTCACTTCTGTATTGTGCAACCTGAGAATGACATCTTTATCTTTATTTACTTATGCTTCGTTCTCTACTTTGATTACCTCCGTAATGCATGTGGTCTGTGCTTAGTTGGGAGCCGGTTTGAATCTATTGCTATAGACTGTGGCTCGCAGCATTCATGCTGCTATTGAAACTATTCCATATGTGCAGAGGTGCTATTGAGTCCATTTATTATGTCGTGCCCTAGCTCATGGTTGCATGAAGTGATGAACTAAGCCAACTCATGGCCAAGCACCAAGGTCAGTGAGCTGTGTGTTTTGACTACATAGCCAACGAGCTAGGGATACATCATTGCCATGTTAAAACTCAGCATTCAAATTTGTGTCCTTGTTGATTTCTTGAAATTGAACTTTCAAAACCAAAATGGTTAAGTGGATGCGAAAAGTTCGGGGTTAAGAAATGGGAAAAGTTAAGATTTTGGAAAGATTCTCGCAAAAAGTTGGGATTTGGGAATTATTCTCGCCAAAAGTTCATGATTGGGAGTTGAGACTCGCAAAAAGTTAAGGTTTGAGAATTTTTTTTGCAAAAAGTTAATGTTTCCAATATATTTTTGCGAATAAAATGGAAATGCCTTAGAATTTTTAAATTTTGACATTTCAAAAATCTAGGCAACAAGAATGCATAGGTGGCTCACTGTTGGGATGACTCATTGTTAGGTGGCTCATTGTCGAAGGGGCTCACTACCCAAAATGCAAAAGCCAGCTATTATATCTGAGAGGCAGCTTACTATTGGAGTGTAAAATACAAATTTGAATGAGTTACAATTACATCTGCATATGCATGAAATATAGTTCATGCTAAAGTAAAAATTTATTCTATACAATTACTAAATTGTAGATATATCAGTTCACTATACACGTCAATATATCACTATCATATATCATAAATCACATCAATATCATTGTCGTCTATTATGTGTTGATGCCACTTTCTATATATACACCAGACCTACATTCCACAAGTCAACTTGAAACGGAGATGGAACTCTGTGAGAAGATTACCCCAAAAGTTAGAGATGTCAAAAATCTTAAAAAGGATATCTCACGCTATACCAAATAGGACTAGACCAAAAACTTTATTACACCATTATATAGACCAAAAATTGTACCTGTAACAACACTGTCAAACCAGAGGATAGGTTGGAGATAAGAGTGTCAGACCAAACAATGACATCAATGACAAATATCAATAGCATAGGCATCATCTTGGCTTCTATTGAAATTGAGGGCCCGAGCGTTGGAAACTTGGTATACTGTGGTAACTTTTACATTCATGTCTTGGAGCTTGTGATCCTTTCGTTGTTTCATATTTTATGAGGGGTCCACTATGTTTGATGGTTTAAACTTGATATTATTTCACTATTATATATTCCTCTATCTACACTTCATTCATTCATTTCTCCACTATTGAATTTATGAGAGCCCGAGAGCATCCTTGTTGAATAGATGTTTTGATGAATATGTGTTGATATTTTGAGCTGGGGCATCATCTCTGATTTCACTGCTTAATGGATTTCTTCCCATTTTCTTTGTATTCGGGCATACTGAGATAGCATCTATCCTATAACACTTTCATGTGGCCTTATGCTTGCTAATTATGTATCTCTGCCTTCAAGGCCCGCGAGCTAGGGACATCAACCTAGAATTCTGGTAGCCCATGATCATTGGTCTCGCAGATGATACCTAAAGAAGTAGATGATATCATATTTCTACAACTCATAGTTAATATGTTTCTAGATTTTTGATTAGATTGTGTATTAAGTTAATCTATTTATGGCAATCTTTAAAAAAGCCACTGTGACTTTTCATAGATGGTGACTGATAATGATAGCATGATTTAGACTATAAGTATACTAACTTCTCATGTATTATGAATATATATGAAATTAAGTGTGACTTTCATACATATTGCAGTCTATATTAATATTACTATTAAATTTTGCTTAAGAATATTATCAGACTTCATAAATAACAATTCTGATATGATCTCACTCATGGTGATGTTACTAGATGCTTTTGATTCCTTCCCTTTATATCTCTCAATGTGAGAAAGAGGTCACACCTCTTCATCATGTATGCCCTTTGGCAAGAGACACACCATTTCACTATTAGCACCCTTGAAAGAATGCAACTCTTCATTATTTATGCCCTTTGAAAGGGACACAACCTTTCACAATCAGATCTGCACTTCTTATTTATCTTAGAAATGCACTTTTTATTTCCAAATTATTCCCCATTCAAATTAGTAAAAATATAAAATTAGTAAAAATATGTACACGTGCTATTAGATGGTCTATAAACATGTATAAATAGTCATGTTTGTCAATAGTTTTATTCATCAAAGATATAGTCTATAGTGCTTAGTCAATAAGACTATTTATATCTGTGTCTATTGGCTATCCAATAGAACCTCTAGGTGTTTTTAGTACATTATAACAATGTCATAGAAACAGTAATTCAAGAGATTTTGATGGATATATTAAAAAAAATGTATCATAATTTATCACTATGGTTAATTACTTGCAAATACGAGAAAATGGTTACAATAAGTCTTGACAATTAAAATTTTAATATTAAACAATATTTTTCATAGTAACATAATAGTTTTTTATTAAAGTAGTAAATAACATATTTTGATAATACTTAAAAAAATATTTTCGGTAGATAAAACATCAGCAAGGACACACAAAAAAGACAAAAACCATAGAGCATAGATAGAAATAAAAGCTTTAAACTAAGCACATATTAACTCTATTGAGGGTACTACTAGCTTCCAATTCAACTTGGAAGAAGTTTTGTTAAAGTTCCTACTGGTCTTGACATTGTTTATCACCACACTTATCATTTTTCTTTATGGTACCTCTAGTTCTTGTGTTAAGACCAACATCCCCCTTAGTAGTCATCATAGAACCAAAACCAATTGCGACATGTATGCAAAATGTGGAAATATAGACAAGGCACATGAACTCTTTGAACAAATTCAAAGTCACTGTGAGATGTCCTCATTTGTGACAAGGATAGTCACAAATGAGGACAGTCATTGTAAAGACAACATGATAATGTACAATCACTGTAAGGACAGTTTCATTTTCATTCTCACCTAGTGTTGTTATTTGAAATAGAGAGATGTCCTCATTTGCAACAACAAAGAGGATACCTTTGAGGGAAATTAAGGGATTCTAACATTGCCCTCAAAGGTATCCTCTTTGTTGTCACAAGTGAGGATATCTCTCTATTTCAAATAACTATCCTTACAATGATTGTACATTATCATGTTGTCACAAGTGAGTGCACAACTGCTACCTCTTGTTCAAAAAGCTTCTAAAAAAATGACACTGCATTTGCATATGCATGACTATAAAATCATATGGAAAGGTAGAGGATTGCATATCCTGGTGATGTATGAATCTTAGAAGCAGTTGATGCTCCAGGATTGCATCACTTGGTTGATTGCTTAATCTTCCCACAGAAGGGCCATAGGCCTCATCCCGATGAAGCTTCTGGCAGTGATCTTGATGGGGATATCTACTTTGTTTCTTGGGACTCTAGGCTTATGCCAGAAAGTGGTAAGAGTTGGGATATCTACTTTGTTTCTTAACATTGATATATATATTTTGACTGCCATGTATCTAATGTTTTCGGTGATTCCTACTTTTTATTCTTGTCTCTCCCCCAAATTTTGATGTTTCTCGAATCCTCAGTTATATGCAGTGCTTCTATATATTCCCTCTATCTTTTGTATCCACGTAGGATGGTTTTCGGCTTTTGTTTGAGTGTTGACATTCTCTTTATGAATCCCCTGTCACAAAGTATACACCAGAGGTGAAGGTTTATAAACTCCAATTGTTACTCACTGTCAAAGTATACTGTTCTATTTGATGTATTGACAGCCTATGAGGAATTGAGTTATTGTTGGTGCCTCTTGATTGTCACAAATCTTTCTTTCTATTTGAGTATGTTGATCTAGATACCCCCCATCCCATAGATGACTGTAAGTTTCACTAGATGATTGGAATGTTGCTACGGAAACACAAAAAATGTCCCCAACTATAGAAAAGTAAAACTTCTGTAGTGTATTTACATCTATATTGATAATCTTATCATTGTTATTGAGTAACATAAAATGGTTATTGAGTAACATAAGGTTGTGGAGGCTTCTGTTGGAGAGCACAGGAAGCTTCATGTTGTTGCAAAGCTCCTTGCTATGGTGATATCTTTGCTTTGAGAATCCTTCTAGGGTTGTCAAAAGCCCATTGATTACTGTATTGCCATTCAGCTAGCAACCATTCGGGTTGGATAAACCCCTTTTGCCAATATGCAGAGGTGATGGCATGGACTTCTACAGTTCATAGGTGGGAAGGGTAATATTAGCAATGTACCCTCCTATTTTTGTTATAGTTTGTTAACTCTGTGTTAGCAATAATGGTACCAATGATACCAAAAGCTTACTTTAACTGTAATATATTTACAATGTAACACAGTTATTTATGTTATAATTAAATTTATATATAATTTTCTATATCTAATTCCTATTTTTAGGTTGATATTTATTTTCTTAGATTTTCATAGTTTTTTAGTACAGACAAACCTGAACTCAACTTGGTTTTGTTGGATCCTCAAATCCACCCCTGAACCAAACCAAACCATTATCTAAACCAGAACTAGCAACTTGGCTTTAAAGTCAACTATTGAAAAAGTATCTAGGCTTTTCTGCAGAACAAGACAAATAGGCTATAGCGATTAATGAAATGAAGATGAATGTTCTGAATAACTATATTTTTTACATAAAGCTAATTACATATGCATAAACATGCCTTTTTTTCAAGGAGAGAATTGTTCATGAAAATTGGGAATGATCAATTATTTTTTACTTAGTGGATGTTTATATTCCTTTAATTTATATGGACTTGAAGTTGAAGTTGTGTTGCACCAGTTTGTGCAGATGTATACCATCTTGATTTTAAAATCTATTTCTAAAAGCTTTAGCCTATTTGCAGGTGTGGACTCTTCATTCCTTGGACCATCCTAATGTTCTGAAGTTTTATGCATGGTGAGTTAGTGATGATAGGTTGTGTTTCTTATTTCTAGTCCTTTTGTAGTCTAGTAATTTCTCCTGCTTTTCATTCCTATATTGTTTCATATGTGATGGCTCTACCATGTTGTAAGTCATTAGTGAGTTTTGTAATGGATTGAGATGTTCTTTTCCACATTAATTAAAGTGAAGGAAATACAGATTGTTCATATAGAAAAGGAAAGATTTTGAAACTTAATTTGAGCATAAGTGTAACATGGTGCACAAATATACTCTATATTTGCATCTGATAGGTTTACCTTTTTAGGTACGAGACTTCTGCACATATGTGGCTTGTGCTCGAGTACTATGTTGGGGGGGGATCTTCTAACATTATTATGGCAGGTAATTTTTTTTGGATCCTATTACTTAGTAATCAATTCTTTCCTAACAAAGAAAATCATGTACAGAATAATTACAGGTAAGAATTTTTTGTAAATCTTATTTGTTAATAACCAACCCTTTCTTAACATACAAAATTATGTTTTTGTGTTAAGACTAGGGCAGTTTGATATTAAATTGTTTCCAAAAAACTGAAAATTGAATATGTTTTAGTCTTAATGCCTCCTTCTTTTGGTCAACTAAGGTTCATATAAGGCATATAAACATTTTAGATAATATGCTTATAGTATGTTTGAAGTGTTCTGCTCTCTCTCTCTCTCTCTCATGTGGAAGCTGCAAGAGTCTCATTTGAAATTCATATAAGTTTTAGTTTCAATGTGTATGTTGCTATAAGCATACACTACCATGTGATGATTGATGTATCTTTAAAGAAGAACAGGGTAATTTGTCCCAGAATTTTTTTTTTAATTTTATTTTGTATTCATTGCAATTGCGACGCACACACGGTGAATTGCAACAGGGGTGCTGTATAGGTGATGCCCACTCCCATCACAATTGTGATGGTTGTCGCATGATCGCATGCGGCTTCCCAAGTGCATGTGACCATGCGACAAGCTGTCGCAGTTGCGTCGGTGTTCGTCACAATTGCAATGGTTGTCGCATGATCGCATGCGGCTTCCCAAGTGCATGCGACCATGTGACAAGCCATTGCAGTTGTGCCAGTGTTCGTCACAATTGTGACACTAATATAAGGAATTGTAACAGGGTTGATGTCAGATTGAAGGGGCTTCATAGCGATGGATTGAAGTCATAATTGTGACGGTAGAGGAAATACATTGTATTTTGCAACTAAAAAACAATGACATCTATGACTGTCGCAATTGCAACACATGGCTGTCACAATTGCGACACATAGCCATCACAAATCGATGCCAAATTTATTAGTGTTAGAAAGTGACCTAGAGCTCTCTATGCAAGGAGTTGCAAGATTATTAAAAATTTTCTCTCAACTAGAGCTATTAAGCTAATGACCTTGCTAGTCAACCACACAATGAGAGATTCAAATGAAGACAAGGGCAAGAATGCCAATATCCCCAAGAATCACTATGAAATGCAAATGCAAGCTAGAAATGAGAGATGAAAGCTAAGCTATGGAAATGAAAGTACAAGTTATGCTATGAAAAGGAAAGATGCAAGTATTACCAAGCCTCTTAGTTAAACTAGATGAGTTACTCTAAAGCTTGAAAGGAAATCTACACTATGAAAGCATAAACATGAAGCTACTATGCATGAATGAAACTAAGAATGAAATGTAGATGCAAAAGCCAAGAATGCTCCAAATCTTCAAAAGCTCCAAAGTGACCTAGAAAACCTACAACATAACATTAGCATAAAAGATGGATATGCAAATGAGGAAGAGAACTCTCCTTTTATAAGAAATGAGAAAGAATGGACCATGGAGATTAAGAGGAAAAAAATTTAATCAAGGGTGGAACTTGAAAGAGGAGCAATCCATGTGCACAAATATCCTCCAATGAGAAAATAAGAGTTGAATTTTGTGTCCATATGAGACAAAAAGTGTTTTTCTTCTTTTTTATGAAATGCTTTATTTGTGCAACTTAGGATAAGAGGAAAAGTGGGGGCTTTTATTTAATAAAAGGGGAGGAAATTCCTTTTAAATAAATAAAGACTTTAGGATAAAATGGTTAGCCCAAGGAAAATAATCGAAAATGAAAAAATAGGATTTGATCAAGAAAATTGATATATTTGGAAAATGTTGATTTTTGAAAAATATTGATTCAAGGATTTGATAAATTGTTGAATGGGGGCCCAAAGTCTAGGCGACCATTTTAGGGTGCATACATTTTCCCCTCTTTGACTAATGTGAGATCGATTTGGGATCACAAAACAATCCAGACATGTGATCATTCTGGGAACATGCCAAGACAAAAATAAACCGGCTGAAAGACAAGACCAACACCGTTGTTGTTATGTGATAGTCAAGTCTCAAAATAAGAGATAAGAATCAAAAGACAAGATCAATACCATTGTTATTAAGTGATAATCAAGTCTCAAAATAAGAATCTCAAGCTGAGCTAAATGATAAGTTGAATCACAGATTAAAGGTGATAGGTATTGCCCCCCCGAAATTGGAATCAAAATCAGGTAGAGGAGAAATAGCAAACTGATAAACTTGATAAAGTCACTAGAAATCACGATCGAAAAAGATGATAGGATAACCATCAAGTAGTGAAGAGATGCCCCGGTTTGACTAGGAATGATATAGGATAAAGATGAAGTCAAACCTCAGAGAGATGAAGCGAATGAAAATGAATGAAAGACTAGGAGTTTGAAAGAGATGGGGGTGAAGAAATGAAGGTGCGCCAACAAAGATCAAAGGATCAGGCCTCAAATGGTCAGCCAACTGCATAGAAGAAGGGTAAAATTGGAAATGCAATTTTCACTATCAAGATTAACTTGGATTTCAATTTCGAGTCTAAAAATGGATCCAGGACATTGAAATTAGCTAGGGGTGCAATTTTCACGCAATTCTGAGGTGTTTTGAAAATTAGGTCAAAAAGTCAAAATGCTATATAAGGGGTAAAAAGGTCATTTTCAAAAATCATTTGTCTTTTAGCGATTTGAGAATTTTGAGAGCTTAGAGAGAGAAAATGGCCCATCAAGCAGCAGTTCCAGTTCACAGGCATTGATTTGAGTGCTCTCGGTTGCATAATCGGCCTCCACAGTATGGTGCCCCGGTATGTTTTCAGAAAAACTTGCCCTTGGTTGAGTCATTATGAGCATTTAATGCATTTTAAACATGTTTTTAAAATTTTTAAATTTTCAAATTTTATACTTAGGTGAAAAGTCGCACAATACTTTACAAGTATTGCCTCCTTTGAGAGTATCTATCACGTGATACTTTGTGGGTCCAAATAGTATCGCGTGGATATGTAAGCCAGTATCGCATGATAACTGGAAAACTATCACACGATCCTATGCAAAGTATCGCCTGAGAAGATATTATCACCCTGTTATTAGAGAAAGTATCACATGATACTTTAGCAAAAAATAATATCGCCCAATAAAAATTTAACATGTTTTTAGTGTTTTTGAGCAAAATGACATGGGTATAGACAATGTTTACTTTTTAAGATGTTTTGTACTAATTTTTAGACATCCATCATGATATATGCTGACACCTGGCTAGGGGTAATGGTTTGCAGGAGCACTTTCTGACACTACACATTAGAGCGCCGAAGGTGACAGGGTTACGATTTGTCCGAGATCTAGATGATCTGGGCAAGGTAGATCTGAGGGCTATGGGCTTCGGGTACTTGCTACAGTTACCCTACATTAGAGATGATCATGGGTTGTTGACTACTCTTGTCGAGAGATGGCATAGTGAGCACAACACCTTCCATCTGCCTACTGGAGAGGCATCAATCACCCTGGAGGACGTGTATCGGATACTCCAAGTACCGAGCCATGGCAATCCTGTAAGTATAATCATGTTTATAGATAGTCATAAATGCAAAGTTTCCATATAATAGAAATTGACATGATTGTTTGATGACACAGGTATACTATGATTAGGATTGCCCCTCTTTGACTTGTGTTGACAATGATTGAGCCAAATGAACTATTTGTGGAGCCTCTAGTGTATTCAGATTAACTGGTTGTGTAGGCTCAACAAGCACTGATGACCTATCTTGAAAATAACTAGGAAGATGATCAAGGACCTCATCCTTAGGCACCTCAGGGAGGTTTTCACCTTCAGATACATCTTTTATTTTTACTTTTTTCAATTCTGACACTGCCACATAGTGGTTTTCGCCATTAGAACTCCTATTTTTTATTTCTTTTATTTTTATTTTTTGACTGAGGTACTTGATATCCGACTCTGTCATACTTGTAGTTGGTTCGCTGGTGGAAGAGACTACAGGTTCAAGAGCATTTAGGTAGCATGCTATCTCATAGTCATTTTGAAAAGTTAGGAACTGAGGCTCTTGATAGCGCTGAGACCAATCAATTAAATGAGGATTGGCAAGGGGTAGGTCAATAACTGGTTCAATATTATGTATGCGAATGGTATCATCTCTAGTGATTGCAGAGTTAGGATCCATCAAGTATCCCTCTAAGGTACCCAAATTAGGACTTACCCTACTAAGCGAAGCATCGTCCACTAAAGAGACTTGTGGATTCCAATCTTCTAAACCTACACTAGACTTGTTAGCTACCTTGGATTGGGAACTATATGTATGGACAATAGCAATGTCCATGTCAACTTTAGAACAATCAAAAAGAGTCTCCCACTCATACTCATGTGAGTCCGTATCTGAATCTTGGCTGGGTTGCTTACACCAACCATATTTTTTAGGCCTTGAGGTAGAAGCTTTGGTGTCACCAAGGGTAACACCCTCTTGAATTCAATTTGTGTACTGAATAGGATCCTCAACATGATCTTCAATAGTGGATTGTTCTTGTTCTAGTTCTAAAACTATCGGATTGTCAAATGTAGTATCTAAATCTCCCCAAAGGAGATTAGTGGAAGGGACCCAATCTTCACACCTATCTTGTTGATTTTTCACATTGGGTATGTATTCATCAGCACTATCCATCATAGCTAAGATAGGGGTAACTTTCTTGTTCTGACCTTCAAAACCTAGGCCAACTGTTGTTTTAGATCTATGTCCAAAAAGAGCATGATTGAGTGGTTTATCCTTAGCATCTAGTCTATGACTGAGAGGACCATGACCTGGGTAACCCATATTTTTGACCAAAGTATATCCTCTCCCATAAGCCTTAGGAGATGGAGAAAAATTTTCATTGTGCTTGTATTTTTCCTCTTTGTAAATCCAGTCTCTAACAGCTACTTCCTCTTTTTCATCCTGAATAGGTATTGAAGACTCTACAAATGTATCAAACAGAGTCATTGCTAAGGATGAGGGATGCATCTCCTGTGAAGGTTTACCATAGGACCTAGGTGAGACTGGTAGCTTTGTGAAGGAATCAATGTGATAACCACCGATACCAAGGTCTATGGTTTTGAACTTATTTTGACATTGTGCCAAAGTTGCATCAAAATTTTTTGCTTCCTGATTAAGAGGAACATGGGTCCCTGCTGAAATTGTATTAACAGATAATGTGCTATCCCTGGGTATAAAAACTTCTACTCCATTATAAGGGAGCTTGACACATTGGTGGTAGGTGGATGACACTACTTGCATGTCATGGATCCACGGTCTACCAAGAAAAATATTATAGGCTAAAGGACCAACATCAACAATTTGGAACAAGATGTCCTTTTCAACGGGGCCAATCCTGATAGGAAGGATGGCCAGGCCTTTGGAGCTTCTCTCTACCTCATCATAGGCTTTGATGGTTATTTTCTTGTGAGTATCAATAACTTGCTTTGAGTAACCTAGTATTTTCAACAAACTCAAGGAACAAATATTGAGCCCAACACCCCCATCAATCAACACACGCCTGACATGGGTCTTATGATTCATGACTTCAATGTGAAGGGTGAGATTATGTGGATGGCTCAAGGCTTTGTCATCTTCTTCTGAGAATGTGATGTAATGTGGGCTGGCAAGGTGATTTACCATGTTTTGGAATTGATCAATGTCTATGTTGTTAGGGACATTGGTTGTACACAAAGTGTCTTCAAGGACACGCTTATGTCTTGGAGACAACTCTAGGAGCTCAAAAATTGAGATTTGAGATGGTGTTCTTTGTAACTGATCAACAAGATTATAGCTCATTTCTATATTAACTGCTGACTTGGTGGTGACATTCTTGGATGTCACTTGCTTTAGTTTTCTAGACTGGTTAGAATTAGGACCTCTAATGACCACAGGACCTTGACCTTGGCTTTTGGTGATAGCATTAAGAGCCTGAGATGACCTTTGAAAGTGAGGACCTCTAAGCACCACCACGGGTTCTTCATCAAACATAGGAGGAGAATCCACACCATGACTATAAGAATCTTTGTTTCATAGCATGTTGACATTTTCATCCACAACTTCAAGCATATTGATAACATTCTTTGCAGACGTATAGGTGTAGTTAATTGCATCTTTACCATATTTGGGTTTAGAGGTCTCCCCCTTATCATATTTAGGCAAAGGTTCCTTAAATGCTTTATTATCTGCATTGGTTTTCAATCCATCAATCTCAAGCTTTCCATTTTCAATAAGATCTTGAATGAGATGTTTAAGTTTCCAGTAGTGTTCTATGTCATGTCCAATGCCATTATGAAATATGTAGTAATCTTTTTCATTCCACCAATATGGCTTAATGTCAGGTATGTGAAATTTTGCTAGATCTTGTGGTTGTGCAAGATTATTATCAATAAGCATTTTGAAAACATCCTCATAAGAATCCCCAAGCTTAGAGAACTGTCACTTCTCCTTTTTAGGTCTTTTTTGATATCTTTGTTTATGCTCTTGTTGGTTAGAGGATGTGTTAAGCTTCATAGCTTGAACTACACTAGATAAATGAAGGACACCCTAATCCTTTGGTTGGTTAGAGTCAACAACTCCATCATTGACTACTTGCTTATTTTTATTCCAGTGTGAGTTCTTTCTTTTGTCCTTATGAGAGTTGTTATTATTTTGACTATTGTTATTATGTTGTTTAGTCAAAATACCTTGCTCTTTTAAGACATCCTCTATTCTACATGCGGTTTCAACCATGGTGTTGAATGAATCAAAGACCATCTTCCGAACCTCATACCACATCTCAGGTATTAAATTGCTCACAATGATATCAATTCTCTCTTGTTCAGGAATCATCCTAGAATAATGGGAGCATAATCATCTCCACCTTTGTAAAAATGTAACAAAAGATTCCCCTTGATTCTGTTTCAAATTACACAAATCAAGCATGGTGACTGATCTTGATAAATTGTAGGCAAAATGTTGCACGAATCTGTGGACCAGTTCTTTAAAATTTTTGACAGGAGGGGTTATGTTGGTAAACCACTCCATAGCTTGACCTATTAGATTCCTTGGAAATAATCTCATCAGATAGGAATCTTCATGGTGAAATTCAAAACTCATAGTATAAAACTGGCACACATGATCATGTGGGTCACCATTACCATCATATTTGTCATATTGGGGAAATTCAATTTTCCTAGGAAAATTCATCATGCTCACACTCCTATCAAAAGGATTAGGACAAATAGAATCAAGGTTGAAGGAACTCTTAGGAGCCATCATTTTCTCCATCATCTTCTTGAATTTCTTAATCTCCTCTTCTTGTGAGGGACTCTGTTTCTTTATTTTCCTATCCACATCAAATTTATAAGGGACCCTCACACCCTTGTTGATTAATCTCTCTAGGAACTTATCTTTATTTTTCTCAACATATTTCTCCACATATTGTTGGAAAAGTGGTTCTTGTTGCATTGTCATAAAGTCTTGAGCCTCATAATTTGCACTAGTTCCTTCATGTTGAGAGCCATGATGAGATCATTGGGAGGGTTGTCTTGAGTTCCTAGGATGCGTCTGTCTCCTATGGTGAGCATGTTGTAAAGTCCTTCCTCTAGGACTAGGAGATCTTGATGGTGACCTTGAATATTTTCTGCCTCGTGGGGTGCCCAAGGGAGTAGATGGTGGGGAGTTGGTCCCACTGTTGGTACCCCTATTGTTGAATTGTGCATTAAGTTGGTGGGCTAGGAGCCTATCTTGTTCTTCTTGTGCGACCCTTCTCTCTATGTCCAACAAGGCTTGTTGTTCTTCCTCTAGGAGCCTAAATATTTCTTCTTTTGCAGCTTGTTCATTTAAGAAGGTTTTTTTTTCTCACTCAATATGTTTTAGCCTCTCACTTGTATATCTTGCCATTGTTTTTAGTGGAGAGCTTGGCCTTGAATGATTGAGCAAGTTAGCTACATTCACATGAGCATCACAAGATTGGTCATTTTGGTCTTCATGTTGTGACTTTGCATCTTGATGAGCTTGTGCATAGTGTCTTTCGGCTCGTTGATGAGCATTTAGATATCTTGAATTAATAGGAGGTGATTCAGGTTGACTGTCATCATTGACTGACATGTTACTCCTATGTCTCTGAAAAATGTCGTCAAGAGTTTGATCTATTGCTTCTCTTTGTCTCCTAGTCAAAGTGTAGCTCATGTCCATATTTGATTGAGAGGATGGAAAAGAAGTACTCAGCTGACTAAGGCTACTCTTAGGCTCAAACCAAACTTCTGAAGCACTCCTAGGAGATTGATCGAAGATGGGTTCCTTCCCCTTTTTCTTTTGATGAGTTTGGACTAAAGGTAATTATTCAAAAACTACTTGAGGTTTTTTTCCTTGACCCACTTGGTATCTTGTTGTAACCAGCATGAAAGAAAAGACCCTTAGTGGGAAAATAACCTTATGAATCACTAATTGTCAAACTAGGATAGTGAAAATATTCAATTGTCCAAAAAGAGATATGGTGAGATAGAAAGCTGACAAAAGGTATAAATCAACACTGCCATAGTGGTGCATAACAAAAGGATTCCATTATCCTAGCACATATGGATCAGGAGGATGATTTAACCAAAATATATTGAAATTGAATTTATATGAAAGTGGATTTGGACAAAAGGGTACTCAAACTCTCCAAGTGTGCAATCAAGGAATCTAAAGGTGAATCTTGCCAACAAGGACAATTCCTAATTTACTAATGACAAGAAAAATCTTTGGTGAAGTCAAAGGTTACTAACTCAAAATGTCTAGAGCCAAAAACCTGAGGTACAAACAAGCTTTCAGTTGCAGGGTATGAAACTTACTAAAATCTGGTCAACTAAGAGAAGACTGAAAATTGCATGAATTAGGCAGACAACAAAAAGATTCTGGGTGATAGTTTCTAGGCTAACAAGGCAACAGTTTCAAACCAGGTGATAGTTTCAGACCAGGTGATACTTCACGTTAAGCAAGGTGATAATTCCCAGGCAGCCCGGGTAATACTTTCCAGGCAAGTGGGGCGATAGTCTTCCAGGGGTGAACTATCGTGCGATATTTTCTAGGACAGAGAATGATACTATTCCAGTGTCGTATGATTCTTGACCAGCGAGTGTCAAAATCTTAGTTTTTAAGGCAATTTGGTCCAAATTTTAGTTTGAGGGTTGGTTTTTTCGATCTCAATCACAGTGATAGCAGTAAATTGACAAGTTTGCAAATAGTAGGTGATAAAACATTTCTTCAAACACTTGAAACAAGGGAAAAAGCATCCTTGCCAAGACAAGCACTTGTGATATCAAAGCAATAAAATCCTATGAATTCTATCGCGATGTTTGCTATTCAAGAACGTTTACACAGGTATATCACAATGAGAACACTTCAAGAACTTTTTAGCCTAAAAAGACAATGGCTCAATACTTAACAACTTGGCCCACACTTGATGTCCCATTGCCTCACACAAAGTGGTTTCCCACAATAGATGTTGGCTTTGTCATGGAAGTGCCAATGACACAACCAAAAGAACATAGATGGTGAGTAATCTTGGGGTGATCCGAGTTATTCCACTTGGATCAATCCTTGCACCAAGAAGCTAAGCAACAAAATAGGGTGGCCTCTATCTATGGTTCTTAATAAGGGCTTCCATTCATAATACCCCTCTTGCTCCCCAAAGGGACTCCTTACCTTGTGGCAAGTAACGGACCTCACGGCCACAAAAGTACCTTAAGCATTCTTGCTCAACATTTTCCTCATGGTCACAATCCCACAAGTACTCACATCAAGTGAAGACAAGTACTACATCTACCAAGGTTTTGTGTCCTTGATAGCCTTGAGTTTATAGTGGGTTGGAATAGCCAGAAAAAAGGCTTGTCCCCACTTGGGTCGTTCCTCTTGATTGCTCAAGAGCAGGCCCGCTAAAGGATTCTAAAGATCTAAACAAAGAGTGGATCAACTTATGAGGTTCAAGGTTTTTGTTTCACCACAAGGGTGAAGAGCATACTCCCCTATCTCAAAGTTTTCTCCCAAACACACCAAGAAAATGTTCAATTACCCTCTTTCTTTCAAAATCCAAAGATGGGTCAAGATTTTCTGGTTCACCACAAGGGTGAAGAGCATACTTCTACCACCCAAGAATTCCTACAACAAGATATTATGTTCCTATGAAATGAAACAACTAGTAATTGCCACACTTGAAATGAAATAAACAACAAGCACTTGATTGAGTTTTTATGCTTTGGGAAGCCCTACAAAAACCATTAGTAGCCCTTGTTCATTTAAAGCTTTGACATGCATTCTTTTGAGAAAATAATCAAGAAATGAGAGCACCTACAAGCACAACTTGTTAGCCCCACAAGGTTAGCAAAATCAAAATCCAAATGAAATCTGCAAATTAGATCTATTTAACTACATCAAACTAAACCAAAAAGCTACCTAGATCCAAATTCGGCAAGAAAGAACCAAGAAACAACTCACTTCTGGGTACAAGCAACAGTACAGTCACCAGAAATATCGTGTGATACTTTACAGTATACTGGGGTGATAATATATTTTTGGGTGATACTTCACTTTATTGCAGGCGACAGAATGTCTCAAACAGTGCAACAGAATGTCTCAAATGGGGTGATACTTTTAACTGGTAAAGTATCACGCGACCATATGCGAACTATCACGCAATACTGGAAAACTATCACGTGATAATCCGAGACTGAAAAACTCGAGAGCCGAAAAATGAAGCTAAAAATTGATGAAAATTTTGACGAAAATGCAGAAAATTAAGGACAAAACAATAATGCTCTACCTCACAGTGGGTGCCAAAAATGTACACACTCAAATGGTACACTTCTCTAAGTCATTATATCCAAGGGAATCCATGAACGGGATACCTTAGAAAGTAACCTAGAGCTCTCTATGCATGGAGTTGCAAGATTATTTAAAATTTTCTCTCAGCTAGAGCTATTAAGCTAATGACCTTGCTAGTCAACCACACAATGAGAGATTCAAATGAAGACAAGGGCAAGAATGCCAATATCCCCAAGAATCACTATGAAATTCAAATGCAAGCTAGATTAACATGAATATGCAAGCTAGAAATGAGAGATGCAAGCTAAGCTATGGAAATAAAAGTACAAGCTATGCTATGAAAAGGAAAGATGCAAGTATTACCAAGCCTCTTAGTTAAACTAGATGAGTTACTCTAAAGCTTGAAAGGAAATCTACACTATGAAAGCATAAACATGAAGCTACTATGCATGAATGAAACTAAGAATAAAATGTAGATGCAAAAGCCAAGAATGCTCCAAATCTTCAAAAGCTCCAAAGTGACCTAGAAAACCTACAGCATAACATTAGCATAAAAGATGGATATGCAAATGAGGAAGAGAGCTCTCCTTTTATAAGAAATGAGAAATAATGGACCATGGAGATTAAGAGGCAAAAGATTTAATCAAGGGTGGAGCTTGAAAGAGGAGCAATCCATGTGCACAAATATCCTCCAATGAGAAAATAAGAGTTGACTTTTGTGTCCATATGAGACAAAAAGTATTTTTCTTCTTTTTTATGAAATGCTTTATTTGTGCAACTTAGGATAAGAGGAAAAGTGGGGGCTTTTTATTTAATAAAAGGGGAGGAAATTCCTTTTAAATAAATAAAGACTTTAGGATAAAATGGTTAGCCCAAGGAAAATAATCGAAAATGAAAAAATAGGATTTGATCAAGAAAATTGATATATTTGGAAAATGTTGATTTTTGAAAAATATTGATTCAGGGATTTGATAAATTTTTGAATGGGGGCCCAAAGTCTAGGTGATCATTTTAGGGTGCATACACTTTCCACTTCTAAAGACATAAAGAATAAGCCTTACAATATTTCAATGACATTCATAGGAGATGACTAAGAAATCTACAGCTATGCCAAAAATAATACTTAAAGATTATATCTAAAACCAATCTCCCAATTTATTAGCCAATTGGCTATTTTCCTTCTTATTTGTGGGGTTGATTTATCGGGTGATGAGAAAGAGGGGGATGCTTTGAGGATTGAATGGGTTGTGGGGGAGTTTTGGAAAGGCTTTCCCAGACTGCCACTCTCCACCACCCGCCATTTCCACTTTAGCATTCCCATTTCTTGGGGATAATTCTCACTGCGTATGAAAAGGTAGAGCTCCTTGTCCATTTCTAGTTGTACATCTTCTTTCCTCAATCCTACATGCAATACATATTTAGTTCCACCAAAATTACTTTTAAATTACAACCTTTTAAGGATAGGAACACAAAAATAATAGCAAAAATAAACACAAGAAATACTAGATTTATGTGGAACAACTTGTAAAGGGAAAAACCATGGAAATGATTGCTCTCAAATATATGCACACCGATTAAGGAAAGTTACAAGAAAGAATAACTACCAAAGGGACTATGAAGAATGACAAGAGAGAATAGATCCACCACTAATGTCCAACCCACTCCTTTTTTTCAATACTACAGAAACTAAGATAAAGATATTTGTGAAGGTTTTATAGACGTAGGTTACTAAATCATCATCTCTACACTGGTACTTAATCTGGAAACACTCATATGTATATAGCCACTCTAGAAAATCTCCACATCTAGAAAATCTCCACAAAAATCCCTTTTGGCCTCCACTACATATACATCTTCTCAGAATCTAAAAACTCAGGTCCATCAGTAAGTCTAATTTAGTTTGTCTATGGATTGAGACCTTAAATTATTGAGCTTCTCTTTGTTTTGAGAAGAGTATAACATTCTCTACTTAACATGGCCAACCATGTGAAGGTGGAAGCTCATCTGGCCCCTCCTAGGAGCCTCTTATGACCCTTTACGACATTTTAAGACCTCTAAGATGTATTCTTAGGGATCGTAAATGGTCGTAAAGGGTCATAAGGGGTCCTAGGACACAAAAAATGAGAAATATAATTGTAGGCATCATGGTCACAATTTTTTGGAGACAACGTAATTGAGTTGTATACCCAAGTGACGGAGAGAAACTTTTGCACCTCTGATTTCAAGTTGACACTGAGGGATCCAAAGACCATAGATAATGAATAAATTTAGAGAGTGAAGGAGGTCCATAATGACAGAAATAATACATGACAAACCTCAAGTTAAATGAGCTGGAAACTGCAAACATTTTAATAGATTTTTATTATTAAATAATGAAATTTGCATATACTGGTGTTCTAATCCCCCTCATTACATGATTTATTATTGTAAGCCCCGTCTAACTTATGCATCTAGAAAATGAAACTACAACCTATTGGGATTGAGACAAACATTGTAGAACAACAATAGCTAGGAAGGATCACTTGCCAACATCTGTTGAATACATCTGTTGGAGGACCTTGTATTCATGAGCTACAAAATTATTCGATAGACGTATTCAATAGATGTTGGCAAGAGATCCTTCCTAGCTGATGTTTTTTCTATAATGTTTGTCTCAATCCCAATAGGTTGTAGTTTTATTTTCTAGATGCGTAAGTTAGAGGGGGCTTACAATAATAAATCATGTAATGAGGGGACGTAGAATACTAGTATATGGAAATTTCATTATTTAATAATAAAAATCTATTAAAATGTTTACAGTTTCCTCATTTAACTTGAGGTTCATCCTGTATTATTTTGGTCATTATGGCCCTCCTCTGCTCTGTAAATTTATTCCTTATCTATGATCTTTGGATCCTGTAGTGTCAACTTGGAATCAGAGGTGCAAAAGTTTCTCTCCATCGCTTGAGTATACAACTCAATTATGTTGTCTCCAAAAAGTGACCATGATGCCTACAATTATGTTTCTCAGCTATTGTGAAATCTACATTTATGTTTCTCAGTTGTCGTATTTATGTGCATGTTTATTATGTGTTTGGGAAGACATCATTCTAGCTTGGCCCTAGATCCTTCAGCAATTAGCTTCATAATAATGTAGATGACAAATGAGCAATTAGCTTCTCAAGAAAAATCCCATAAATGAACTATGCGTACCCCAATTCCTATGCCCTTTGTCCATACCCAAATGATATATTTGAAACAACAAGGGTAAGGTGTAAAGAAGTTAATTTTGAATCACTAGACAAATTTGTATATTTTATCCACAATGACCAAACTTCATAAAACATACAGACTTGTCTAGTGATCATATTGTGCTGAAGGTGGTGCCTAATGCTTTGCTAGCGATGCAAAATTAACTTCTTTACACCTTACCCTTGTTGTTTCAAATATGTCATTTAGATATGCGCAGAAGGCACATGAATTGGGGTACACACAGCTCATTTATGAGATTTTTCTTGGGAAGCTAATTGCTCAACTCTCATCTGCTTCATTTATTATCAAGCTAATTTTTGAAGGATCCAAGCCTAGGCTAGAAAGATGTCATCCCATTCTGTTTAAGCTATATTCCTTATTCTTGTCAAACTTCCTTGGTATGGTAGGTCTGCTCTCTGCAGTACTCTTCTTCAATCTATGTTCAACGATAAGAATCTTCTTCCTAATTGCAGCCAGATCTTCCTTTTCATCAGGATTCAACTCCACTTCCCCATCTCATCATCCTCATCCACTCATCCCGATTGATTGATCTCTCAAGGACCTTGTATTCGGCAGATGTTGGCAAGTGATCATTCTTAGCTGCTTTTGTTTTATAAGGTTAGTTAGCAGTTACAGTCAGTTTATTAGAGTTAGGAGTTTATTTCAAAGACATCCACGTGAAGTGGAGTGGGTGTGGTCAAATTGATGTATCAAGGAACAAATGGAATAACCAAGAAAACATTATACGTTAAATCATGTGATTGATAGTAGATTGGGGCTCACCTGAGCCATAAACATGAAGAAGTATTGTAAAAAAATATGTAAACCATATATATGCGCACTTGAGGCAAAGAGAAGTTACGCCATATCCGTATTAAAATATTAGTTACAATATGAAAATACTAAACTAACTAATTCCTAAGCTCATCTCCGCATATGGTCGCAACAAAGAAATGTGATTACAATACAGAGAAGGCATCGTAAAAATATAATTTCGGCATTTTCCCTAGCCTGACATGTTTTGCACTCAAATCCTTCATCACGGATAAGTGGAGATGGGTGGATAGATGCAGATGAGTAGTCATCAACCCAACTAAATTATCCACAACCATTATTTCCCTGTGATACCCAATCTACATTAGTTCTAATAAAATAATGAATAGTATTTACATTAGAAACATTAAATATAAACACATTAGCAACCTTTTTTCTATTTGGGCAGCACCAAAATTGCTGTCCAGGGTTGTTTGGTGTCTGTGAAGTCTTCAACACACACTGCCCACCACCACAATGACAGTTTGGCACATTGACAAGAGTCATCGAGCCTATATCAATAATGCACCGCACCATTGTTACTACATTTATTATTTTTATATGGAATACACCAAGGAGTACCATCATAAATATTAACCATTTACAATAATGAAAAGTAAACCTAAATCAAATAGCTCTTTTTTCTATTAGCATGTGTAGTCTCTGTGTATATGAAAAATGAAAGAAATATCAAGCTGAAATAAAATAGTGAACAAAATAGTATTCCACATAGAGTGAATGAAATATACCATCAAAAGAAGGTGACAAAATCCTATCACGAAGAACAGACATAGGAAATCAAAAAGGGACAAAAGACAAGAAATAAGAAAAATCATTATGACTATAGAAAAATCATTTATACTATAATAAAAAAAGAAACACTCTTTATCAACAATTTTCAAAATCATTAGGACTATAGAAAAATAATTAAGACTATACAAAATCAAAATTTAGAAATGGATGGTTCTAATGCTTTTCCATTACAACAATTGAGCATTCATCATTTGGTATTGTGTATTCCATTTAAGTATGTCAACAATGTTCAAAATCCTGTCACCAAGCACAGACAAGAAATAAGAAAAATCATTAGGACTATAGAAAAATCAAGTTCTAAAAATGGACAGTTTTGATATTGCTTTGCCATTAAAACAATTGAGCATTCATCATTTGGTACTTATTGGTGTATTCAAGAACTTTGTTATTTTTGTTGTCTGTGCAAGAAATTTGTTGTTTTTGTTGTTTGTTATACCAAAGGAGTAACTAGTATTGTGTAAACAGTGATTGGCCAAATTGTTCCTGAAAAAAAATTACAGAACTGAACCAATGGTCCTTTTCTTTCTCATGATTTGGTCCTAGGTTAGGGGATTGGGAAATGACCAATAATGGTTTTAAATGATGTGTTGTTGGGTAAGCTCCCAGTGATATGATTTTCACAATAGTACATGTGTTGCTGGGTGCACATAGATACAATCAAGATTTTATGAGCTGATTTTGGTTAGAATTAATTGAGGTCTGAAACAAAGGATAATTGTCATTGAAATAAGACTTGTCCATTACCAATCTGAAATATTTTTGTTGATGGAAGCCAAGATCTGTCACACTTAATGCTAATGAAATTTCATGTTTGAAAGAGGAATAAATTAAAGTAGTCTTAATGAGACCTAAACCTTTAACAACGTATTAGGGGTTAGATTAAAGATTGGAGTCTAGTTGTTAGCAAATGCACAAAACTAATGGACAACTAGTTTGAAAGTCAGTTATAGGCATTTGCACCCATAGAAAATTGTGCCCCCATGTCCCATGTCCCATGGGATGCCATGCCTCCTCCAATGTTTATTTTATACACCCTGCGGTAGTCAGACTGTGTGTTGTGCCTGTGCAGAGAGTATTTATTACATAATTTTCAAAGATGATATAAAGATATTATATTTTATACTTAGCAAGATTTTAATATTAATATGCTTAGCAAGATCTTGCTAAGTATAAAATATAATCTTGATTATACATAATCTTGCTAAGTAAAAAAAAAGGTGAATTTCATTTCTCATTTCATTATTTCATTTGTGAAAAAAAGAAGGGCAGTGCATGCGCAAAGGAGATTTTTAGGGTTAGTAGTTGAAGGAAATTTGATGATAGTAATCAATGGAATTGTGAAAAGTTCATGTCAAAATTGGCATTTTACCTTTATGTAGAGGAGGTTCAAGCCTTGAAAATGTATTTTACTAGAATAAGCTCTTTAATTTTCAATGGCTATTGAATTTAGATGCTAATTATTAGCAAATTAATGTGTTTTACAAGAATTTTCAGTGGTTGCATACTTAACTCCTTGAAGAACCTTGAAAATTTGATTTTTTTTTTGGGTCGTTTATATATGGTTGGTTGGAATATTATGTATTTTTATGTTCATGTAAAAAATTTAGTTTCATGTTAGATTATTTCAGATGAATCACGTATACATATCAATATCAAAGCATAGAATTTACTATTTAGGCTTGTCATACATAAACAAACCAAAACATAGAATGTATTGTTCAAGCTTGCCCAGTTTTCAACTGAACAACTTACCAATTAAAACATAATACGCTATTTAAACTGGTTCGATTTGTTTTAAACCTTCTCAATTTCTTTTTAATAGCTCTTTTAATCTATTTATGACAAGATCTATCAGATTTGCACAATTCATAGGTATAATAAATACTTTTGAATATGATTGTGCACAAACTTTTTTCTTTATCAATATGTTGGATTGTGATCCATTTGTAACAGTCAATAATGGTTTTATGGCAACATGTCAAGTGAATACTTTAGATTAATACTTTATGATTACAATGTTCAACGTAAGATTGGAGAAGTCTGCAAATTTGATTTATACATACTAATTTTTTTTAAATGATAGGAAGACCTCAAAGAATCATTATGATCATATCATTGGCTAGCTATAAAAAAGAGAAAATAAGAGCTTATCAACACTCGTAAAATTGATGGTTATTCGATAGTAACCATTTTCAAATAACAAAAAAGATAATCAGTTGAGAATTGATGAATAATTTCAAACATAATTTTTCAAGCTCAAATGATTCACCACCAAATTTAACTTCTACATAAATGCAAGAAATTGATATTAAGTTAAAGAGATTTTCAATATCATTACTCTAGGAAGGATTAATTTTTAGAGGTGAAAGAGGGAAAGCGAGTGGAGATAATATTTATAAATTCTTTTAAGCTATTTATAAGCTTAGATGTATAAGAGTGATGATGCTTGGTTGGATTTTAACTACACAGGAGATTGTATTCTTTGAGGTTGGCATGTCAGTTTTTAGTTTTAGTTGGAGATTTGAAGTTGGGTGAATTGGAGCATCTCTTGATATCACCCACTTCTTCGAGACTATGTTGATTTTTTTCCTAGTGATACTATTGATTTACTTATAATTACTCTCATTACTTTTTTGTCACAGTCAATACCACTTCATTTTTTGTGTATCCTAATATCATCAATTTTTTGTTGTCAAGGCTTCCATTATCATTCATACTTGGGATTGGTTTTGTGACTTATTCACTATCTTTATTAAGAGTTTTTTTTCTATGTTGATAACTATAATTTAACTATAAGAAGGATCTTAACACAACCATTTTCTACATTTTCCTTGTAGGGCTGTCCTTTGACTAGAATTAGGTATTTGTGACCAACATAAATGATTGTAACATGATCTCAGATGACTTCTCTTATCTTTAATGAACATAATCACTTCCTTCTTTGCTATCAATTATTATGTTTTCATACTTTCAATATCCCCATACTTATATAGATACCTCATTTATTTTCCTTGTCAATTTTTTTGACAAGAGATTACCACAGGATGATTCTTCCAACTATCAATCTCCTTGAATGGAACTTGGAAAATCTTTAAGTAACACTGTTTCTCTCTCTCACCAGTATCAATAGCATATAATTATTTAATCAATTCCTAACTTTTAACAAGTATTACAATCTTGTTTATACTTCCTAGGTTACAGTTTCACAAACCTGTAAGGCACTTCCAACTACCAAACATATAATACTCTGAATTTTACTACTTCTCGGTTAGTCTACAATAGTACTATTCCCTGCAAATCTATTGGTAGATTCAGTCATAATTACTTAGTATGGGTTTCCTACTAATCTATGTTTCTATCTTGGATCCATAAGGCAATAGCAGTTAGTCTTATGCAGCACCTTCAACCAGTCTCAGGACACTCTAACCTAGTTGATCAAGTTAGGTTAGGGTCAACTGGAATGGCTCGAAGGTGGGTGTTGAGACTGATGTTATTGTCTTCAATGACTGTAAAGGACCTCAAATCAGATAGTCTTAAAACTAATACACTTTCAAACCGTTGCTGCAAACATTCATTTCTTCCACTGGCTAAATACATGAATTATATTTTTGCTTAGGGCATCAGCCTTGAAGCATTGGAACAGTCTTCCAGATTCTGAGTGTTTTGAATCTTTATGTACATTTCCTTAACTTGCTTTCCATCCAATGGAATTGAATTCCCATGGAGGAGTCACAAGTTAAGGTCTAAACTCCATAACAAAACCAAGTGGAGATTTCTTCAAACTCGGCTAGTCAGGGAATTGATTGTTTCGCGTAGAACTAAACAAACTCTAATCAAATTGAAACTCTAAAACATAAATGTATAAAAGTGAACTTTTTGTGAAATCTAATTCATCTATTCCCTTCACAATACAAAGTGTATTATAGAAACACAAAAACTAATAAAATGAACACCAGACATCGTGGATGCATCGAAAATGAACTTCAATACTCGTAAATGCATAAATAAATTTGCAAAGATATTAAGTATATTTATTCATTACAAGACTGACTATGCTTATTCATTACAAGACCAACTGTGCTTATTCATTACAAGTCTATGTATTTATGCTTCCAAGGTAATCTCTTATTCAAAATAATGATATCCGTCAGGTATTAAATCTATTGATAGGTTCCATGGGCAACATCTAATCCGATTCAGACCAAGGATAAAAGGATTAGCTGTTGCCCATGGAACATAGATTTACTATTATTCTTTCCTGTAAGTCTATTGACAGAGATTTGCTTAGGGCATCGACCTTGAAGTAGTGGAACTGTCTTCCAAATTTTGAGTGTTGGATGTATTAAAATACATTACCCTAATTTTCTTTTCATCTAGAGGCATTGGGAATCCCCTGGAGAAGATGTAAATTAGAGTCGTGACTTCATGACAGAGCCAAGAACAAGGGTTTTGAACATAATGAAACTTTCTATAATAGTCAAAAGCTACTTATTCATTTCACGTTTGACTATGTAAAGCCAAATGCCACAATCCTATGCATAAACCCACATATAGACATAGGATCTCAAACCCTTCATTATTTTTAACACCCAGAAATAAGAACATTTAAGGAAGCCCTTGTTCAATACATAGAAAAGAAAACAAGAATGCATGAATTAATAATCCCCTTCCACATACCTTATGTAAAGATTGAGCTCAAGCTCTTGTTGGTACCCCACGATGTCAAGTTGGGATGTATCTCCTTCACGTGTGCGCTACCCTTCTTTTTTTCACAAATGAAATAATGAAATGAGAAATGAAATTCACCTTTTTTAAAAACTTATGCCTGTGTTTGTCTAAATTTTGACGACCGTGGAATTTGTCACTATTTCGACAAACATGGGCATAAATTAAAGAAAAAACAAAGTTTTCCTTCTATAATCTGACCAAGAAAAACCTTCTTATTTTTTGGTCCAAAATTTTGGTAGAAAAACTAGGACAAATGTACTAGTGGAGCCTTATGGAATAAATTCAGTATGAGTCCATGTTAGGAGACTTTGAATCCCCGTTAAAAGATTCTAACCTGGTTAAGAGTTATGGAAGACAGAAGGACCCACTGTCTAAACAACTTCAAGGGAAAGATTACTAAACAAACTATCCAAATGATCTCTATATCATCCAAACTAAATAATACCAAGAAATACTGATCTCAACAACTTATCTTTTCTCTTCTTCCTATGCCAAACTGCACCAACTGCTTCACCAGATCTCTGCAATTCATATATCCTCTTACAACATATATTGCTCAATTTCACAATTCACATCAATATCTCATCATATTCCATATCTCAATCAAAGAAAAAAATTCTTCCTTTATACCACACTCAAATAATTACAAATGAGTCATCCAACAAGGCTTAACCAAATACAAAATATAGACCTTCACACATTGCATAAATATCCATAATTGCATAAAATTGTCAGTTTCAAAAAAAAATATTTCTTCACATGTGCGACGTCTGACCATGTTGTCTCATCCAGGTCACCAATAGAATGTCTTCATAAACTATACAACTTTGAATGCCCAGATTCTATCCCGATCAGGAGATATCATGTTGTTACAGCAAGCCGCTTCTCAGAAACACTATCTAAATACTACTTCCACTAAATTATACATAACTATCATGAACAATAGAATTTATGTATGCACTCTTGATCATGATCTCAGGACACAATGTAGAATAGATCCTCAACTTCACATATCTTGATCTACAATACTCCACATGCACTAATTTAAACATTGTCTACTTCTCTGCTATTCTCTAGTAGATCACTGCATTGACATCAATGACAATCACAGTCATCAATGCAACATACAACTAATATAGAATGACTCCAAATACTCCCCATAGGATATATTTAGCATTCATTCCTAACAATCTCCCCCATTGGCATTGATGGCAACATAGATGAAAAAACATCCAAGTTCCATAAATACCAAACTACAACACTACTGCTCTGAAATATTTTAATATCCTCTTCATCAATCAAATCTTATAGGTTTTTCCATTTTATATTGCTTCATCTCCTCCAACAGATGTTTTTCATGTATCTTTCTCCCCCATTGACATCAATGCCAGATAAGCCATCACTATGTCAACACAAACCTCAATGTCAAAAGACACTTTTTAGAAAATACATTCACAAGAGTCCGTTATGTTTCAGCTCAAAACACACATACTCCCCCATAAAGGAAGTACCAACATACAGTCCAAAAAAGATAGAGCTTATATACCACTGGACTGATGCAACAATCTACATCACTTCTCAAAAGTAGGCTAGGGAATAACCCTAAGCATACCTCTCAAATACTCAAATGTATCCTTAGGTAAGGGCTTTGTAAATATATTTGCAATCTTCTCTTTTGTACTTATATACTCAAGTCTGACTTCTTTCTTAGCAACTTTCTCTCTTACAACATGTGTCATGCCCAATTTTTAACCAACCAAAAATGCAACAATTCTTTTTTTTAAAGGGTAAGATATAAGCAAGTCTCGATAAAAGGTTAAGTATAAGTTGGTAACAGTTAAGTTGGCCACAATCTAGGGTCAAGTTTTGGAGACCGTTAAGCTAAGCAGTTACAATATGAGAATGTGGGTCTAGCGGATTAAATTTCATAACTCTTGTCGTAAGAGTCAGAGTTCGAATAGCAGAATCCTAGTGTATACAATTTCACTTTAGAACTTTTGTTCGATGTATTCAAAGATACCTAGGGAATTAAATATTCAATTTATCCCAATTAGGCTATACCCATAAATAGTATGTCTACCTAGATTATAGTTTCCAATTAAGGTTTGATTCACTAAAAGATAATAATGGTTCATTGGATAATTGCATTAACAATTGAATTTCAATAATAATTTGACAATGAACCTAATGGCGTTATAAGAATACAATGTCATCTAAACATACAAAGGACTATTAGTTATACTACCATGTTCAATACATACTAAACACCTTCTAATAAAATGAGATTACTTAAGACTCATCGATTTGATAATCCCTAATCCTACTAACCAATGGCAAGTTAACAATTTAACTTAAACCAAATAAACTACTATTAATACTCTAGTGTTAATCGTTTAGAAGTTGAATAAATTGAACTATAACATTAAAATTGATTTATTGAGAATAAGTCTAACACATTAGACTTTTAACTTATTAATATTGATGATCCTATTAAACTAATTAACCATTAATTAAAATAACTATTAGTTTAGCAAGATGTTTTGCTACTAGTTGAGTTTGAACACATAATCAATAAAACTATTAATTAAATAAATCGATTCATTACTATTTAAGTCTAAACAATAATCCTACTAGTTAATAACCAATTTCATTAATCACCAAAATAAATTTAATAACTAAAAACTATAATTAAAATCTAAAAAGCATATGTCTAATCCCAAATAAACTTAATAACAAATAAGTAATAATAACAACTAATAATTAATAGTATGAGAAGATTTATTAACAAATAATAACTAAAATAATTACATAGAATAAAACAAATGTTCTCATCCTATTAGTCTACAAATCTACCTATTAATCCTAATTAACAAATCTACTATCCCTAATAAACTAACTAGCCCTATCCCATCATGGGTCCCACGTGCCAAGTGGGTGAAAAGCCCAAGCAAGAGACAAGACTCCAAGGGATTTTCAAAAATCATGAGGGGTATAAAGAAAAGGACACAACTATCCTCCCGAAGGAATGCACCGCCGTACGAAATTTAAAAATCTGAAAACACCATGGATTTTTATGAAAACTTCAGGGTTTTTTCTTCATCATTTACATATTCTGGATCAAAAACAACAAAAAAATTTCAAAAAAAAACTCTGCATTTTCGCAGATTTGAGAATTTTTTTTTTTTCATATATGGTGCGTTCTATCAGGAGGATAGCCACCGCCTAAAAAAATAAATTTAAAGACATTGTGATTTGGAGGGCCCACCATACTTTGTCCTTATTCCAAGCATAGATATTTGTATGCTAAGGAAGTGGTTGACTTGTAAGAAAAAAAAACAAGAATTAACTTTATGTCTACAGCAACCATTAAGTCATGACTAGCTAGTTTGGGAAAGGAGATGGAGTTGTGGGCCCCACCACAAGGCTTTCCCCATTCCAATGCAGAAATTGGGTAATTTTTGAAAGTATACAAGGGGAGTGATTTGATGGTGACATGGGGGTTTGGGGCCCACCAACATTGCAACCTATTCCAAATGCATAGAACTACGCATAGAAAGGGGAGGCTATCTTGTCAAAAGGGATATGCTTTGATCCCCATGTCAGACCCAGGTACGTAAGGAGGAGGAGAGACTTGACTTGGGGAGAAAATTTATTATCATGTCAGTCCTCTAACATCCTACGTAGGGTGGTAGAAAGGTAAGGGAAAGTATGTGGGTGGGGCCCACTAGGATACTGTGTGTGTGAATTTTGTACCTGATCTGTAGACACAACACTTCAGTAAAACATTAGACGTTAGTTGAAATCAAAATTGTGCAATAAATAAAAAACTAAACTAACTAGGTGATTTACTGCCTTCTAATAGATGTGAGTATGTATTCTCAGATTATACCAAGATCAGTGACCTTGACGACACCTAAACAAAGGATTTGAATGCAAAGTCTAGATATGGAATGAATGCTATTAATCTATTTTTTTGGTTTTTCTATGCAATTATGATAATGAAAACTTGATATGAATCTAATCTATATGAAAATTGATATGCTAAAATGATCTAACAATAATATTCTAAATGATATGTATACTATGCAAAAATAATGAAAATCTCACAACAACTCGAATTCTCAAGATCGATTCTTCAGTCTTCAATTCAGCAGCGTGAGTGTGCAATTCGTGGATGGATTTTGGCAAAGTAAGTATGCAAACTTGTGAGATGAATTATGAAGAGCTCATGCCTTAATTTATAAAAATCTAGGGCTTTGGAGGTGCATGAAAAAAAGCCATAAATCACTCAAATAACTCAGGTTGATTTTTTGAGTTATTTTTAAATAAAGGATAATTAACTCACAAAAACATGCAAAAGTAGAGGTTAACTCAAAATAGAGTTTAGATTTAATTGATAATTGATAGTTATCTGCTTTTATGATTGTGCATAATTTATTTATGAATTAATTTAATAATAAAGTGATTTATTTCCAACTTAACTGATTTTGAAAAATAAAACAATTGATTTATGGGTTAATCAATTATTTTTCAAACTTTTATTCAAAAACAATATTATTAAAAATTGACAACTTGCTTTAATTAATTAAATAAGAATTTAATCAATTATTCATAGGATTTTGGATTTATTGTCAAAATTAAATAATACAATTTAGGAATAAATAGAATTAACTTCAATTAAACAATTAAGTGGCAAAATTAAATCTAATTAATTTAATATTGAGAATATTCAATTAATCAAACTTTAGGATAAATAGGATTTATCACCAAATAATCATTAAATCAAAGATAATTAGGATAATTAGGAATATTGCTAGGAATATTCCTTGATGCAGAATTTATGATAATCAATTAGGATTCGATGATGTTTAGATGTGCCTTAGGTTAGGACTTCAATGTCAATTTCGTTCGATGATGTTTAGATGTGCCTTAGGTTAGGACTTCAATGTCAATTTCGTTCGATATGTCGATATAGGAGGTTAATGAACCTATAGCCCATTTTTTGGGTATTACATTTTGCCCCTCTTTGAATTGTTGTGTGAAGCGCAGTGGTTCAAAGATAGTCTACGTATGATGTTGAAACTGATGTTTGAAATTGAAATTAATATGAAATAGAAGCTAATTGAAAGATTTGATATGAAGATAATAGGTCCTGAATGATCAAAGATAATGTTAACTATAACAGCAAATGAACCGATGATTGCGAAAAAGTGTCAGAACACTTGATTCTGAACCTTATGATTGCGAAGAAGTGAGTGACTGATTCCAGACCTGATTGTTCTTATATTGAATCACATTGGTATCACATCTGAACCCTTCAGTTTTTGAAGAACCAAGGAAATAACACAATTGAACCGATAGTTGCAAAAAACTGATACAATTTACAAGATTAAGAGAATACCAGATTGATATGGATCTCGATAAAATCTAATATGCCTTGAGTGATGATTGATTTGCCTCAAGCGATGAGGTCTTTTTGATGAATCAGCAACTAGACATGGTTGTTGTCTTGATTATTGAGGAAAGATATGATTCCAGCTTTAGATTACAAACTTTGAATGATGTGCAATACCATGCCCCCTTCGGGATTAAAATTGAAATCTGACAAGAAAAGTCAGCATTGATAGTTTAGAAGCATGTTAATTGATTTGAGAAGTGGTTAAACACATTCGAGAATGCATTCTACATCATTGAGAGGTCCTGAAGACCAAGTTTGACTAGGTGAAACCATGAGTTGACCATGGGTGACCAATTTGAAATTTTGATAGTTTGATGTAAGATAATCAGTTAAGTTGAATTCTGGATTTCTTGTGATGATTGAAGGTTGACTATGCAAGTAGTTAATAATATGAATGATCTCAGATTTTGATTTTGATCCCGAAAAAGGATTCTACTTGTTGTTTAGTTGGAGGAACCTTCGTGTGAGATTCAGCTCTTGTTAGATTTGAAGATGCGATTTGAAGAATCGTTTAAGCATTGAAGTTTAGCCAACCACTGTGAGATCATGCAAACATGAAAAATGCAAAGAGACATGCAGAATAAAATGCAACCTAAGACCTAGGACCTAGTCACTGATCATGTATCGGTCATTCTCATCATTGAATTTTTAGGTAACCGGATAAATCAATACAATGCCCACTAGTTATGAAACCATAGACATATGAATATTGATTTTATTTTCAGAATGTCAGATTAGATATAAGCATCAAAGCATAAACGCCAAGATGACCTGAATATCATGTCCATTTTGATATAGCAACTTGTATAAGCATCAAAACATGAACGTTGTGATGACCAGAATATGCCTTGCATTGCAAACACATCAAGCAATCAAGAGGTCATTCTAAATCCAATGTGAATTACCCGTAGTGACCCTTTATCATTCACATCCTTAGGTAAGATTGTGTTTCACAATAGGAGAAAAAACTCACTCAAAAAGACAATAGTTAGATCAAACTTCATTGAATTTTCCAGGTATCAATGGTCAAGGTACGCATGGCCATCCAATTCGAGATAGAGGCTCTTACAGTCAGACACCATTTCAATCCATAATTTCCAAAGTTGTTAGATTTTCACATACAAGCAGAAAACAAAGAAAATATTATGCCCCAGTCATCACTCTCTAAATCCTGTAAAGGACATCATCAAAGAGCTCAAAGGGACACAATATGTAGAAATCTCAATGCGAATCAGTAAGCATACAAGGAGATAAAAGCATGTAAAAAAAAGCATAGATTGTTTTCAGTTTGTGTTTGATGTTTGATTGCATTGTTGTAGATGCAAAATCCTTTCTAGAGACAAGACTGACTGACTGACTCAAATGAAACTTCAAAGGACTCTAACTAGATATGATATGCCTAAGATACATTGGAAGCCATAGGATATGACATTGATTGCCCCCAAGTTTGAACATTGATAGGATACAGACGCTTGAGCCGATTGGTGTATAGACCGACTTATTGAAAACAAACTGGGAGATATGTACAAACTAAAGCAAGACTGAAAGCTGGGAAAGATCAAGATTGCACTGATAGATGGAGCATTTTGAAACAAGTGGCACCCGTTTGCCAGGTTTTCACCATCTTGGTAGAGATTCTATTTTTGCTACCAAGGCGCCTGTTTCCCGGTTTTCACCAAGGCACTTTTTCTTTCTTCTCATTTTTTTTTATTTTTCATTTTTTCAATTCTTTTGTACTTTTGATATTTTTTACTTTTTTTTTGTGAATCATCAAGGAGCCTATTGCTAGGTTTTCACCAAGATGTTCATTTTTTTTAGGACTTTTTCTAATTTTTCTAATTTTTTTAGGACATTTTACCATAGACTGAATGCCTTAGGCATAGAATTTCATCAGATGGAGAATGTTGATTGGTTCTCAAAGCTGTTCTCCTTCAATCATTGAGAGTTGATAGGCACCAGAGCCAAAAGTAGAAGTGATAACAAAGGGACCTACCCAGTTGGGTTCAAACTTCCCCTTGTGTTCTCGATGTGATTGATTTTTAGGATTATCTCTCAAGACTAGATCACCAACTTGAAATTCTCTATGTCTGACTTTCTTGTTGTAGCCTCTAGACATTCTCTTCTAATATACTCTGAGATGATCATACGCTGCTTGTTTGCACTCATCTAGTAGTTCAAGTTCTTGCAACCTAGACACTCTGTAGTCATCATTAGTTACTCGACCATGCATTTTGATTCTTAGTAATGGGATTTCAACCTCAATAGGCAGTACCGCTTCAGACCCATAAACTAAAGTGAAAGGTGTAGCCCCAGTAGGTGTTTTGATACTTGTTCTATAGGCCCAGAGAGCTGGATTGATCATGAGATGCCAGTCTCTTCCTATTTTATTAACTGTATGGTGCAATATTTTCAATAGATTCTTGTTAGAAGCCTCTGCTTATCCATTCCCTTGAGGATAGTAGATAGATGACCAATGTTGTGTAATCTTGAATTTAGCACATAGATCATCTAGATCTTTGTTCTTGAATTGTTCACCATTATCTGTGATTATGGAATGAGGTATCCCATATCTGCATATGATATAGTTCAATATGAACATAGATATTTGCTTTCCAATTGCTTGTGTCAAAGGGACTACTTCTACCCATTTTGTAAAATAATCTGTAGCTGTGATTATATGGGTATTTCCATTAGAAGAATGAGGATGTATAGCTCCTATAAGATCAAATTTCCATTGGTGAAAAGGCCATTGTGTAGTAAAGGGAATTAGATCTCTCCCTGGAGCATGAATTAAGTTTCCATGCACTTGGCATTTTTGACAATTCTTAGCAAACTTGATAGACTCTTTCTCCATTTCAAGCCAATAGTACCCAGCCCTAATAAGTTTTCGAGCTAGTGTTAAACTGTTCAAGTGTGACCCACAAATACCATCATGGACTTCCTCTAATGCACGTTGAGACTCTTCCTATTCTAAACATCTAAGTAGTGTACCATCTAGACCTCATTTGTATAGATCATGACCAATGATGACATATCAGGAGGCATTACGGATAAGGTATCTCTTTTCATGGTGGTTGAAGGTATCGAGAATGATTTGGTCTTGGAGATAGGAGAATAGGTTTTTGTATCTGGATGAGTCATGACCAAAAATAGTGCAGATCATGCGGGTTTCAGGGGAGTCATATGCAGGATAAGATAGTGCTTCCACTAGGAACTCGTAGCATAGCACATGTTCAGGCTACTGTAATAAAGTAGATAGCATTTCCATTGCATTGGCAGCCTTGTTCTCTGTTCTAGGAATTTGCTCAAATGTGATAGATATGAAATATTTCTTAAGATCATCTACCATTCTCTTGTAAGGAATGAGTTTTTCATCTTTAGTTTGGTACACATCATTGACTTGATGGATAACAAGTTGAGAGTCTCCAAGAATGTGTAATTCTATTACTCGCCACTCAATTGCTATTTTCATGCCATTCAAAAGGGCTTCATATTCTGCAATATTGTTTGTGCAAGGGAACTTTAATCTGAATGCTTTTGGGATTGAGTACTCTTGAGGAGTTATGAATAATATGCCCATGCCTAACCCATTCTATGTATAGGAGCCATCAAAGAATAACTTCCATTCCCTAGAAGAAAGAGTCATGATAGAGGAATCTAGAAATTCCATTTGCATTGGTGTATCATCAATCATAGGTGCATCTGCTAATTGATTAGCAATAACCTATCCTTTGATAGCTTTTATTTCCACATATTCAATGTCAAATTCACTTAAGAGCATGACCCATCTAGCTAATCTACCTGTGAGGGAAGCTTTTCTTAGTAGGTACTTGAGTGGATCAATCTTAGCTACCAATTGTGTGGTATGAGCTAACATGTAGTGTCTTAGTTTCTATGATACAAAGATCACAGCTAGACAAGCTTTCTCAATCATTGAATAATTCTTCTCATATGCAACCAATGTTCTACTGATATAGTATATAGCTCATTCCTTTTTATTCTCATCATGCTATGCTAGCAATGCTCCCAGTGATGTATCTATTGTGGAGACATATAAGATCAATGGCTTCCCATGAATAGGAGGCATCAAAATAGGAAGATTTGATAGATATTGTTTGATATGGTCAAATTTATTCTCACATTCTTCATTCCATGCAAAGGTCACACCTTTATGTAATGTTTTTGTAAAAATCTATGATATGTCTGCTAGTTGTGATATGAATCTTTTGATAGATTGAACTCTTCCTTGCAATGTCCTCATTTGACTAATATTATTTGGAGGTTGCATTTCCATGATAGCCTTCACTTTAGTTGGATCAACTTCAATGCCCTTCTTTGAAACTATGTATCCTAAGAGCTTTCCAAAAGTGACACCAAAAGCACACTTCTTAGGATTTAGTCTGAGACTAAATTTTTCCATTCTGTCTAGTATCTTGCTCAAGCATTTAGATGTTCAGCTCTAATCATAGATTTTGCTAAAGTATCATCAACATAATCTTCCATAGTCCTATGCATCATGTTGTGAAAAATAGATGTCATGGCTCTTTGATATGTAGGACCAACATGGTTAAGCCCAAATGGCATGACATTCCAACAAAAGGGGCCCCATGCACATGTAAAATAAGTTTTCTCTTGATCCTCTAGAGCAATTTTTATTTGATTATATCCAAAAAAACCATCCATTAAAGAATACATCTCAAAGCCCGCAGTCATGTCCACTATCATATCAATGTTAGGTAATGGAAAATCATCCTTAGGGCATGCTCTATTGACATCTCTAAAGTCCGCGCACACTTTGATTGATTTATCTGGTTTTGAAATAGATATAATATTAGAGATCCACTCTATATAGTCAATAACTTGGATGAATCTAGCTTTTAGGAGCTTCTCTAATTCAGCTTTCACCAAGAGTGCAACATGAGGATGCATCTTTCTTAACTTTTGCTTGACAGGTTTGACATTTGGAGCTATAGATAAATGATGCATTATAAGATTAGGGTCCAACCCTGGCATATCTAAATATTTCCATACAAAGTTGATCTTCTTCTTTGTTAGGAATGTTGTAAATTTTTGCTTCTCTTCTTCTGATAAAGATTGGGCTATGTGAATCAACTGTGGCTCTTATGTTGTTCCCAAGTTGATACATTCAGTGGGCTCAATTAGAACTAGAAATATGTCCTATAAATGACTCAAAAGGACATCAAATATCTCATCCTTAGGCACCTTAGAGAGGTTTTCACCTTCAGATACATCTTTTATTTTTACTTTTGTAGGTTCTGAGACTACCACAAAGTGGTTTTCACCCTCAGGACTCTTTTTCTTTTTCTTTTTATTCTTATTTTTCTGACTAAGATATTTGATGTCTGACTCCATCACGCTAACACTTGGTTCACTAATGGAAGTACTCATAGGCTCAACTGCATTGAGGTAGCAAGCAAGGGCATAGTCATTTGGGAAGGTATAAATACCATGGCTCAGATTTGTGGAGATTTGATCAATAAGGTCTAGATATTGGATAGTCAAAGTGCAAAAAGATTGGGAGATAGTGTTTATGGATATGGATCTATCATCATTGGTCCTAACCCAATGCTCAAGTTCAAAGGTGATATTACAACTTAAGACATTCAATTTTTGAATAGGCTCAATGTCATTATGGGAGTCCAATTCAGCCATAGGTGGATCAGACTCGATAGGTTCATCATTTCGCTCTAGACTTATGTTGGGTGTAGGTGCATATTGGTGAATAACATCAACATGTTTTTCTATAATAAGCTCATCTTCTTCTGGAATGGCTCCCCATTCATAGTCATTAGATTCTTCATCTATGCCTCTAGGAAATCTAAGAACATGAGTAAAGTTAGGATGAATACCCCAAGAAGGGTTACCCTCAGATTCTGATTTGAATTCATACTCATGAGAGTCTGTCTCAGAATAACTACCATCTTCCTCTTCTTGATTGTTTTTGAGATTAGTTGGTTCTTGTGTTGCAACTATCTCTTGATTGATAGTAGGTTCTTGTGTTTCTACTACATTAATTATTTTGATTGGATCATCTTTATCATCAAGAAGGTCTTTGATCTCTTTAGGCAATTTTTCATAGGGTATGAGTTCTGAGTTGTCTGATTCACTATCTGATGATTCTGTTTCTTCTTTCTTAAGAAGAGGTTCTCCTGGTGTCATCTGTTCTATGAGATGAGAATAATTACCTTTGAGGTGAAAGGGTTTCTTTTTAAATCCTAAGCCAACTTTATCTTTATTTTCTCTACTAGTATGTGGGATAGGTGCCTCAAGACCTTTTTCTCTGACTCCTAGAGGTCCTTTTCCTGGATATCCCATCTTAGCTATCAATTTATCTCTTGGGCCATATGACTTAGAAGGATCTTTTGGTACTATTGAGTTACTAGTTTGAATATCATGGGATTCAGATTCATCTTTGTATAGCCATGCAAGCATAGCTTCATCCTCTTCAAATTCTTGCTTGGAGACTTGTTTTGCTACAAAATTCTTTCTATATGCCTTAAGAGGTTCTTTAGAATCTGGTTTGGATTGTTTCAAAGATTGTCCATAAGACTTAGGTGAGATAGGGAGAGATGTCAAAGATAAGACTGGCTCCATAGTATATTCTCCCATACTATTTTCTTTGATATTAACCTCTTTTGCATGATCTTCCATTTTAGATGTGGATGCTTCTTTAGTTGGTTCAATGGAAGATTCTTTGTTATTAGGCAAAAGCTTATCTGCACTTTCCTTCAATGTATTACAAGTGGTGGATATGTCTGCTGGAATAGTGACCTCTACTCCTTCATAAGGAAATTTTAAGCATTGGTGAAATGTAGAAGGAATAGCCTTCATCTCATGTATCCATGGTCTCCCTAGAAGAATGTTGTAAGCCAAAGGTAGATCAAGAACTTGAAATATAGTATCTCTGATAACCGGACCTGCTCTGATAGGTAAGACAATGGTGCCTTTAGAAGATCTTTCTTGTTCATCATAGGCTTTTATAGTTATTTTCTTTCTAGGATCAATAGCCAATTCTGAAAATCCCAATTGTGTGATCAAGCTGTAAGAACAAATGTTTAGGCTAGCGCCTCCATCTATCAACACATGTTTGACTCTACGGTTCTAGATCAAGACTTCTATATGCAAGGGCTGGTTATGCGAGTGACTCAAGGAGTTGTCATCTTCCTTTGAAAAGGAGATATGTTGTGGAGATGTAAGATGTCCAACCATAGTCTGGAACCTGTCTAAATAAAGGTCATCAGGAATATTGGATCTAAGCAAAGCTTTATCTAGAATGGCTCTATGAGCTAGAGATATTCGAAGAAACTCAAACATGGAGATTTTTGCATTAGTGTGTTGGAATTGTTGAACAATGCTATAAGATGTTGGCCTCTTATCTTTAGGATTGGAAGATTTAGAAACAACCTTCTATTTGGAAGCGGAAGAAAGATTGAAGGGCATCTTAGGAACATTTGATGAATCTGGGATTTATCCGTTCAGATGTGCCTGAGCTTGTGATCGAGTAACTGCATTAGCTAAGGTATGATCTCTATCTCTTCGCACAATTGTGATGACATTGCAATGCTCAAAGAGACAAGGTTCGACCACATTGATAACAACATTATTTCTAGGGTAAGCATAATTGACCTTTGCCCTCATATTAGGCTGAGAAGATGAAACTTCTTGACCATGTTTCAGAAATGGTTATGTGAATGCTATATGATCATTGTTGCTCTTATGATTGTCAATGGTGATATCTCCCTTATCAATCAGATCTTGAATAGTATGTTTCAAGCGTAAGCAGTTATTAGTTTTATGACCTTTACCCCGATGGAAATCATAGAATTTGTTCTCTCTCCACCATTTTGGTTTAGGTTCAGAATCAGATTGGTAGATCTCAGGTAAAGAGATGATGTTATTGGCTAGCAGAGTTCTCATAGCTGATTCTAAAGATTCTCCAAGAGGAGTGAACATTTGTTTATTATTAGCGGACCACTTTTTATACTCTGGCTTCTTTTGAGATGATTCAGGCACCTTTTGTTTTGAAGCTTTTATGGCTTGGGTACCAATAGTTAGATTGAAAGCTGGTGCCTTTGATGGGGCATGGATAGTATCAACAACACCATCTATGAAAATGCCTTTATTCTTGTTCCAATTTTTATTCTTGTCTTTAGAACTGGATCCTGAGTTGTACTTGTCTTTTTGAAGTGTGATTTCTCCTTTTTTCACAAGTACTTTTTCAATTTTGATTGCATTGTCTACCATCTTATCAAAAGATGTATGATCTTGCATTTGTAAAGGATAGTTGATCTCTGGGACAAGATTATTGATGAAGATTTCTAGTTTCTCAGTTTCTGGAATAAGCCTAGCATACAGAGAGAATTTCTTCCTCCATCTCTTGAGAAATGTCAGGAATGGTTCACCTGGATATTCCTTGAGATTGCAATATCAATCATGGTGACTGGATGTTGAATGTTGTAGGAGTATTGTTGATAGAACAATTTGATCAACTCCTCAAAAGTTTTAATAGTAGAAGACAATCTAGAGAACCAATGAATGGCTACTCCTCCCAGAGATTGAGGAAAGAGATGCATCAGATAGGTTGGTTCATCCATGAACTCCATGGATTATGTACATAATTCTTTGACATGATCTTGGGGATCTGAGTGTCCATCATACTTATCATACTTAGGCATCTCCACTCTTTTTGGGAATGGTGGCATGTACAAGTCTTTGTCAAATGGAAAAGGACATAGGGCCTCCATGGAGAACTCCTTGGGTTCCTTTTCTTTCTCAAGGTTATTGAGCTTGACTTGCATGGCATGCATCTATTTCATCATAGTTGTGAGTGGAGTTTCTTCCTCATGTGTAATGGTATCTTCAAAATTAAATTTGGGAGGAAGTTTAGCTCCTTGATGAGCCAATTGTAAAAAGTATGCCTCTCTGTCTTCTTTAAAGAAATGCTTCATCATTCATTTGAAATTATCATCATTTTGATATTGAGCAATTTCTTTAGGTGTGGGCTCCTGATTTGCACCATGTTGAGATTGAGCTCTTTGAGAGCCCAAGTTTGTCCCTACTTGAGACATGGTGGGAGTTCTACCTGGGATAGATTGATGAGGAGTTTGTTGATTACCTCCGTGAGTTGATGAAGGAGGAATGTAACCAGTTTTTAATAAAAAGTTGCCAAGACCGTCATCTTCGTAAAGATCAGAATTGTAGAGTTGTTCAAGATTTGGACCTACATGAGTAGACAAAGCTCCAGTGTTAAGTGCTTCTCTCGATTTCTTGTGAGAGGAAGCTCTAGTTTCCACCATTAACCTTGGGTGAATCAAAAGAATATGATGAAGACAACTGAAGAGGGATTTGATTCAAGAAGATCAAATGATGCAACCTTGTCAAGGTTTGATTGATTGAAGCATAGATTTGACTTAGATGAGGGATACTATGCCTTGGATGTATGGGTAGATGCCAAAAAGATAGCGAACAAGATATCACAACACTTAGCCATTTTTGAAGATTGATTGAAGATTGATAGTTATGACAAGGTTTTGACACAAGATGAAAAGACTCAAATTGATTAAACAAAAGGCTAAATCGGATTCAAAAGGCCACTTTAGGAAAATGATGGGATTCTCAGTATTTGCTGCTCTGTTCTTGACATAGTGATTTGTTTGACAGGTTCTAGAAATAGGTTGAAAAAGCTGGATATCTAGCAATTCTGACAACTTTCTGGCAATTTTTCAAAACTTCTCAAATGACTTTCTTTAGGCTCGTACGATAGTGGGTATAGCATGAAATGACAATTGAAAAACTCATATGATTATTGCAAAACTTGCACAACAGTTGATAGCAGGAATTTTGACTTTTGAAAATGACTAGCAGCAAAACTCGTACGACAATATACCTGATACCATACGACAATCTAGGGGTTCTGAAATGACAATAGTCAAAATTCATATGACTTTTTGACTTTACAAAATGACTGTTGACTCTAGAAAGGTGTTTTACTTCAATTTTTGCAAATTTTGGGTTTTCAGTTTCAGATTGTTTGCAAATTTCAATGTCCAGATTTGAGGATTGTAATAGATTTGTTCATTTTTTAGTAACCAAATAGATAAGCAAGCATGCAAAACAACAAGCAAGTGATTTCAAGCATGTCTAAAAATAATGAACAAGGGAAAAAGAAACCTTGTGCATGAACAATCAAGTGACTTATTTGTGCTAATCCTTAGAAGTGCTAATTGTGTATGTTCCAAAAAGTTTTGCATTAATGCACATATTCCTAGAAAATGAAAATTTGGCCTCACTAGGGTTTTTAGTAATGGTTTGACTCTGAAACTGTTATAATCCAAGAGGGTGAACTCCAATCTAGGCACACCGGGGTTTTTACATAGTCCAAGAACTTAATCTTCTTGATTTGCTAGGGAGATCTGATAGACCAACAAGAGACCACACCTATGGAGATTTCTTCCAATAGGATATTTATATAGCGGTTGTCACTACCATGATGAAAATAACTATTACCGCTTGAGGTTCTGTCAATGTGGTTGACCCAATTAAGGGAATGTCCACTATGGTTAACCCTCTCTAAAGGTGACTCACAAGATATACCACATGGGGACTAGATCAGATTCAAGGATTTGGGTTTCTGGTACTATCTAAAAAGGAAGTAGAGCATAATCCCCTAGCCTCTTCACTTCACCAAAACAAAGAAAATAGATAAATCTGATGCGCTAAGACCAAGATTATCTCACAGATCTATGACGTCAACCCCTTATGATCTATCAACCTCTCTGGAGAGAGAATGCATCGATCAAAAGTTGAAGACATATGGATCTAGTGGAACGTGAGACTCCCTCAATATCCTCCCTACCTACAAGGGTTCCTTCGTTGAGAAGACTTTCACTTGAAACTCACTCTCTCAAGAGCCACAAATAGTGTTCATAGGGCCTATTTACTATGTGTAACAAAGATGCTGAAAGAAAATCTATGTTCATTTTTAGAGCCCAAATGAAATGTGTGATATGGAAAAGAAAGGCACTCAAGCTAGACATGCAAGATGTTCATTTTAATCCAAATTGAAACATTATCAGCTAAGAAGGTTACCTGAATTCCTCGCAATGGGCTTAGTAGATTCTTACCTATTTTTAGCAATTCTTGCACTGTTTCCAATAAAAAACCAGTGAAAATCAATCAAAAATAGAGAATTTCAATTGTTAGGGTTAGCTATTAGTCGAAATCTAAAAATCAAATCTGACAAACTACTTGAAAAAGTGAAACGACAATTGAACCCTAGCACTAAAACTCGTACGATAGTGGGTTACCTTCCAGACAACAATCTAGAAACTCATACGACACTGGGCACCAGATCACACGATAATCGAGCTTCCAGACAACCATGGGTTTTTGCTTGTGTGATCCTCGATCAAATCAACTATCGTACGACACTGGGTATCTCCTGGTATGAGTTTTTAACAAAACTCATACGAAAATTGTATGGACAGAGAATAAAAATCGTAGTTGGGAACAGAAAAAGACAAGAAAATGATAGAAATTGATAAAATTTGAAGGGAAACCAGTTTTAGGGCCCCATGGTGGGTGCCAAAAATGTGTGTGTGAATTTTGTACCTGATCTGTAGACACAACACTTCAGTAAAACATTAGACGTTAGTTGAAATCAAAATCATGCAATAAATGAAAAACTAAACTAACCAAGTGATTTACTGCCTTCTAATAGATGCGAGTATGTATTCTCAGATTATACCAAGATCAGTGACCTTGACGACACCTAAATGAAGGATTTGAATGCAAAGTCTAGATATGGAATGAATGCTATTAATCTATTTTTTTGGTTTTTCTATGCAATTATGAAAATGAAAACTTGATATGAATCTAATCTATATGAAAATTGATATGCTAAAATGATCTAACAATAATATTCTAAATGATATGGATACTATGCAAAAACAATGAAAATCTCACAACAACTCGAATTCTCAAGATCGATTCTTTAGTCTCCAATTCAACAGCATGAGTGTGCAATTCGTGGATGGATTTTGGTAGAGTAAGTATGCAAACTTGTGAGATGAATTATGAAGAGCTGAGGCCTTAATTTATAGAAATCTAGGGCTTTGGAGGTGCATGAAAAAAAGCCATAAATCACTCAAATAACTCAGGTTGATTTTTTGAGTTATTTTTAAATAAAGGATAATTAACTCACAAAAACATGCAAAAGTAGAGTTTAACTCAAAATAGAGTTTAGATTTAATTGATAATTGATAGTTATTTGCTTTTATGATTGTGCATAATTTATTTATGAATTAATTTAATAATAAAGTGATGTATTTCCAACTTAACTGATTTTGAAAAATAAAACAATTGATTTATGGGTTAATCAATTATTTTTCAAACTTTTATTCAAAAACAATATTATTAAAAATTGACAACTTGCTTTAATTAATTAAATAAGAATTTAATCAATTATTCATAGGATTTTGGATTTATTGTCAAAATTAAATAATACAATTTAGGAATAAATAGAATTAACTTCAATTAAACAATTAAGTGGCAGAATTAAATCTAATTAATTAAATATTGAGAATATTCAATTAATCAAACTTTAGGATAAATAGGATTTATCGCCAAATAATCATTAAATCAAAGATAATTAGGATAATTAGGAATATTGCTAGGAATATTCCTCGATGCAGAATTTATGATAATCAATTAGGATTCGATGATGTTCAGATGTGCCTTAGGTTAGGACTTCGATGTCGATTTCATTCGATGTGTCGATATAGGAGGTTAATGAGCCTATAGCCCATTTTTGGGGTATTACAGATACCAGCTCAACCCTTAATAATATTAGTTAGGTTTTTTTTGTTTATTAAATGTTTCTTCTGCCACTTCATGCCCGTGCCCATTTATGGGAAGGGAAGTGTTTAACAAGTTATGTCGTGACATCTTTCTATTAATTAAGAATTTAGTAATTAACAACATGATTATGTAGGGGGTTAATTTATATTAACTCTAATTAAGAAAGCATATTGGGAAGGGAATATTCTCTGTGGTAAGGGAATTATTTCCCTTCCCATACAAATTCCAGAGAGCATTTTTGCTCTAAAAATCTGGAAAGTGCTATTGCTAAAATTTGGTCTCTCTTTTTTTTTGCATCTATCCTATTGATTTATTGGTTTCATTATTGAAATAGATAATTGTATGCATTGGAATTTATTTAATTAGTGTAATACACTAAATGAACTATAAATTGAATGATAGTTTTAATTGATTTTTGCTTGAGTATTCTACATGTTTGATTGTTCATTGTTATCTTACTTCATTAGGTGGATTTAGAGTTTACATTATTGTTTCCAAGATTAAGGTGTTGTTCTATTGAAATTAGAGATTGTTCAAGAAGAGTTTGAATGTATGAACTTGAAAATTACTATCAAATACATCATAAAGATCACTAACTTTTCATTCCAAATAAACTTTACTTATATGAAACTAATGCATTGCTTTCCTTATCAACTTTAGATATCATTTTACAAATGAAAGATTCACATCACCATTACAATGAATAGAATACAATATGCATGAAATTAAGGATTCCTCATTTACATTTTGGTAATATTTCAAAATACAACTACACATCCTCAAGATAAAAGATCCATTCAATCCATGGATAGCATACAATATTGCTTCCTTTAATGGAAACTAATGCATAATGAATAAAATCTCTTCACATCTAACTTGATAAGCTTTCAATATGAACATTAAAACACTCCACAAGAAATAAATCTCAACACAAAATAAGTAACCATGCAACATTTAAGTTGTTGTCACACAACTACACCAAAAATAGAGGTTTCTCCAAAGCTTCTTGACTTCAAACCTACAAATACATGAGGAGAACCATGGGAAGCTCACCTCCCATCCAAGGTCTCAAGGAGACCACCCCTGAGCTTGGAGAACCAAGGCTAAACGGGTATGCTCAACAAAAATGCTCACAACAATACACATATGCATAAACAACAATTAACTCCCTCTCAAGGCTTCACAAATGAGTTTTCTAAGCTCATTGAAATAGAGTGAAGGTGATTTTTTCCAAGGAGGAGAATGCCATTGCATTCAAATTTTCTCAACATGACTATTTCATTGTCTCTTCAAGGCTACATTATCAAACCTCCATACACATACTTTGTTTATCAACATCCTCAAGATGCAAGAATACAAATGGCTTCATGGAGCCCATACACCATGAATTTATCCCTCTTCTCCAAGAGAAGAGACTCTCACCACAATGGAGAGCCCAACTAACCCCTTCACCCAAGGCTACTTCTTCCTTTCCCAAAGGGTGAGTAATGCATCACTCCCATGAACAAAAACTCCCTCATTCAAACAAAAATAAAACCATAAGCATGAATTCAAAACCAAAATCCCATCCCATACAAAAAAATAATACAAAAAAATTTCACATATGCAAGAGAGAGCAAGAACAACATGCTAATCTATTGGAAACAAACAATAAAACTTCAATGGAAATGAGTAAACCAACCTTCATAAGTGTTATGGTAAATGAATTTTGAGAAGATCTCAATCCCTTATCTTTCCTCAATCCAAACCCTAATGTCTCTAAAAGTAGAGAGTGGGTGAACCCCCACTAACTCTAGCAAGGGCCTCTAAAAAGGCCTCCAACTTTTACCCACCCACCAACATTAATTCCAGACTTGACCCTAAGGTCCTTTGGCTTTTCCTTGTCCCCTATCATAAATGCTTGATTGGAAAGAAGTGTGGGGTTGGGTAAAGGTCAAGACTCAATCCAATTTTCGTAGCATGTGGAAAATGGGTCATAAAAAGGGTCACCTAAGCCACTAGGGGGTTCTAGTTGTGTTAAAAACATTCCTAACCCATACTCCTATCACCAAGGCACTTAGATTTTGTTAAATCTGACCCTTAGGACCTCTTTTTGGCCTCTAGAAATGGCTAGAAGAAAAAAATAGAATTTAAATAATCAAATTGGTAGGTTTTGCAAGTATCTCCAACAAGGAAATTTAATCAAGCTCCTAATGAGTCAGTTAAGCTTAGGTTTACATATCCAACCTTAGTAACATGTCAATACATACACACATAACAAGTGTCAAGTGACACTAACAATTACACATCACATTCAAAATGACATGTCCTAAATGACAACATGAAGTTACACTAGTAACACACGTGCAATTCACATTTACAATGAGGTTTTCAATCCCATATCAGATTAAACCTTGGCTTACTTAGTTCACATATGTTTAGCCTTGATTCTCTGAATAATTTCATGGTTCTCTTAGCTGCACACTAAACTCGAGCCTCAGTAGTTCAAGGTAATAAAATCACATGAAATATACATATTCAATTCATTATTTAGCAACATAAATCAATATGCAGAATTCAATTCTAATTGCAATTTTTCATTCAATAATGTTTAAACATAATAATTCCATAATCATCATTACATGTCATCCATGAAGTAATCAAATCTAAACATGATCTGATCTTCTCACCATTTCACATATCTAAACATGCATAATCAAAATCAACCACATGTTCCTAGGTTCTAATCCACATCAAAATGTAATCCACATAATATAGTCATCAACATAAAACATATTATCTTGAGTCTCTGTCAGGATAGTCAAAAGTATATCAGTGTATCAAAATATAAGGTATCAAAGCGTGAATGAATCAGTTATGATGGGTTGGGGTGAGGCCTCATAGCATGATACTTGATTTCTATATGCTTTGTGTTAGAGTGCAACACAGGGTTCTTCAACATACTTATTGTACTAGTGCTATCATAGTGTATAAAAAAAGGCTCATCAAATTTAATTTCAATATCCTTCAGAATTTGTTTCATCCATATTATCTGATTAAAATTATTTGTTGCTGCTACATATTATGCTTCTACTGTGCTCTTTGAAATATGATTTTGTTTCTTACTTAACCAAGAAACCAATCTTCCTCCAAGAAAAAATGCTCCACCACTTGTACTCTTTTTGTCATCAATACTACCTCCCCAATCTACATCTGTGTATGCACATAGGGTAAAGTCATTATATTTTTCATACCATAACCCATAGTCAATTGTGCCTTTCAAATATCTAAATATTCATTTTACTACTGCATAATGTGACTCTTTAGGATGATCTTGAAATCTTACAACAATTCCAGCTGCATGTGATATATCTAGTCTTGTATAAGTTATACACTTCAATCCTCCAATCATATATCTGTACTTCTTTTTCTCAACTATAGGAGTTTCATCTGTGCTAGATAACTTATATCCAGTTACCATAGGTGTGCCAACCAACTTACAATTCTCCATTCCAAATCTTTGCAACAAGTCTTTTAAATAATTTTCTTGACATAAGAAAATACCATCACTGTTCTATGCTATCTGTAATCCTAAAAAATATTTCATCTCACCCAATCAGGCTCATTTCAAATTCAGTCTTCATTTCATCTACAAATTTATCACTAGCTTCATCTTCTCCACAAAAGACAATATCATCAACAAAGATAACTACAATCAACAAACCATTCTCAATCTCTTTCATATATAAATTACTATCTATTGTACCTTTAGTGAATCCCAATTTTATCAAATATTTATCTAATCTTGCATACCATGTTCTAGGTGCTTGTTTCATTCCATATAAAGATTTGTTCAGTTTACATACCATATCTCCTTCATGATTCAAGGGAAAACCTTCAGGCTGATCAATGTAGACTTCTTCTTCTAATTCTCCATTCAAAAATGCTAACTTTACATCCATCCGATATAGTTTGAATTTCTTATAAGCTGCATAAGCCAAAAAAATTCTTACCGCTTCAATTCTTGCAACAAGTGAAAAAGTTTCTTCATAATCAATTCCTTCTTGCTGTGAGTATCCTTTACATACCAATCTTTCTTTGTTCCTTACAACTTCTTCTTGTTCATTCATCTTGTTCTTGAATACCCATTTAGTTCCTGTAACATTTTTGTCTTTAGGTCTAGGGAACTCTCAAGTCTTGTTCTTTTCAATTTGATCTAGTTCTTCTTTCATTTCTTTAATCCAATTTTCATCTTTACAAGCTTCATCAATAATTTAAGGTTCAATTTGAGAAATCAAACATAGTTCTTCTTGTACCTTATTCCTTGTCAGAACTCCTTTTTCTATGCTCCAAATAATCTGATCAATAGGGTAATTTCTTGCTAGATTCCTATTAGGTGTTACTATCTCAGTTCTTGCTTCAACTCCATGTTCGGCTCTAGGTTCTTCTCTTATCTCCTTAATGTAAATTTCATTCTGCAATTCATTGTGAGTTTCATAAAACAATTCAACATTTTCTTGATTAAATCTAGGATGAACTTCTTCATTAGATCCATAATCAAGCATTCTTTCCTAAATTTTGAACTTTTCATCAACTTTAACATTTGCGCTCTCAAAAAATAGTCTTAGTTCTTTTATTGAAACATATATAAGCTTTCCTTTTCAATGAATAACCAAGAAATATACCTTCATCACTTCTGGGATCAAACTTTTGAATATCATCGTCTCTCTTAATATAACACTTACTTCCAAAGATTGTAAAATAATTAACTAATGGCACATGTCCAAACCATAATTCATAAGGTGTCTTGTTTGTGTCTACTCTGATTTGTACTATGTTCATTGTATATACTATTGTATTCACTGCTTCTCTCCATAATATCTTTGCCAAGTCATTTTCAAACATCATAGCTCTTGTTGCTTTAGTTATTGATATGTTCCTTCTTTCTACAATACCATTTTTTTAGGTGTTCTAGGGGCTGAAAGTTGTCTCTTAATACCATTCACTTCACAAAAAGTATTAAATTCTTTAGAAGTAAATTTTGTACCTCTATCAAACCTTAAACATTTAATCTTTGTTCCAGATTCATTCTCAACTTTATTCTCAATCACTTTAAATTTATCAAATGCTTCAGATTTTTCTTTAAGAAATGAAATCCACATCATTCTTGTAAAATCATCAACAAGAATCATAAAGTACCTTTCACCATAGAATCCTCTAGTCCTTGTGGGACCGCTCAAATCTGTATGAACAATTTCTAACTTCTATGCTGTAGTGAACTTCTTACTAGGAAATGAACTTCTCTTCTACTTAGCCATAACACATTCTTTGCAAATCATGTTAGTAGGTTTCATAATCTTAGGCAAATCTCTTACTGCAAATGTAGTACTAACTTTCACAATGTTATCAAAGTTTATATGACAAAACCTTTTGTGCCATAACTAAGTGTCATCAATTTTAGTAATCAAACATGTGATCTCAGTAGGATTCAACTGAAATATGTTACCTATGGTTCTTAATCCAGTTCCAATCAAATTACCATCCTTATCCTTGATCACACAAGTTTTCCCAGTAAACCAAACTTGATATCCCTTATCAACTAACTATCCAACACTCAAAATATTATGTTTCAATCCATCCAAAAAATAAATATCATCAGTGTTAGTCTTTCCATCAAGAGTAATAAATCCTATTCCCTTTACCAAACAAGGAGCATTGTTTCCAACTCTAACAACTCCTCCATCATAGTTGTTAGACTTTGTAAATTTCTTCATATCCCTAGTCATATGATGTGAACAGCCACTATCTATGATCCAATCAATTTTATTTTCTACTTGGGAAACTAAATCTTTTTCTTCTCTAACTTCAATTTCATAAATTTCTTCTTTTATTGCCTCAAATCCTATATCATCATTCTCATTATCACTTTCACTTAATAATTTCTCAACACTAGCCTCAAGTTCTTCATCATTAGCATAATAAAATTCTTTAGATCTTCTAGGTTTAAAGTTATTCTTATACTTCTTTACTCTCTTAGGGAATTTAGATGCAAAATGACCATATTCTTGACAAGTCCAATATTTAAAAATTTTCTTACATTCTGGTTCTGTTTTCACAAGCAAGGCAATTCCTTCCTTAATCTTTCTATCTTCTTTAGTCCTAGATTGGTAGCAACTAGCATAATCTCCACTAACACTAATACTTCTTGACAAAGTAGGGCAGACACTAAGTGTGTTGAATGATGTCTCAATTCTAGGTAGATCTCATGTCTATCTCAAGCCTATCTCTGCTGCTTCTAATCTTCCAAGAAGAGTTTCTCTGGTAAAATTTTCATTACAAGGTATAACTTATAGACTTATAGAAGACACAGGAGGCAATTAAGCCATTTCACAAATCCTAAGGGGAGCCCTGACTATTTTTCCAACAATCTCCCCCTCAATATTACTCAAGGAGATTTGAACTTGTGACCAAGCTCTGATACCACTTGTTACAAGTAGTAGTTGTCTTTGCACCAAAATATTGACCTATTAATGCTTGATACAACCACTAGACTTCTATAAGACATAGGAGGTGGTTAAGCCATGTCACGAATCCCGAAGGGAGCACTGACCATTTTTCTAACAACACCAACAATATTCAATGGTCAATTGATGATGCTACACTTCAATTTCATTCATATACTTCCTATGAGTTGTAAATTCACCTTGATATTTTTTTTTATCTTTCTCCCTCTATCAGGGGTAGTCTTCTTTACCATTCCTCTTTGATAATTTCTTTTTTTATCTTCTCTCTGCTTTTGTTCTCCCTTTTCTCCATCATCATCTCTCTTTGTGCAACATTAGTGTATCAAAAACATTCTCTACAAATATCAATCATCATTTGTGTTCTCCCTACATCAATGTCATTCATCTCCAGTAATCAATTGACTTATTCTCCCTCTTTGACAACAATGCCAAAGAAACATATATACTTCTCAAATTATACCTCAAATGTATAAATTTCCCATTGCAGTCATAAACATTTTCAAAACTTCAAGCTTCACCTAAAAAGTGAACACTAGCATCAACTCACAAAATAGATATTCTAACAAGTTCTTGAATTGATGCATGCATCTTGCCTTAGTGAACATTGGACAGGGGAAGAACCCCTAACTTTCCTTGAAGATACTCAAAAACATCCTCTAGTAGTAGTTTAATAAATATATCAATTATTTGTTCCTTTGAATTCACATACTCCAATGTCACATGCTTATCTTGTACTTTCTCTCTCAAGTACTGATACTTAATAGATATATGCTTTGTCTTTGAATGCATCACCAAAGCCTTTGACATGTTTATAGAACTAGTATTATCACAATAAATTATAATTGGATCAGTAATATCTTCATGCATACCTTCAAGTAAGTGTTTGATCCATACAATATTTGAACAATTCATAGCTACAACAACATACCCATCTTCGAAAGTAGATTGTGAAATACAACTTTGTTTCTTGCTTAACCACATCACTATTATTTCTCCTAAAAAAAAATCTCCACCACTTGCACTTTTTATTTCATCAATATTTCCAGCCCAATCAACATCAGTATATACCTTCAGATAAAAATATCCATTCTTCTTGTACCATAAACCATAGTCCTCAATTCCTTTTAGATATCTAAATATCCTCTTAACTATAGATATATGTGTCTGTTTTGGGTTGGCAAAAAACCTTGCCATAATACCTACTAAATGTGCAATATCAAACTTGTTAACATATTGTAGTTTACCAATCATGGATCGATAAAATGTCTCATCCACTTCTTTTGACAATTTACAACCAGTAGCCATTGATGTTCCAACCAGTTTTGATTCTTCCATATTAGAAGTCTTTAGGATCTCCTTGCTATAATTTTATTATGTTATGTAGATCCCATCTTTAGCTTGTTGAATTTGAACTCCAATAAAGAATTTAATATCTCCTATCATAGACATCTCAAATTATTTTCTCATTAATTCATAATATAATTTAGACATTATCTCATTTCCACCAAATATAATGTCATCAACAAATATCTCAGCAATCAAAATTTTATCAGCACTATCACATTTTAAATATAAATTGTTGTTATCACTTTTCCTTTGAAATCCAATCTTAACTAAATAAGAGTGCAGTCTTTCATACCATACTCGAGGTGTTCATTTCATCCATAGAGTGTCTTATGCAGTTTGTAGACCATATCCTTGTCAGAATTTTGAACAAATCCTTCAAATTGTTCAATGTACACCTCTTCTTCAAAAAATTTCATTTAAAAATGCAGAATTAACATCCATATGATAAAATTTAAATCCTTTATAGGCAGCATATGCAAGTAATATTCTTACTCCCTCTAATCCAAAAACAAGGGAAAATGTCTCACCATAGTCAATACCTTCTTCTTGTGCATACCCTTTGCAAATTTATCTTTCTTTATTTATGATCACATCTCATTTCTCATTGATTTTATTTCTAAAAAACCACTTTGTTCCTATCACATTCTTATACTTAGATCTCTGTACTAGCGACAAAGCGCTATTCTTTTCAATCTAATCAATTTCCTCTTTCACAACATTAATCCAGTCTTCATTTCCTAGTGCATCCTTAACTAATCTTGGCTCAAATTCATAAATCAAACATGTTCTATCCTTCAACTTACTTCTTTTCATGACTCCTATGTTATTATCTCTAATTATTCTACTTCATGAGTGGTGTCTTCTCACATATTTTTCTATTATGGGCTTGATAGACTATTCATCAATGTCTTCATTTCTCAGTAGAGGCTCATCTTGCTCATTGGTTCCTTCATGTTGGAGCTTGGTTGTATCAACTGAATTACATTCTTATACATAAATGAATCTTTTGTAATCCCCAGGTTCCTTTATTCTATCCTCTTCATTCCTTTCAAAAAATTCATCAATCCTCACATTCATACTTTCAACAATTTTTCTAGTAGCCTTGATAAAAACATTTATATGCTTTTCTCTTTGATGAATAACCTAGGAATTTCTTCATCTCATTTTGAGTTAAACTTTCCATTTGTAGCATCTTTCAACATGTAACACCTAATTCCAAATTTTTTAAAGTAACTTACATTTGTTGTATGACCATACCAGAGTTCATAGGGTGTCTTGTTGGTACCTTTCTTCAACTGTACTTGGTTGAGAGTGTAGACAACAATACTTATGGATTCTCTCCAAAAATTTTGTGCAACCTTTCTATTAATCAACAAAGTTCTAGAAAAATCAACTATAAATATATTACTTCTTTTAGCTATATTGTTTTTTTGTGGAGTCCTCGATGCAGATACTTGTCTTTTGATTCAATTTTTATTGTAGAAAGTAGTAAATTCATCAAAGATAAATTCACCTCCTTTATCAGATCTTAAACATTTCAGTTGTTTACCTGTTTCTTTTTCAAATCTAGATTTATACCACTTAAACATTTGGAATGCATCATACTTTTCTTTTAGAAATATAACAAACATCATTCTTGAATAGTCATCAACAAATAAATGAAATATTGATCTCCATAATAAATTTGTATCTTCATAGGACCACAAAGGTCAGTGTGAACCATTTTCAAAATAATGTTTGATGAATAAAACTTTCTTGAAAAACTAGATTTAGTCATCTTACCAATTTGGCATTCCTTGCACATCACTTTATTAGGTTCTCTTAATTTTGGTAGACCTCTAACTCTATTAGTTTTGCTTACTTTAATCATATTATCAAAATTTATATGATAGAGTCTTTTATGCCATAGCCACACATCCTCAATTTTAACAAACAAAAAACACTTTTTAGTAGTATCAAGATAAAATAGGTTATCTTTTGATTGTTCACCAGTTCCAATTAAATGTCCATCAATACCATAAATATTCACCTTTCTATTCTAAAATTTCAGCCGATGGCTAGTATTGTTCAGTTGTGAAATACTCAATAGATTATAGTTTAGTCCTTTAACCCAATATGCATCATCACATCTCATATTTTCATTTAATACAATGGATCCTTTACCTTTAACAAGACATGGAAAATCATTTCCAAATCTTAAAAATCCTACATCATACTCTTCTAGGTTCTCAAACTTATCAATATCACTAATCATGTGATGTGAACATCCACTATTAATAATGCATGGGTCGGGCTTACTTACATGAGAAAAAAGTGCTTTTTCATCTTCATACTTTTCTTCATCTGAGTCTTCCTTTAAAACAACATAGATAAATTCATATCCTTCTTCAAGTATTATCAAATTTATTATCAATTACACCTTCCTCAACTATGTAACAAGACTTCCTACCTTTATTCTTGTGATCTCTAAATTTTCGGTGTCGGTTGTCCCTTCCGTCATTCATATCATTCATGTCATTGTTAGGACATCTAGATGCAATGTGACCAATCTTATTACAATTGAAATATTTCAAGGGTAATTTTCCATCGATGTTCCAACTAGGTACAATTCACTTACAACTAGTAGCCAACAGGTTGTGCCTACTTCATTGTAAGTTATAATGAATCACTTACAACTAGTAGCCATTAATGTTCCAACTAGGGACAATTCTTAGATTAGAATTGTAAAATCCTTTTACAAGGTAGAATTAATAGCTCTTAAGACTCTTAGCTAAGTTAATAATCTTAATAGGGTAAGCTATCATAAATAGCTAATAGTGTATCTCTAACCGAGAAAACTTTTTACTACAGTAGTGAAGTTTTGTGGGTGTCATCCCCACTGGAGTTTTTATCCTCTAAAAAGGATTTATGCAATATAAAAATGATTTTGTTATGAGTTATATGTTATATTTTATATATTTTATGAGATGCATGCAAAAGCTAAGGACTTAGTAAATGGTTAATGAATAAATTTTAAATAGTTTAAAAAGTGTTTTACACTACTAATTCACCCCTCCCCTCTCAATTCTCAAATGTGCATACTTAATCCAACAATTGATATCAGAGCTTAGTCTTTTATTAAGAAGTGTTAGCACTTAAGAGGAAAGATCTAGAGGAATGGAAAGGTACATGTATGAAATGATGATAGATAGCATGAACATGGAATTAAGAATGGCCAATGAGCAAAATGAGGAATTAAGGAGAAAACTAAAGCATTCACTTAGCAAGAGGAAAGAGCTAACACAAACATTGAAAGATAAACAAGATCAAGTTGAAGAACTTGAAGAACTATCAGAGGGAATCATGTCTGATGAATATTATGCTATAATATCAAAACTATCTAAAAAGAACAAAAAATTGGTTGATTAGGTGAAAGCACTGAAAAGATAACAAGAAGTCCAATCAGTAAGGATGTGTGAAATAATGGAACAAAAAGGAAAAGTTGAAGATGACAAAAGAATAGTTGAAGAAGAGAGAAGGGATATGAATACAAGACTAGATGAGAAGAATAGGGAAATACTAAGGCTGAGACAAATTCACTACAACTTGATAGACCATCTAGTCAGTACAAATCAAGTAATTGTAAGGAAATTTGGAGAGATTGCTAACTTGAGATATGAGAATGAACATCTAAAGAATTAACTGAAAATTGAGAAAGATGCTAATGAAGTATTGAAAAGAAATGAAGATGCACTAAAGAGTTAGTATGAATAGATAAGAGGTTAGAGATATCCGAGAGATACTTATGGACTTGGATATAATGAAAAAAACACTACCAAGAAGGATGAGTCCTCCAATCAAGAAATTAACCGAGATAATGTTGCCAACCCATGAAAGAATCCTACATGATACCATTGTGGAAAATAAGGACACACATCAAATGTCTCCAGGAGAAAAAGATGTAATCTACCAAGTACTCCTAAGTTTAATGTTCATTGTTACAATTGCAATAAGTATGGTCATAAGGCATTTGAGTGTAGATCAAAGGTTTATAATAATCCAAGGAAGCTAAGATTCAAGGGATACTATAATATTTGCAATAGATATGGTCATAAATATTAAGAATGAAGGTCACAAAGAAGGAATGAGAAATGCATCCCTAACTGAAAAAATTATACAAACAATCGACAAGGTCCAAAAATACAATGAGATTATAATACAAGTATAACTTGTATTTCATGTGGAAGATTTGGTCACATTGCTACAAATTTCTTTAGGATGCATGATATGAACAACATAAAATCATGGAGAAACTCTAAAATGTCTTTTTTTGACTGTCATAAGGTCGGTCACCTATACAAAGACTGGAGGTACTGAGGTAAAACCCCAAATGAGGAACAACCAAGTGAAAAGACTCAAGTTAACATTGATGAGATAAGAGATCATATGAATAACATTTGGAGATTGAAGTCTCAAGATGAAGGAATTGAACTTGGCACAACTGATGGCACCACATCCATTGGATCAAGTGCACATATATTCACTTAATCAGTCAAAGGTATCCATGGGAGATGATAATCTAAATTATATCTTAAATCAGTTTCTAGAATAAGTGCAAAGATCCATACCAGCATACTAAGATGCATTTGGATATAAATTGTAAAGTTGACATTTCATATGTTGATCGGTAAAGTGTATGAGTTATTTTGTTACATTCGATGAAAGAAATTATATTTAGGTTATCATTGAAATGAAGTAGGTAAAGAGCATTAAATGAAAATTTTATAGGCGTTAGAAACCCTAACCAAAGAAAAACTATAAATAGAGGGTGTTTTATTTCATTTCTACCTGACATTTTTGTGAGCACTAGAAGCATTTGACAGAGAAGAGATCACTGAGTGATTCCAAGTGATCTTTCAAGCATTTCAAACAATATTAAGTGCATTCAAGGTATTTATAGTGTCTATCAAGTTGTGTTCACAAATTCAAAGTTATTGTTTAAGTGAAACCTTAGTTTTTAAAGATCATTTCTGAGATCATTATGGCACCAAATGTTCAAAAACTAGTCATTGTTGAGAAAATTGACCCCATGAATCCTAAGTACAAATTTCCTCTTGCCGTTGCTACAGAAGTTGACAAGGATGGTGCCCTATTGTAAATTCCACCAAGGGTTATACTGATTGAAGATTGCAAGATTGAAGACACATGTCAAGAAAAAATTGACACATCATACATGAATCTCCGTGTTAATGGAAAACTGAAAGATGATCACACACATTTGAAAACCAAGAGTTTAGTTCATGTTATGCATGTGCCAATTATTTTCAAGCATGAATGGATGAGGATGGTACTTATCCTAGTACATGAACATTTCATGTGGCTCGATGCACCGATAAAGATTACAAAGGATGTTTTTCACATAGTAATAGGATTTCCAGTCAGTGATGAACCAAGGGCATATAAGTAGACTAATAAGAACAATCTATGTGAGATTAAAAAAGAAAAATGGGATGGAAGAGGATTAAAGTTATCTACTATTAATGACCATGAGTTGAGATTTTCAAGTAACATTATATCTTACAAAAAAATTTAGTCATCTCGGGTAGATAGTGTACCCTATGGAGCAGTGGACATTGCATACAAGATTGTTAAAAAGGATATGAAGATAGTGTTGGTAATATTTTCAAAATTTTCAAGATTGTGTTCTTTCCCTTGTTTCTTTGGTATTTTTTCCTAGCTTTTGTGTTTTTCTCCTACAAGTTTCATGTCCAAAATGCCAAAAGTATGTTCCTAATGATGAAAACCCTAGGTGCTAGGTCAAAATGCTTGTGAAATTCCAAAAAATCCTACAAAAACATGACTAGGTTCTAATTTACAATTACTTTTCCAAATTACTCAAGTAATCCTTTAAGCATGTGCGCATTATAATTACCACTTAGTCACCTAGTCTCAGAACCCAATTAGCATATTCCTTCTAATTTGGCAATTCAAAAAATGTGCTTTGTCACGCAATCTCTTTACGTCTAGAGAATATTCCCTTTTATCATGAGACTTAGTGGATGTTCTTAGTCACAAAATCTCCCAGCGATATTTGTGAGATCTAGTGACTGCCACTGGTAAATATTTTGAAGTTAAACTATAGTCACTAAATCTCTATATACAAAAGACATGCAGTCGGGTAATCTCTTTATGAAATAATGAAGTAACCAAAGTTTCAATGATAAGGAGACTCACTGATAGATTCTTGAGTCTCTCAATAAAGCATGGCAGTTATGTTTCTTTTTAGTCTTGTAATCTCCTAGTTCTTTGGCAGTTAAGAAAATCATCCAGTGACCTAGCGATTATGATAGTCGTGTGTTCTCATATTCCTGGTGGTTATAATCTAAATACTCAGTGATTTGGCGACACTGTTATCTCCTAATCTCATAATGAAGTGGTTAAGCCATAGTAAACTCAACGACTCAACGATAACCATAAGATGAAGGAAAAATCAATGGCTAGCGTTATGTCTCACAGTTTGACCGAGGTTAAGAAAATTATTTGGTGACTTGGTGAATAAAGGATTTTGGGTAGTCTACGAATGTTACAAGGGTAAAGAGAAATATTAAGCGACTACAAGATGTCTTCAGTTGTATGATTGCCAGAAGATGATGGGTTAAGGAAAAGGTTTTCAAAGAATAGATCTGAGCCGTTGATGTGTTTGAAATCGGGTGGTGGTCGCATTGTCTCCCAATTAAAGCATGAGTTAAGAAATCTTGCAATGACTATGAGAAGTGCTTTGTCACCTAGTCTCTAAAATAAACTCAAGTTAAGAGAATTATCTGGCGACTGGAAGATAACCTTAATTGCATGATCTCAAGATGACTAAAAGTTAAGTGTCAGTCGAGGATTAAAAGATCAAAAAGGGTAAGAATCTGTTTGTCGGATATGATGAGGTGTTTACCCTCAATTGGTTGAAGAATGAAATAAAGGATTAACATTTTCTCAATAGATACAAGATATACTATAGTCGCTCAATCACCAGAGAGAATAAATTAAAGGTTTCTGCCTATAGTCACCAAGTCTCCAAATATGCTCAATCCCCAAATCTCCAGAGAAAGTTGAAGTCAAAATGAAAATGTAGAGATTACACGACTACCGTTGATGTTGTTCTTTATAAGTATAGATCTAATGGTTGTCTCTCAATAGCTAGATAATAGTGATGTCATCCAAAAGATGCTGAGATTCAGTGATTATCGTCAGATTAAGATCCTATGGCCATCATGTAATCGCATGATAAAAGAGAAACTAAACAAATATCTAGTGATAAAGAGACTTCTCTTGTAGTTGCTAGGTCTCCAAATGGGTAAAGTCGGGAAATCTCCATAAGAAGTTTGAAAAATCAACAAGTTCTGGCGACCAAGAGACTTTCTCTATAGTCACTAAGTCTCATAATAGGAGAATAAGGAAATAAGACTGATGAAAGACTATGGTCACAAGGTCTTGGAGTAATTTTGGTAAATGATAAATGTTGTAGCGACTGCAAGATGAACTGTAAGTCGCCAAGTCTCTAGAAGCAGGAAAGTAGAGGTAAAAAGATTTAAGCTATGGTAGTCACTGAATCTCAAGAAGAAGTCATAACAGATAAATTCATCTGGTGACTTAGAGATTTTCTTTAGGTCTCTTAATCTCTAAATAATATGAAAAAGTGGCAAACCTTTTAGTGATTATGATTGGCTTGGTAGTCGCTAAGTCGCAAGAAATTAAATTTGATTACTTGTTGTTAGAGTATCTTTTTATCTTCACTTATTAATTAGATCATGTTGATTTAATTATTAAGTTGTCTATGTACTCTATTTTCACTCAAGCTATCTCTTAGGTGCATATAATTAATATTTTATATTAATTATATTGCACAACCTAGCTTTTTCCTTTTAGGGTTTTCACTCACCTTATCGGTTGAACTCTTGTAATTATTTTTCATTATCTTGGAATACAATTTTCTCTCTCCACTAAGATTTTCCAAGCCATTTCTTTTTGTCTCTTTGGTTTCCTTTCAGCAATAGGTTATTTGCATCCAGGTGTTCTTGGTAATCTGTGAAGTTGGATTTCTCACCTTCTACATGGTATTAGAGCTTCCCTGCTGCTGCCTGGTCTGAGCTTTTGGAGCCATGATTCGAAGATGAAAGCCACAGCTTCTCTAGTTTTTTTTCTTCATCTTGAAGGAGGCACTATTTTCTGGAGCACTTTGAGCCAAAATGGATTCCACCATTGTGCTTAGAAGGCCCAAGAGAGTCAAAAATCATATAAAATTTGCTATTTTTGGCCACAGTGACCTCTGGGAGAAATTTTCTCTCCTAGGCTGTACAACACGAAAATTGAAAAAAAAATGCAAAAAAAAGAGTTTTTTAGGGCTTCAAGAGGTGCAGTCGAGCGCAGCCAGAGTGGCCACCGCCACACCACCCCGACGCCACCCCCGCCTGGCCCCCGCCCATCCACTGCCATGTGGAAACATTTGGAGGCTTTAGAGGAAGCCATGCAGGAGCATCACATTTCAGCCCCTCAGTCCACATCCTCCCCTGCAGGGAAAGGTCATGCTCTTACTGCATGAGAAATGACCTCTGGGCCCACCTAGATTCTTATTTCTCATGCCTCTCACCACATGACTCACACTCAAAAGTTGGTCACCTCATTTGCTCCTTGTGCTACTTCATAGATTGTTGTTGGGAACTCATCTCATCTTTTTGTTTTGGGTTATGGTTCTATTGCATTAGCTGGGGGTTCTCTTCAGGATGTTCTTTTTGTCCCTGACATTTCAACAAACCTATTGTCTATCTATCAAATTTTCCACTCTAGCTCTAGTAAGATAGTTCAGTTCTCACCACATGATGTGGTTATTTGGGACTTACATGATTCTGATATGATTGTGGCTACTGGGAGTGTTGACACTACATCCTGCCTATACAGATTTGATAGATTTGAGTCTTCTGATGGCACAGGTTCCTATCTTATAGTACATGCAGATTTAGTGAGCAGACTTTGGCATGAGCATTTGGGCCATGTCAATTATAGATATCTTCAGCAAATGAGCACACAGGCACTTGTTCTTGGGCTTCCGCAGATTACTTGCACTAATGGGGTTTGCCAGGGTTGTGTTCTTGGCAAACAACATAGGGATCCTTTTCCTCATGGATGAGCTACTTGTGCTTTGGCACCATTGGAGTTGATTCATAGTGACCTCGTGTCATTTCCTACTCCTTTCTCTGGTGCTAGATACATGCTTACTTTCATTGATGACTTCTCTAGGAGCACATGGGTGTACTTCTTGAAGTACAAGTCTAATGTCTTTGATTCATTTCGAACCTTTAAGACATTTGTAGAGAAGTAATCTGGTCTTTCTATTCAACGGATACACATAGATAATGGGGGGGGAGTATGTGAACCAAGCTTTCAGGGATTTTTTCTCTGAACATGGTCTTCAACATCAGTTTTCAATGCCCTACACCCCTCAGCTAAATGGTGTGGCAGAGAGAAAGAATAGAACACTTCGGGAGATGGCTAATTGTATGATATAGTCCAGGCCATGGATTCATCTTTTTGGGTAGAGGCAGTCAATTGCGCCAACTATATTTCGAATCAGATTCCTCACAAGGTAGTTTGAGATATGACTCCTGAGGAGGCTTGGTCTCATGTCAAGCCTGATGTATCATCATTTTGGGTTTTTGGTAGTGAAGCATGGGTATTTGTGCCTGATGCTCAGTGGAGAGCAATGGAGCAGAAGAGCCAACACCTCATTTTTGTTGGCTATTGCGAGGATGTTAAGGCATATAGTTTGTTTGATCCTGACTCCAAAGAGGTCATGTTTCGATGAGATTTCCAGTTTGATGAGTGCCTTCCTACAGTAGATACCCATCTCCTAGAGTCTACTTCACTTACTACTACTCCCTCATCTCTTCCAATTTCTTTTTAGGATGATGAGGATGATGATCTTGGTGATCCCTATTTACCTCCATCACAAGATCCTCCATAGATGCCTAGATGGGCTCATGTTACAGTTGAGGCTACAGGATCTCTAGCTGGTGACCCTTCTACTTCTTGTCGCACCCGGTCTCATATTACGGGCTCTAGTTTTTTGAGTCATGCCATTTTTGATGATCCTTAGACATTTGTAGCAGAAACAAGACATACTGAGTGGGACAATGCTATGGAGGAGGAGTATTCTTCTTTGATGAAGAATCACACTTGGGATTTTTGTTCTCTTCCTAAGGGAAGAAAGCTAGTGCGATGCAAGTGGTTGTATCATACTAAGTTTTCTACTAATGGTTCTATTGATGAGTACAAGGCACGTCTTGTTGTGAAGCATTTTTCACAGGTTGAGGGTATTGATTACACTGAGACATTTTCTCCTATTGCCAAGATGAATTCTATCCGCCTTGTCTTATCCCTCGCAACTTCTCAGGGATGGCCCATTTTTTAGATGGATATGAAGAGTGCATTCTTGCATAGTGATCTCACTGAGGAGATTTACATGGAGCAGCCTCAGGGATTTGTGTAGGATTCCTCCTTGGTTTGCAAACTTCAACATTCTTTGTATGGTCTCAAATAGGCCCCTCAGGCTTAGTATGAGAAGATGGACACCTTTCTACTTTCTATAGGATTCACACGTTGTCATTCCGATCCTACAGTCTACATTCAACATCTTGAGGATGAGGTTTTGATCCTTGTGCTATATGTTGATGATCTTCTCATCACAAGTAGCTCATCTTCTATGATTTAGGATGTTCAACGTGCATTGATGGAGCAGTTTGAGATGACTAATCTTGGACCGTTACACTTCTTTGTGGGTCTACAGATTGTTCAGTCCTTTGTTGGGATCTTTGTTTACCAGAAAAAGTATGCTGTTGACATGCTTCAGTGCTTTGATATGCTTGATTGCAAGCCTGCTCCCACACCTTTTAAGTCTGGTGTTACTTTTTCTACCTCTTGCACTTCACCTTTAGTGGATCCTACATTGTATCAGTAGTTGGTTGGAAGTTTGTTTTACCTAACTCACACACATCCTGATCTCTCCTTTGTAGTTGGTCTAGTCTCTCGGTTCTCTCATGAGCTTCATGAGAGTCATTGGCAAGCTGCCAAATGTATTTTGAGATACATTCAGGGAACTCTTATGTATAGCATTCATTACACATCAAGGGTTCCTCACATTGTTGGCTTCACTAACCTAGATTGGGCTGGTGATGTTGATGATCGGAAGTCTACTTCTGGATTTGTCTTTTGTCTTGGCTCTGGTCCTATCACATGGTCATGCAAGAAGTAGCATGCTTGCACACTTTCATCTACAGAGGCTGAGTACAGAGCAATAGTGCATGCTAGCCAAGAGATTTTATAGCTTCAAAAGTTGATGACTGAGTTTGGGTTTCCTCCTGATCATCCCACAGTTCTGCGGTGCAATAATAAGAGTGCTATTCACATTTCCCACAACCCAGTGGAGCATCAGTGCACTAAACACATTGAGCTTCATATGCATTTCATCCGTTAGTAGATTCAGGATGGTGTTCTCTCTTTGGAGTATATTCCCACTGACGTGTAGGTTGCTGACATCTAAACCAAACCTTTTGCATCTTCATGCTATCTTCAATTGCGTTCTATGCTTGGGGTGACGGAAGTTGTCCTTGGGGGGTCTTGTTGAGGCCTTCCTTCCTTCATATTTTTTTAACATGTTTGTTCTATCTCTTTTTGGAGAGGGGTTTTTCCCACTAGGTTTTCTCCTTTGTCTCCAGTTTACAAAGATTTCCTTGTATTGGGTACCTGATCAGGCCTTGTTGCCGGGACCCATTTCCTACTTTCATAGTTGTGCTAGGTTAGGTTTCCTCCTGAGCTTCGCTTAAGGGGGGGTGTTAGATTATCTATTTATCTTCACTTATTAATTATATCATGTTGATTTAATTATTAAGTTGTCTATGTACTCTATTTTCACTTAACCTGTCTCTTAGGTGCATATAATTAATATTTTATATTAATTATATTGCGCAACCTAGCTTTTTCCTTTTAGGGTTTTCATTCACCTTATAGGTTGAACTCTTGTAATTATTTTTCATTATCTTGGAATACAATTTTTTCTGACTCCGCTAATATTTTACAAGCCTTTTCTTTTTGTCTCTTTGGTTTCCTTTCAGCAATAGGTTATTTGCATGCAGGTGTTCTTGGTGATCTGTGAAGTTGGATTTCTCAACTTCTACACCTGTCGTTGTCTTGTCTCACGACTAGTGAATTGAAGTTTACGGCATGCTGAGTAATGGTGGATTAGACATGAATTATAGAGTTCAAAATCTCAAAAGGGAAATTGCATTTAATTCTCTAGAATAAATACAAATGATTGTTACTTTTTCAAAATTACCAAGTATTCCAGAGAGCCTGAGCTAGAGAATTGCGAAGATTTGTGTAGTCTTTTGGCGATAAAGTAGTTTAGAGAGATCATAGTTTCAAAATTTTTAGAGGATTTCAAATTACAGTCACAATGAGTCAGCCTTCAACTAGCAGAGCTTCCACAAGAAAGGGAAGTAAGGACAAATAGAAAGAAAGCTTCTCAAATGAGTTTCTTGCATTACTACTTGGATCATCGCAAAATAAAAAGGTTAGTGATGAAATCTTCACCAATGATTTCTCTTTTTGTAGAGATGCAAAGATTGGGGATGTGTTGGGAATTGTCCTTTTTAGGTATTTTCATAAGAATGCTAATAATCCAGTACCTGTGTCAAACCCTTGGACCTTTGGGCTAGCCAAATTGATAGTACCTAATGTTTTCATAGATGTAGACCTATTAGTTTCTTTGGCTGATAAATATGACCCTTTATCAAAGAAAATTAGGAGGGAAGATGGCTCGACTCTAGTCACACTTGATAGAAGCTCATTCATGAGGGCTTTTGGTATTAATATCTCCATCACCAAAGAGATTAATTTAAAGGCCCAGGCCAATAGGTATACTCGATAATATGTGCTTGTGGCAAAGGAGATTCAAAATCATGTCCCAAAAGCAAACATAAATTACATTACGCCAATGGGTGGGTCAACCCCTTACTTTTACAAGGATTTATGTTTCTATGTAAAGTATATTGCTTATGGTTTGAATAGAGTGCTAGGAGTAGATGGGGGATCAGACAGGATCACATTTGACATCTTGATGATGGTGTTAGATTCACAACAAACATATACAAGAAAAGGATATGACTACATTGGGTATTTCATTAACATAATGCATGAGGGATTGGAGTCAATAAGAAAAAGAGAAGATTCACCTAGGTTTTTACATTATTCATTATTAATGCATCTCATTCTATTCTATAATTATGACATTATGAATTTGGATAACCTACAACCTCAAATGATGTGGAGGGGTCAGCCAAATCCTGTGCAATTCTGGATAGGAGCCTGTAGCCCTACGTTCCCTGATTGTGATTTTTTGTGATTTTTAGAATTGGATGGTGCGTCCTATTTTTCTCAGCCTAGTTTTAAATATTTCTAGGTTACCAGTTAAGGTTTTACAAAATTTGAGGTCTAACCAATTTGTTGATAAATGGCCTAAGGACCATAACTGGGGAGATTTCTACTATGAGAGGACTTACACCATAATGAGGGTAATGGATGCACCCAGCCACCCCATGTTCTACCATTTTTTTGTTCCTCCAAGAATTACATTTTTGGAATTTATTTGGCAACTCATACTGACAGACAAAGAGCACTTGGCTTCCCATAGGAAAGGGACATTTACCCCAAGACATTTCAAAGTATGCATTTTCTTCATTGGGAAGAATGCATTCAGCAAATTGAATGATTGGTTGGGTCAGTATAAGATGAGTGGTGGTGCACCCAAGTATATTGATACAAAAGGTTTTATTATAATGGATAGGAATTATTACACTCCTTCCATTCCAATAACTAATAGACATGAGGAGTATCCCGAGGAAGATATTATTAGAAATATCATTGAAGAGGATGTAATAGAAAAAAGAGCAAGATAGTTCGATGAATTAATGAGTTGGGAAAAACATTTGAGAGCAAAGGGAATTCCCTTTGGAGGTTTCTACCCGACAGTGCCTTATTTACAAATGATAGAAATGATGATGAGAACTTTCCATATATTGGTCAACTCAATTGATGACCAAATAGATGACAAGGATAGGGAAAAGGAGAAACACTTAGAGTCTAATTATGAAGATAGTGATGGAGGTTACCCAATTTATAGCCCTCCTACCATGGAATAGTTACCTCCTACTAATCAAGAAGGAGAACAAAATACAATAATGGATTTGACAGAGCTTCCTACCTCTCAGGACACTCATGAGCCTCCTCTTAAGAAACATAAATTGCAGATGGGAGAGTCTTTATTAGAAAAGGCCCTTGAGAAGAAAGGAGACAAAATAAAGGTTCTTTTTCCAGATGATAGAGACCATGATCATCAGCATAGGAAGAGGATCAGAGAGGAAAAAAGAAAAAAGAAAATGATTGTAGAAAATGTTGAGTTTCCTTTGGCCCTTGGACAAGATGAAAGGATGTTAGAACAGGATGCATTTTTGAAAGATGATGACTTTATTAAGTCACAAGAATTCAAAGACTTCCTTTTATGGTGCAAGCAACAATAGGTGGCTTCTAGTGTTCAGATCAAGGAAGATGGCCAAATACCAGATGAAACCATGCAGATTCTAAAGGATTATGATCCTGAATCAGAAACTATTACCCTAGAAGAAGCTAGGCAGTTGGTAAAATCCAACAATATACTGCTTGTACCTAGGTGGGATTTGGCCTCAATTTTCATTAATGACCAAATTAGGAAACAAGAAAACATAAATCTGACTTTAGAAACCCAAGTGGGGGACTTGATAAGAGGGTTTGGATACAACCCTAAAAATAAGTCACTGGCTATGTGGAGCATCTACCCAAAAGATCAAAAGCCTTCCTTGTTGAACATCCAAGAGAAAATAGATGGTGATAAAATGATATGGTCAATTCACAATACTGGAGATCTTGAGATCTCACAGGTATTGAATCATTTTGCTAGATTAAATGAAGATAAAACCAAACAATTATCGGAAAGGCATCAAAATATTTTCAATGATTACAGTGCATTAGTGAAAGATAGAGAGGTATTGATAATGAGGGAAAAGGAACTAGAAAAGTGTGTAGAGGACTTGCAACTACAAATTTTTAACATGCCTAAAGTTTCCCCTACACCACTAGAGCAGCTTTCACCACTAGAAATTCAAAGTATAAATGAAGAAGAAGTTGCTGCTATAGAAGAAAGAATAAACAAGGAAAAAACTAAGGTTGTAGTATAGTCCTTGTTGAAAATCTTGTAGCATAGGATAGGAGTTTTGAAGGATAAGGAAGAGGTAGTTTATACTGCATATAATAAATTTCCTAGTTTATAAAGTGAAGTGAACAATTTTGTTTCTATTTTGAGTACCTATCATTCAACTTGGTCAACAAGAGAATCATTATTTGAGAGACTAGCAGCAGTACAGTCTCTAAGGAGTGACATCCTAGATATAGTATTACAAGTGGGTGCTAAAATTGCAAAGATTGGTGTTGTTTCATCTTTCTTCAAGGGAAAGGCCAATCAAGTAGAGGCAAAGATGGAAATTTTTGGACCTGGTTTTAATAGCTTCATTCCTCAAATCAGAACAGAGGAAGGAGAAAGAAAGAATTTGGATACATGGAGGTTAGATTTTGATCTCCTACTGCCTAAGAAAGAGGTTCTCCTAAAAGACAACAATGAAGTTGATTTAGATCATTTCAACATAGTTCTAGATGAAGCTGTCAAAGCAGAGATGGACTTCAGTAAGTTCATCATAGATATAAAGAAGATTGCTGATGCAAGATTGGAAAGATAGAAAAAGCAACTGCAGAGTATTCAACAGTTTCCATGGCCAACAGAAGATCAGGTTACTACATGGGACAACATGATGAAGCCTAAGATGAGTAGGCCTACAACAGATGACCTGGATGACTTGGATGATGAATGAGTTCTAGCAGTCCACCTAATCTACAAGCATAGGTAGAGCAATTGATCATATAGGGGATGATGTAAGTTAGCTTGTTAGGTGGTCATCATTCACACAACAAAATTTAGTAGTTGCATTTGAATACCTCCAAACAAAGGTACAACTCAAAGTGGAAGTTCAACTCCAACAAAGAAACAAGATCGGTGCCATTTTCCCTTTTTCTGTTATATGCTTTAAAACTTTTTTATTCTAGTGCAAGTCACTATTAGAGCCACCCGTAGCTTGTTGCATCCTTTTCTCAAGGATCCCAAGGTGGTCTCTCTATATATAGTTGTTTCTATCTCACACCAAAGGGTGGTGAAATACGTATTGTCATAGGAGCTTATAAATTTAGTCTTTGATTCTCAGAAATCCATTTTTCTTTGAATGTATTGACACTAGAAGTTTATCAATAAAATATACTAAATTTCCATCTATATTTCTTATTGTCTTCATGTATGGTTTTGATTTCTCTATATGTTTAAATTTTCAAGTCATTTTAGGCATATCTTTCTACAAGGTAGATAGTGGGATTGAAATTTGAGTTCCTTTCAAGGGAGGGATAAATCTTGAGTGAGGTCTCTGAGATTTTTGTGTTCATACATGAATTAGATGATATGATTTATGCATAAGAGGGTAATTTGCAAGGCATCTTATCTGGCGTTTGGGTGTGTTTGATTTGAGAGATTTTCTGTAGATGTTCATTCATTGACTCGGATGCCCTAGGATTAGGCACTGGTCTATGCTTATTTTGCAGTTGTTTTCACCATTAATCAAATTAAAATGATTTACTCTAAATTGTATGAGTTATATGATTAGATCTGTATTAGTTATATAGATCATAATTGTGATATTTGAAGAATTCAATCTAGAAAGGTAATACGCACCTGAAGCTTTATGCTCAAAGAGAAGAAGAATTGAAAATCCTTAATACCTTAGTATTGATTGTTGTTGATGTATCTATTGGGACTGCTAGAGTTACAAATTAGAGTTTTCTAATTAAGTTTTGATCATCTACAATTTTGAGTACTAACAAAATTGCTGACTCTATTGGGGAATAAAAATATTTATGCAATAAGCTTAGTTATAGCTTTGCTGATAGTTTTATTGTTGTATATGAAGACCATTTTACCAAATTATTTCCTACAAATTTGTGGGTGGTGACTCTAAGCTCTATGTTACTAATTGCTAGTAAACATTTTGTAAAAGTTAGAAATTATCTTTGTCTCAAGAAACATGGGTAGACCTAGGAATACTAGGTCTTATTATAGGGATCATCTAGAAAGCAAGATGGGTGAAGAACTACATACTCCTAGTAGAAAGAAGTGGTCCAGAAGAGGGGCAGTTAGTAGTAATTCTCCTAGACCATCTCAGGAATACATTCCAATTCCTGCCCAAAATGAGATTCCATCTTTTTCCAGAAATCCTGAATTCCTTAGAAGAATAGACCCTGAGTCTGTAAGTCCTCCTCAGGAGAATGAATTTATAGATATTGGTTTCTTCCCTGCACAAGAAAATTTAGAGAAAATAGAATATGCTTATGCTGCTAACACTGAATCTTATGATTATGAAAAACTGAGGGAAGACATATTGGCTTTAAGAAGAAAGGACCAGAAATAATTCTTGGAAATCACTAAAAGGAAAAAGGAGTGGGAACAAGAGATCTATGAATTACTCATGGAGAAGCAAGAGCTCCTCAGAAAGACAAAGAACAATGAGATCTAAGAAAACTGTTTGAAACAGAAGGTCTTTGGTTTAAATAGTGAATTGTTTGGGGATGTCCAAGTCTTAAGACAACAAGTGAATAAAAATAAGCCAAATCCTGAGAAGAATGAATTTGAGGGTGAGGGCCATGTATTGAGACACTTGCATCCCTTAGAGATTAAAAGAAATGAGGATCTTAAAAATAAAGGGATGGGTGCATCTAATAAAGGAAATAAAAAGGTAGTTGGGATTAGCATAAATGATTCCAAAAGGAATGATACTAATCCTACTACAGTATCTAAAGCTAACTTGGATCTAGAAAAGGCTAGAAAAGCCAAGGAAGATTTGGCCATTCAGTTAGAAAAGCTAGAATTAGAGGCTATTGTAGATGAGATGAAGAGGAAAATAGTTTTCCTTCATACTAATATGAATACAAATGCTAGTAGTTCAATCCCTATTTTCAGTGGGAAAATACCAAATAGTCAGTCTGTTGGCCCTTTTCCTAACACCCAAGCCTTAGTCTCCAATCAAATGATCCAAGGAGCACTCCAAAATATAAGTCATACAACCCCTATGACTAGTAATCTTGGTGGAAATGTTGCACAATAGAATATTGGAGGAGGTGGAGCCCAATCTCCACATAATTTTCAAAGGATGCCAGTTCATCTGGAGAGATACATGCCCCTTTTCTTTGATGGTATTCCTGGTGAACTGAATGTCATCCCAATAGAGGTAAGAGACAAAATCCCTAAGTTTACTGGCAATAATGTTATCACATGTGAAGAGCACCTCAAGTCTTTTACTGACAAAATAAATGATTATGAGATTGAAAATGAAGATGTTGTCATGAAACTTTTTGTTCAATCTTTGATAGAGGATGCTAGGGATTGGTACAGAGGTTTACTTGAAAATAGTAGTACCTCATGGGATGAATTTATAAGGAGTTTTAAGGAACAGTATGTTAAACATGTTAGCTCTAGTTACATGCTAAATGAATTCAATAATATCAAGAAGAATGCAAATGAAAGTATGTTAGAGTTCAATAGAAGGTTCCAAAAGGCCATGTACAAAATTTTCCAAGTTCTAAGGTTAGATGATGAAGTTTGTTTGACCACTTACTATAATGTTGTAGAAGGAAAGATGTCTTACCTCTTAAGGGATAAAATTCCACGTACTTTGAGGGATGCTTTCAAGTTAGCAATAAATATTGAAAGTAATAGAAAAGAATCTGGTCAAATTTATAAAAGAGATGAAGGAATACTATATAAAGAGACTAGGCCTCACTCTATGAAATTTGTCAAGGAAGATGACAAGGTTGACAAGTTGGCCAATGCTGTCAAAGATCTGTCAACTAGATTTGATAAAGGTGGAAAAAATTTCCAAGATAGTAGGCCACCTTATCAAAGGTGGGAAAGATTCCCTAGGTTACATGACCAACCATATAAGACAAATTGGAAGGATGGGAAGCCTATTTTTTACAACCAAGAGCCACAAAAGGGCAAGGATACACCTGATCCTTTGAAGAAGAATACTATCCATAATGTGGAAAATATTCCATGGTGTATGCCCTGCAACATGCCTCATTCACCTTTTCAATGTGTTGTTGCTCACGCTCTAGGAGATGAGCTAGAAGATTCACCTGCAGGAGACCATGAAGGCTCTAAAAAGCTTGCAGTAAATATGTTCACCACTCAAAGGGTGGATGACTATGCCTCTTCAGATGATGAAGAGATTGTGGGAGATGTTGACTATAAGAGGAGAACTCTCCCAGCTTATGAGCAACAAGTATTTTCCCATTTTGATCATGAAGAGTCTAATGTTGAGACTGGTAAAACCGATATGAATAGACCAGAGATGGAAGATGATTATTGGAGAAAGCCTAGTAAAGAAGAAATCAAGAATTTAACTATAGCAGCTATTTCTCAAGCTAGATCCTCATACAACTTGAGAAACATAAAATTTGATGTAGATCAAGGAGTTCCTAGGTCATTCTTTGTTTAGAATGACTCTCAGAATAAGGTTTCTCCTAAACCAGTTGTTTCTACAAGCAAAGACAACAACAATAAGCAGCAGATTGTTGTAGTTCAGAATGATAAGAAGAATGAATAAAATACAATAGAGCAAAGAAACAAGAGGGCCAGTGGAAAAATAAATTTGTTAGATCCATCTACTGAAGCCCCAACTTTTGACATGAGACATGCTCTGTCTCAGATGAAAGTATCAATCCCTTTATTGGAGATGTTGAAAATAAAGGAGTATAAAGCAGCAGCTTTGGCTCTGATTAATGACCAAGAAGACTTTTCTATTATGACAAAAAAGAGAGTATCAATGACAAAACCTGAGATAACCAAAGGAGTTTCCAATTTTTGTGTTGGGAATATTGTAACTCAAGAACCTTCCTCTATTGATCCTTTTTATGTCACTCTAATTGTGAATAATTTATTGCTAAAAAATTGTATGATAGACTCTGGTGCTGCAACAACATTGATGCCCTACCATGTAATGAAAGAATTAGGACTTCAAGTTGATACATCTAATGGTAGATGTTATGCCATAGACAATAGGGCAGTTCCTATGGTGGGAACTGTGATTGGAATAGAGGTCAAAATTGCTGCATTTCTTGAAGCCGCCTATAAAATGGATGTTGTTGTAGTTGATACCAAGCCTCATTATGGTATACTACTATCTAGACAATGGGAAGAAGCAGTAGGGGGAAAGCTGCAATTAGATCTATCTTATGCTATAATTCCTATGAATGGAACTGGGGTAAAGTTGTACAGAGAACCTCGTTCATCGGTCATGATTGAGATGGTAGCTCTAAAGAAGGCTCAGGAGCTGGTGTTTTATTGATATCCCCATCAGGTATTACTTTTAATTACTCATTTTTGTTGACCTTCCAATGCACAAATAATACTGCTAAGTATGAAGCTTTGATATTGGGATTAGATATTGCAATAAAACATGGTGTAAAATATTTAAAAGTTTATGGAGATTTCCAATTAATCATTGCTCAAATTAGAGAACAATATGCTGCTAAGGATGACAAACTCAAGTTGTATAAATATGTTGTTTGGGATAGAATTGAGTTTTTTGACACTTTCAATATTTTATGGGTATAAAGATAAAAAAATATTATGGCATACTTCCTTGAAAATGTTGCATTAAAAAGAAATGATGTAACCCTTACTGGAGTATCAAAATTGGAAGTGAAAAGTAGACCTGTTGTTCCTGATAATGTCTACAATTGGAAAGTTTTTGAAGATGATAGTGACATCTTAAGGTTTATCTAGGGTTTGGATCAGTATGATGGTCAACATATTGATTTTGATGGTTACTAAGAAGTGGTAAATGGGAAGGACTGTGTCATGGGAAATGAGATTGTTCAGTTACCTTCAAACCATATCCCCAGGGGTTTAGTTGAGTTGGAAGGGATGTTCAAAATAAATGACAATCACATGTCTCAAAAGTCAAATACCAAGGTGGATGACTTAGAGGAAATAAGCTTAGGGTTAGAAACTTCCCCTCAGATTGTCTACATTGGAAGACTTCTCAGTAGGGGGGTGAGAAATAATTTAATCAGGCTGCTCAAAAAATATAAGCATGTTTTTCCCTGGTCATATGATGATCTCAAGGCCTAAAGGGAAGATTTGTTTCAACATGAGATTCCTTTAAAAGAAGACACTAAACCTTTCAGGCAGAAGCAAAGGCCTATTAATCCCTTGTTAGCTACCAAGATGCAAACTGAGTTAACCAAGTTAAGAGATGCAGGCATAATAGAGCCCATAAGACATTCATCCTGGGTCTCAAATCTAGTACCAGTCAGGAAAAAGAGTGGTGACATAAGGTTATGTGTTGATTTTAGAAATTTAAATGTTGCTTCACTCAAGGATAATTATGGACTACCTAATATGGAAGCAATCCTTCATAAGGTGACTAGTTTTGATTTGTTGTCCATGATGGATGGGTTCTTAGGATATAACCAAGTTCTTGTCAAAGAATCAGAGCAGTTCAAGACAACATTTACTACCCCTTGGGGGACATATGTGTATGTCAAGATGCCATTTGGTCTGAAAAATGCTAGAGAAACCTTTCAAAGAGAAATGGATGTAGCTTTTAAAGAGCTTATTGATGTCCTCATGGTTATGTACCAAGATGATTTGACTGCATATTCCAAAATGGTTGGGGATCATTCTAATCACTTAGAAAAGGTCTTGATTAAGGCTTTAGAATATGGTATTTCTCTGAATCCTAAAAAATGCCATTTTTCTATTACTGAGGGAAATCTATTGGGCCATATAGTGTCTAAAGGAGTGAGAATTGATCATGAAAGAGTGGAAGCTATTAAAAAGGTCCTTGCTCCAAAAAATCTCAAGGGCGTCCAGTCATTTCTTGGACAAATAAACTTTGTCAAAAGATTTATTGCAATTTTTTCTGAATTAGTTAAACCCATTGTCAAGTTACTAAAGAAGGATGTAAAGTTCACTTGGGATCAACATGCACAAGAAGCTTTTGAGAAAATAAATAAATCAATTCAAGAAGCTCATATTCTAATATCTCCTAATTACTCCAAGCCCTTTTCTCTTTTTTCTTTTGCATCCTTTCACACTATTGCTGCAGTCCTGCTACAAAAGGATGATGACGGATTTGAGCAGCCCATTGCTTTTTTTAGTAAGTCTTTACAATTAGTAGAATTTAACTACAAGTTGATGGAAAAACAAGTTTATGCTCTGGCAAAAGCTGTTAAAGCATTCAGACCATATTTGGTATATGCTAAAGTAAATGCATATGTCCCTCATGCTGCAGTCAAAGATATTATAACACAGAATGAGGTCACTGGCAAGAGATGCAAATGGATTAATAGAATCCAGGAGTTTGATTTAGAACTTTAGATCACTAAACTTGTTAGAGGACTAGGGCTAGCAAAGTTGATGACTGAATAGAATATGGACTTGATTTAGGTCAACAATGTTGATGTCATTGGAAGAAATGTCACTAGCATTGAAATGCAGCCTTGGTACACAAATATAGTATTTTTTCTCAAAGATGTTGTTTACCCAAATGGCCTCAATGATAACCAAAGAAGGAGTTTAAAATTTCAAGCCCAGAGATATGTATTACTACATGGTGATTTATATTGGAAGGACAATGATGGTGTCCCGCTACTATGTTTAGATAAAGTACAATCTAAGAAGATCCTAAAAGAAATGCATTCTGGAATGTGTGGAGGACACCATTTAGCTAGGGCAATTGCTCATAAAATATTGAGGGCTGGATATTACTGGCCTATGTTGTTCAAAGATACCCATACATTTGTTAGAAAATGTGAACCATGCCAGAGGTTCTCTAACAAGTTGAAATTCTCAGGAGCATTGATGTTGAATCCTATAGTGGCAGAAGCTCCTTTTTCTATGTGGGGTATTGATTTCATTGGAGATTTTACTGAGAAATCCAGTGGAGGTCATAGCTAGATAATTGTAGCTATTGATTACTTTACTAAGTGGATTGAACTAATCCCAACAAATAAAGCTACAAGCATAGTAGTTATTGACTTCTTTATGAATAATATTGTTACAAAGTTTGGTGTTCCTGTCAAGATAGTGATGGATAATGCAATGAGTTTTAGATCACAAGAATTCAAGGATTTCTATCTAGAAATGGGCATAGTAATGTCATATTCTTCTCTATATCACCCACAAGCTAATGGGCAGGCAGAATCAAGCAATAAAAGTATTTTGCAGATTTTGAAGAAGACCTTAGAAAAGAACAAAAGAACTTGGCACTCTAAGCTTAAGTTAGCTTTATGGGTAGATATAATCACAGAAAAAAGGGCTACAAGAAAATCTCCTTTTGAGATGGTGTATGGTATCAAATCAAGGCTACCTATAAATAATTTACTACCTATTTAAAAATTTATGCAAGAAGAAGATATGGAAATATCTGATCCTCTAATAGAGTACTTCAGTTTGTTGAATTGGATGAGACAAGAAGAGAAGGCCAAAAGGAGAATATCAGACTACAACAAAAGATGAAATACCTGTTTGATAAGAGGACAACTATTAGAAAATTTCAGCCTGAAGATTTGGTCTTACAATGGAATGCAAGAAGTGAGGATAAAGGCAAGCACAAAAAGTTTGAATCATTATGGCTAGGCCCCTATATTATCCATTGAACTCATGGGAAAGATTCTTATTTCCTAAAAAATATGGATGGTGAGGAACAGGAATTGCTAGTGCATGGACAATTCCTGAAATTTTTCTTCAATTAAAGTAACTTCTTTTCCATGCACAATAGTCTCTTAGTGTATAGGTGTGTTTATTTTTAGGTTGTGTGTTATTTTCCAACATTAGGTTAAGTTTTGATTGGTCTGCTACCCAGAGATTCTGGTTTCTTGCTGTAAATTGGCGTTTAAGCATCCTTAGAGAGAGCTATTGTTGGTAATATTTTCAAAATTTTTAAGATTGTGTTCTTTCCCTTGTTTCTTTGGTATTTTTTCCCAGCTTTTGTGTTTTTCTCCTACAAGTTTCATGTCCAAAATGCAAAAAGTATGTTCCTAATGATGAGAACCCTAGGTGCTAGGTCAAAATGCTTGTGAAAATCCAAAAAACCCTACAAAAACTTGGTCGGGTTCTAATTTGCAATGACTTTTCCAAATGACTTAAGTAATCCTTTAAGCATGTGTGCTTTATAATTACCACTTAGTCACCTAGTCTCAGAACCCAATTAGCATATTCCTTCTAATTTGGTGATTCAAAAAATGTGCTTTATCATGTGATCTCTTTAAGTCTAGGGAATATTCCCTTTTATCATGAGACTCAGTGGATGTTCTTAGTCACCAAATCTCCTAGTGATATTTGTGAGATCTAGCGACTGCTACTGGTAAATATTTCAAAGTTAAACTATAGTCACTAAATCTCTATATGCAAAAGACATGCAGTGAGGTAATCTCTTTATGAAATAATGAAGTAACCAAAGTTTCAGCGATAAGGAGACTCGCTAACAGATCGCTGAGTCTCTCAATAAAGCATGGCAATTATATTTCTTTTTAGTCTCATAATCTCCCAGTTCTTTGGTAGTTAAGAAAATCATCCCACGACCTAGCGATTATGATAGTCACGTGTTCTTAGATTCCTGGCTGTTATGTTCTAAATACTCAGCGATCTGGCAACACGGTTATCTCCTAATCTCACAATGAAGTGGTTAAGCCACAATAAACTCAATGAATCAACGATAAATGTAAGATGAAGGAAAAATCAATGGTCAGCATTATATCTCACAGTTTGACCGAGGTTAAGAAAAGTATCTGGCGACTTGGCGAATAAAGGATTTCGAGTAGTCTCCAAATGTTACTAGGGTAAAGATAAATATTAAGTGACTACGAGATGTCTTTAGTTGTATGATCGCCAGAAGATGATGGGTTAAGGAAAAGGTTTTCAAAGAATAGATTTGAGCCTTTGATGTGTTTTAAATCGGGTGGTGCTCATATTGTCTCCCAATTAAAACATGAGTTAAGAAATCTTGTAGTGACTATGAGAAGTGCTTTGTCACCCAGTCTCTGAAATAAATTCAAGTTAAGAGAATTATCTAGCGACTGGAAGATAACCTTAGTTGTGTGATCTCAAGATGACTAAAGGTTAAGTGTCATCTGAGGATTAAAAGATAAAAAAGGGTAAGAATCTATTTGTCAGATATGGTGAGGTGTTTACCATCAATTGGTTGCAGAATAAAATAAAGGATTAACAGTTTCTCAATAGATATGAGATAGACTATAGTCACTCAATCACCAGAGAGAATAAAGTAAAGGTTTATGCCTATAGTCACCAAGTCTCCAAATATGCTCAGTCTCCAGATCTCTAGAGAAAGTCAAATGGAGAATGAAAATGTAGAGATTACATGACTACCGTTGATGTTGTTCTTTATAAGTATAGATATAACAGTTGTCTCTCAATCGCTAGATAATAGTGATGTCATCCAAAAGATGTCAAGATTCAGTGATTACCATCAAATTAAGATCCTATGGCTATCATGTAATTGCATGAAAAAAGAGAAACTGAACAAATGTCCTTGTAATCACTAGATCTCCAAATGGGTAAAGTTAGGCAATCTCCATAAGTTTGAAAAGACAACAAGTTCTGGTGATCAGGAGACTTGCTCTATAGTCGCTAAGTCTCATAATAGGATAATAAGGAAATAAGACTTATGAAAGACTATGGTCATAAGGTCTCGGAGTAATTTTGGTAAATGATAAATGTTGCAGCGAGTACAAGATAAATTGTAAGTCGCCAGGTCTCCAGAAGCAGGAAAGTAGAGGTAAAAGGATTTAAGCTATGGTAGTCGCTGAATCTCAAGAAGAAGTCATAAAAGATAAAGTCATCTGGTGACTTAGAGATTTTCTTTAGGTTTCTTAATCTCTAAATAATATGAAAAAGCACCAAACCTTTTAGAGATTGTCATTGGCTTGGTAGTCGCTAAGTTGCCAGAAATTAAATTTGATTACTTATCATTGTCTTGTCTCACAGCTAGTGAATTGAAGTTCAGGGCGTACTGAGTAATGGTGGATTAGACATGAATTATAGAGTTCAAAATCTCAAAAGGGAAATTGCATTTAATTCTCCAAAATAAATACAAATGATTGTTACTTTTTCAAAATTACCAAGTATTCTATAGAGCCTGAGCTAGACAATTGCGAAGATTTGTGCAGTCTTTTGGCGATAAAGCAATTTAGAGAGATCATAGTTTCAGAATTTTTAGAGGATTTTGAATTACAGTCACAATGAGTTAGCCTTCAACTAGCGGAGCTTCCACAAGAAAGGGAAGTAAGGACAAATAGAAAGAAAGTTTCTCAGATGAGTTTCTTGCATTACTACCTAGATCATCACAAAATAAAAAGGTTAGTGATGAAATCTTCGCCGATGATTTCTCTTTTTATAGAGATGCAAAGACTGGGGATGTGTTAGGAATTGTCCTTTTTAGGTATTTTCATAAGAATGCTAATAATCTAGTACCTATGTAAAACCCTTGGACCTCTGGGCTAGCCAAATTGATATTATCTGATGTTTTCATAGATGTAGACCTACTAGTTGCTATGGCTGATAAATATGACCCTTTATCAAAGACAATTCGGAAGGAAGATGGCTCAGCTCTCGTCACTTTTGATAGAATCTCATTCATGAGGGCTTTTGGTATTAATATCCCTATGGCCATAGAGATTAATTTACAAGCCCAGGCCAATAGGTATACTTGAGAATCTATCCTTGTGGCAAAGCAGATTCAAAATCATGTCCCAAAAAAAAAGAAAAATTACATTGCGCCAATGGGTGGGTCAACCCCTTACTTTTACAAGGATTTATGTTTCTATGTAAAGTATATTTCTTATGGTTTGAATAGAGTGCTAGGATTAGATGGGGGATCAAACAGGATCACATCTAACATCCTAATGATGGTGTTAGATTCACAACAAACACATACAAGCAAAGGATATGACTACATTGGGTATGTCATTAACATAATGCATGAGGGATTGGATTCAATAAGAAAAAGAGAAGATTCACCTAGGCTTTTACATTATTCATTATTAATGCATCTCATTCTATTCTATAATTATGACATTATGAATTTGGATAACCTACAACCTCAGATGACGTGGAGGGGTTAGCCAAATCCTGTGCAGTTCTGGATAGGAGCCTGGAGCCCTATTTTCCCTAATTGTGATTTATGTGCTTTTCAAAATTGGATGGTGCGTCCTATTTTTCTCAGCCTAGGTTTAAATATTTCTAGGTTACCAATTAAGGTTTTACAACTTTTGAGGCCTAAAAAATTTGTTGATAAATGGCCTAAGGACCATAACTGGGGAGATTTCTACTATGAGAGGACTTAAACCATAATGAGGGTAATGGATGCACCCAGCCACCCCATGTTCTACCATTTTTTTGTTCCTCCAAGAATTACATTTTTGGAATTTATTTGGCAACTCATACTGACAGACAAAGAGCACTTGGCTTCCCATAGGAAAGGGACATTTACCCCAAGACATTTCAAAGTATGCATTTTCTTCATTGGGAAGAATGCATTCAGCAAATTAAATGATTGGTTGGGTCAGTATAAGATGAGTGTTGGTGCACCCAAGTATATTGATACAGAAGGTTTTATTATAATGGCTAGGAATTATTACACTCCTTGCATTCCAATAACTAATAGACATGAGAAGTATCCTGAGGAATATATTATTAGAAATATCATTGAAGAGGATGTAATAGAAAAAAGAGCAAGACAGTTCAATGAATTAATGAATTGGGAAAAACATTTGAGAGAAAAGGGAATTCCCTTTGGAGGTTTCTACCATACAGTGCCTTATTTACTATATCATCTTAAAATGGAAGCACTTCCATGATAAGAGCATTTATCCCTCTAAGTAAGTGGTTTGGGGTCATGTTAAGCACCTTGATTAGGTCTTTGCATGTATTTGGCTTTCTCCCCACTTTCCACTTCTTTCCTGCACTTGATTCCTTCATTCTAGGTGAAATTAGGGTTAGGATCCTAAGGATTCTCCTTAATTTCCCTTTTCCATGGCTCTATTTTCTAGGTGGGACATAGAAATAGGTCCTCCTGGCCTTCATCATAGTTATCATGGGATTTTATATCTATCTTTGGCATTCTGTCCCTTCCTGATATCATTTCTAGGTCTCCGGGCATCCCCGAGACCTCCTGACTTGATTCTGACTGAATCTAGGCCCAGGATCAAATTCAAGGTTGATCCTGAATAGGTCAGGATCAACCTTGAAACTAACTAGGGAAGGATCAAGCTTGAACCTAACTAGGTCAGTCCCAACCTTGATTTTTCCCCCCTCTTTCAAATCTCCAAATTCCTTGATTTATGGGCATCGGGTTTTCAGGATATTTTTTTTCCCACCTTCGGGTCAGCCATTTCGGATTTCAGAATGGTAAATAATCTAATTTCATTTAATCTAGGTATATTTTCTAAAGGTTAGGACCTGATTGAGATTTAATTCTCCAAGGTTGCCCCTCTAGAGGATTGTGCCCTAGTTCACTATAAAAGGAGGCCTTCCTCTCTCATTTTCACATCTCATCTCAAGCAATTTCATGAGCAAGCTCTCAAGTGCAAGCAAGTGAATTCAAGAATTCAAGAAAGTGTTCAAGTATTCAAGTGTTCAAGCATCCATCCATTAAGGAGATCCATTGTTAGCTATTGAAGGATTCAATCTCTTTGGAGCCCCTTTGATGATCCATCTTTCTACATTCATTCAAGCCTTCTCATATGCAAAGATCAAGTCAAGATTGGTGTTGAAGATCAAATGCCATTGATTGGAGATATCCTACATTCATTCTATATCCATTGAAGCATTCCTACTTGTGGATTTGAGGATTTGAATCCTCTACAAGGACTTCAACATAAGCAAGGTGATTTGTTTCAATTGCTTTGTTTATGCACACTACATTTCAATTCAATTTCAAGGTTAATTCCTAAAATAGGGTTTGACCAAAGAAAACCCCCCATTATCTTGTAGCTACAGGTGCGGGATTTCAGATCTGAGAGTGAATTTGGATACCCTTTTTGGTGAACTTCTGAGATCTGCGAACATAATCAGAATCGGCTTCAAATAAAGAATCTAGCCTTTGACCTTTTATGAGGGTCAAAGTCGACCTGAGCTCATCTTGAAGAAAGATTTCTGGGTTTTCTTCATCTTGGCATTTCTAGTCCACAACAATTTGTAGAATCTTCTGAAACCTCACACAGACATCAGAAATTGGCATTTTCTAGATCTACCCTAATTTGAGATTAGTACTTGTATTTCAATTATTTCAAATTTCAAGCATAACTCCTCTATAGGGAAACATCAGATTTTCTCTCTCTTTCATATTCTTTATAGATTGATTCGATTGTGCATTAACCTCTTGGTTGATCAAATTGGATCTCTCCTTTGGGAATTTGGATTTGGGAATAAATCTCATATTTCCCCACACATTTATCTACTTTTACATTTGAATATTAATGATTCCATTTTAACCATATTCATTTTGGTGGACTCGACATACTTACTCTCCTTTCTTTTGTGGAATTGGATGCCTTTATTATGTTTTCTTTTTATCTTGTTAGTATTAGATTTTTCCTTTGTGTTAGATCTTACATGCTAATTATATTTCATATTCATGCTTTATGTGTTGTTAGTTTAGTTCATTTTATTTACATTGTTTTATGAGCTTTACTACTACTAGTCCTACTTATAACATTCCGGTTAGAAGAAGTCATAGACTCATGGGTGCCTTTGATCCTGAATCTTCCTCTCCTTTCCTTAGGATCCCAGATGATAACTTGATTCTTCATGATTATAATCCTACTATGGAGAAAATATCTTCTCACTCATCTCATGATGAGGATGATGCTTTAAGAGTTCCTCCTAAACAAGTCCAAAAAATTTCCACTAAACTTGATAAAATGGGTAATTCGCTTATTCAAGAGAACCATAATCAAGATTCTATTCAAGCTATAGAGGCTCTTAAGAAAGTTCTCCATGATAGTGATCAAGGTGTTAACCTCTTGTGTGGTATTACTCACCTTGTGCATTCAAATGTTAAATCTTTAGTTCAAGAAGCTCAAGATTTAGGGTTGATTCCTCCTATCACTAGTGTTGAACCTCCTTCTAATCCTTTACCTAGTATTCCTACCTATACTCCTTCTTTGGTGACTGTGACAGTTCCCTCTATTCCTATGAGTGTTCCTCCAGTGTCTCTTCCTACATCACAACCTTCATATCATAATGTTCCTTTTACTTATTCCAATCCATTTCCAACTGTAGTTCCTAGTGTTCCTCTAGTTGTGTCTTTTATTCCTGTAGCTTCTTACACTTTACCTAGTGTGTCTAATGTTTCTACTCCTCCTATTTCCTCTAATGATTCAACTATCATCAGTTTGGCTCAAACTGTATCATCCTTACAACAACAACTTGCTTCCTTAATCAAAAACAAGTTTAGTATCCCTACATGTGACATGGGAAGTCCTTTGTCCTTGGATATTATCCATACTCCTGTTCCTCAGCAAGGTGAGATGCCTCATCTTGAGAATTATAATGGAAAAGGAGATCTTGTTCATCATGTTAAAATATTCCAAATCCTTTGTAGTGATTATGCTCATGACCATAGGATTTTAGCCAAATTATTTGCTAGAACTTTTCATGACAAGGCCTTACAATGGTATTGTTCCTTGCCTCCTTATTCCATTAATTCCTTTCCAAAACTTGATAATGCCTTTATCCAACAATTTCAAAACAACATTGGCCCGCAAGTGTCTTTGACTGATTTGATGCATTGTAAACAAAGTGCTAAGGAAAAATTAACTGAATTTATTGGTAGATTTAAGCATTTGCATGCTCAAATTTTCTATCCTATTCTTGATATTGATATTCAACATATGTTTATTTCAAATTTGCAAAAGGATATTAGAGATAAGATTCTGCTTACTGAATTTACCTCTTTTCAACAACTTTGTGTAGTGCTTCATCATTATCAATTACAAGTGAGTCAATTTGAGAGCAACACTCCAATGGCTCATGTTCCAGTTGATAAGAGTGATGCTGCTCCTAATCCAAACAAGTTTCAAAAATTTAACAATTATGTCAAGATAAATAAACAAGCAAATGCAGTTGTTGATCAAGTGGTTGCATCTCATAATGCCACTTTTGCATCCACTGCTTTTTGATTAAATCGTACGTTTACTCCTCTTTTTGAATCTTTACATGCTATTATGAATAGGTTTTCAACTGCTAATATGATTACTTTACCTCCTCTTCGACCTCTTTTACCTACTACAATTGCATCTAAATATTTTGATCAAAATGCTTTTTTTCAATATCATCATCAAAATGGTCATGATATTGAGAAGTGTTATTCTTTAAAACATAAGGTTCAAGATTTAATTGATTCTAATGTCTTATCTATTGATAATCTGGATGGTAGTGGGAACAAATTTGTCTCTCCTCCTAATCAAAACCTTCAAATCTATACAAACCCTTTACCTATGCATGATACTAATACAATTGCTCAACCATCTTCTATGGAAATTATGTATGATTCAAAGATGGATGATCTCAATCATGTTGTTAATCAAGTGGAGCATGTTGGTCAATTTGTATCTCCACCTCAACCTCAACCTCAACCTCAGATTCAACCTAAAGTTCAATCTCAACCTCGACCAAAACCTAAACCTAAAATGAAAACTCAACCTTGACAACATTTTAAGAATAAAAGACCTCAGGAACTTTTGATTACCTTTGATGACTCTAAGACTATTAAAGCTCCTGATGGTTCCCTTTACATTGCTGCTAGGATTGCTCAGAAACCTACTCATGGTTGTCTTGTTGATCCTACATCCTTAGTTAATGTTATCACTGAAGAAAATATTTTTATGAAAAGCTTACAATGTGACTTTTATGATACATCAGATGTGTGGATTCAAACTTGTAAGGGTTTTATTTATCCATCATTTGGTTCTATTACTTTACCGATTGAAATTTGTGGAAAAATTGTGAACACTACCTTTGTTGTGGTTCCTACTTCTGATCAATTTCAAGTTAAGCTAGGTTTGCCTTGGTTGACTTCCATGCATGTTGTTGCTTCACCTATCCATAAGTGTCTTAAGTTAATTCATGATGAATAAGTGAAGATGATTAATCATAGCTTATATCAACCTTCCAGGCGTAGAGATTGTGCTGCTCTTGATTTATTTTGGCCTTCATTACCTAATTCATGTTCTCCTCAAACTGATAATCTTTTTCGATCATATCAAGATTATAAACATCATAATATTCTTGAATTAATCTCACCTCCTATGGATCTTAATCATGGTCTTTTACCTACACCTTCTATACCTCCTTTAACTATGGCTTCTAGTTCTATTAACCAAGTTCCTTCTACTAAACGTATCAAAGATCCAGGTGATTGTTTCTCCTGTGGTTACTAATCCTATTGATCTTCCTAAAGAACCTGTGAAGGATCTTGTGATTGTTCCTCCTAGTTCTCAACCTATTTCAAATAAATCAAAATGTAATCAATCTGCTAATGAACATCGTAAAAAGCATCATGCTCATGCTAAAGCTCAAAGATCTCTACCTTCCTCGGATATGTAATACCCCAAAAATGGGCTATAAGTTCATTAATCTCCAACATCATCAAATCAAATGAAATCAACATCAAAGTCCTAATCTAAGGCACATCTAAACATCATCGAATTATAATTGATTATCTTAAATTCTGCATCGGGGAATATTCTTAGTAATATTCCTAATCATCATAATTATCTTTAATTTTATAGTTTTCAATTTTGCACGATTTTGATTATCACTAACCTCTAATGTTTTACTGAGTGTTGTGTCTACAGATCAGGTACAATTTTCACACACACATTTCTGGCACCCACCGTGGGGCAACTCACCTTTGCATGCTGGTTTTGATTTTTTTGGGGAGCTAAAACCCTAAAGTTTCAAAGATTTAATTTTATCTCCCAAACGGCTTGGAGTTTTGGTCTGAAATTTTTTTTTCAGATTGGTGACATATCAGGAAAGCTTTGATAAACAATTCAGAATTTTCTGAAATGTTTTAAATTTTTAATAATTTTTTTTCAAGTTTTCATAAAAAATTAATTTTCGGTGCAAATCAGAATATTTTTTGGAAATTTTTACATTTTTTGAAATATCTTCAAATTCTATAATGGGTCTATTCTTTGTATTTTAAATTTGGATGCAATTTAGTAGCTCAAATAGTCAATTTAGAAAAATTGGTCTATTTTGATAAAATGGGTCTCTAGGGCACAAATGAAGAGGTTTTTCTAAAAAAATTTCATTTTTGGAAATCTCTCTATTTTTTAGTAGAGGTCTCTATTCTGAATTTCTATTTTTGTGGCCAAAATCATATCAAAAAAATCAGATCTTGTTGACTAGGTCAAATGCAATGCAAAAAAAAATAAAAATTTTATGATGGGTATGCACTTATTTTTCATATGATTCAATGCATGATATGAGTTGTCATTTGGATTAATTTATAGTTATTATTGCTCCTAACAATTGATTTTTAGAGCTAACCCTATGGTTTTCATAAGTTGAATATATTTTGCATATCTTGTTTGCTTGTTGGCTTGTTGGCTTGTTGGAGAGTTCGTAGCTTGCTCGCATAGTAAAGCTCAACAAAAATTGCTAAAAATCAGGTAGAATCTACTAAGCACATTGTGAGGATCACGAGGTATTCTCCTTCATCTAATAAAATTTCGATTTGGGACTTAAAATAAATCTCTTATGTGTCAAGCTTGTGTGCATCTTTTCATGCTTTTGATCTATTTCTACACACTTGCATAATTTGATACTAGGTTGTGATCCCTTAAGGATTCATTAAGTAGTCTTAGAATACGTGTGATTGATCTTGATTGCTATCTTAGGTTATTGGACTCACTAATCCACCGACCCCTCATTTTCGCCCCGTGCTTGCAATCTCAGTGCCATAAAGGGGAGGGGTCAACAGGACAAAAGCGTTAAGTGTTCCACTTGGCAACCCTTTTGTGCTTTTAGGAACTCACTTGTTTTCTAAGTTGGGGACTCATTTTCAGCTTGTGTGAGGTGTTAAGTGTTCCACCTTGTGGACTCATCTCATATTCACTTTAAGCATTAAGTGTTCCTCTTTCTGCTTTTTGGGTACTTTTGGTAGATTTGCTTTCGGGAATATATCTGTGCTCACATAGTAATTAGGCCCTATGAACACTATTCGTGATTCTTGAGAGATTGGATTCCTAGCAAAATCCTTCTTTGATGATGGAATCCTTGTAGGTAGGGAGGATACTTAGTGCGTTTCACATTCAACTTGGTTAGTGAGTCTTCTCTTATTGATCGACACATTCTCTCTCCGGAGAGGTTGATAGATCACGTGGGGTTGATATCATGAGCTTTGGTGAATCAAAATTGGTTAGTGCATCTTCTCTTATTGATTGATACATTCTCTCCCCGGAGAGGTTGATAGATCACGTGGAGTTGATATCACAGACCTTGGTGGAACAAAACTTTGTCTTAGCGTGTCGGATTAATCTGCTTGCTTTGTTTGGGTTAAAAGTGAAAAGGTGTCAAAAACCTTGGATCTGGAGCCAAGTCCCCTTGTGGTATAAATCTATGAGTCACCTTTAGAGAGGGTTAACCGTAGCGGAAAATCCCTTCACAGGGAAAATTGCGTTGACGGAACCTCAAGCGGTAATAGCCATTTTCACCATGGTAGTGACAGCCGCTATATAAATGTCCTTGTGGAAGAAATTTCCACGGCTATGGTTCATTGTTGGGTTGTCAGATCTCCCTAGCAGCTCCTGAAGATTAAGTTCTCAGACTGTGTCAAAACCCTGGTGCACCGGGATTGGAGTTCACCCCTTTGAATCATAAAAGTTATAGAGTCAAACCATTACTAAAAACCCTAGAGAGGCCAATTTTTTTCATTTTCAGGTATATGTGTGTTATTGCAAAACTTTTTAGAACATACACAATTAGTACTCTCAGGGATTAGCACAATTTGGTCACTTGATTATTCATGCACAAGGTTGCTTTTTCCCTTGTTCATTATTTTCAGACGTGCTTAGAATCACTTGCTTGATGTTCTGCGTGCTTGTTTATCTACTTGGCTATTAAAAATGATCAAATCTGGTATAACCTTCAAAATTTGGACAGTACAATTTGCAAACAATCCAAAACTGAAGACCTTAAATTTTGCAAAATCTGAAGTAAAATCCTTTTCTGGAGTCAAAAGTCATCTCAGGAGGTCAGAAAGTCATACGAGTTTCCATTCAAGTGTCGTTTCATTACAACCCATCTGTCATATGATTGAGTACCCAGTGTCATACAAGTTTCCATGCTAGAAAATTCTCAAAGTCAAAATCTTGCAACTGTCGTATGAGATTTTCAACTGTCATTTCATTGCCTACCAACTGTCGTATGAGTCTACAGAGTGTCATTTGGGAAAATTTTGAAAAATTGTCAGAAAATTGTCAGAATTGCCAGATATTTAGCTTTTTTAGCCTATTTTCAAAATCTGTCGAACAAATCACCATGTCAAGAATAGAGTAGTAGCCATTGAGAATCAGTACACATGTCTCAAAGAATCAGTACACAAGAGGAAGAAGCTCTAATCACCGCTATGATGAAGCAGCTGCAAGCTATGCAAGTCCAGCTTGACAAACTTGAGAAAGAAAAGGAACCCAAAGAGTTCTCCATGATATCTCTATACTATTTTCCATTTGATAAAGACTTGTACATGTCACCATGCCCCCAGACAAAATGTGAGCAACGTGACAACCCTTATGATACCTCTTCCATAGAGAGTGACACATCCAGCTTTGGAGACTATGATGACTATGATGACAGACAATGTAATGATACCTATGACACCTCTGTTCCTAAGAGTCCTCCTCGTCATTCATTCCTACTTACTACAAATGGGCCATCACATTGGATAGATCGTGATGGTGATCCATATGATTCTGATTTTGAAAGAGATTTTGATGGCTTTTGTGGACAATACCTTGATGATGATCCATCTACTACTGCTGAGGACTATAAAATACATCGTGCTAGCTGGAAACATCAATACTATAAGGATCTCTCCTCTAAGAACTCTCAGGCTAAAAATAAAGATTACACTCTCAAGCAAGATCATGTTAATGTTGAACCTTTGTCTAGTGATGGTTCCCTTCCATCCCCTACTTCCTCCAATACCCGTACATTTCCTAAAGCTTCTGAGTCTTTCAAATCTTTCACAGAACCTTCATCTAACACAAGCCCTAATACTTTTCATGCGGTTACCTATAGTTATCCTCTAGGGCTACCTCTTCAAGAAATTCAAGCTAACCTTCACTTGGCTGCAAATACTTTCAATAATGATAAACCTAAAGAGCCTAAGCCTTTATGCGCTACAATGCCTACTTCAACTGGTCCTCCACCATCTCTTCCCAAGTCATCCATACAATCCCAACATGCTTCCTTGTCCTTAGAAGTGGCTCCATGTCAAGAGGATTCCAGAAATGATAAAGAAAATAACATAAAAAAAGATCAAGATCAAGAACTCTCCATGTCATCCACTCCTTTTTCCGATGTCTCTTATCTGCCTCAGGGTTCTTTTGATCCTGCACACCATTTTTCATGCATTCCACCATGTCTTAAGTCTTCTCCTAAGCAAGATCAAGCTACTACTTACACTGTTGAGCTTATTGGCAATCAAAATAACCTTACTACACTTGCATTTTTCAAAGATGATACTTCCATTAAGGTTGTTAAAAATAGTGTTGTTACTTCCAATGTTAAGTCTATTGAAAATCAAAAGAAAAATTATGCACTTGTGCTATCCAAAGATCCTTGTCAAGATCAAAGTCTTCCATCTTCTTGTTCTACCACTCCATGTTCACTTCCACTTTCTACTCTTCCTAAGTCTTTGCAAGCTTTGAACAATCCTATCAAAGAAGGTGCTCATATTCAAGATGTCCACGATTCTATTGAAAATTCTAATGCTGACTCTAAAGATGCTGATATCCTTGGTTGTCATATAGATGCTGATGAACTTATTGATTATCCTTTTGCATCTTCCACTTCCATCCTTGGACCTCTTCCACCACTACTAAGGGCTTCACGTCTACCTTCCATCTTGGGTCCTTATGTCCCTTCACTTTCCCCTCCTAACTCTCCTAATTCACCATCCATCTTGGGTCCTTACATCCCTCCATCTCCCATCTTTTCTCAAGATCAACATAGATGCACACCCTTGAATCCTTTTCATCCACCCACCCATCTAAACCAGTCATATCCTCCTCCTTCTTCCACAAGTCCCAAGTCTTGTGGAAGTAACTTGAATGTTCAATACAAGAAAAAGAAGCAATACAAGAATCCATCAAAAAAGGATCACCATGTCTCTTCTAGTAGACATGGAAACATAAAGTCAAAAGAGATATCTAAGAAGAAAACTACAAGACAAGTATGGGTTCCAAAATCCATCATTGAAGATATTCTCTCTAAATTACGAAAAAAAAATGAAAAGCCTACAGCTATATGGATTCCAAAGTCTCTCTTGAAAGAGTCTGGTGTTGAACAAAAAGTGAAGTTGACATTCAAGCTTCCAAAGGCTTCCACTTCATTTCCCTCCAAAAATATTCATTCATTCCATGCGCCTAAACCTCAACCTCTGCTATCCATTCGCCATATTCCTTCACGTATTCCTTCATTCACATTTCCTCCACCCTCTTGCCACCCTTCAAGGTGTGTGTTTACTTTGATCTTGCCTTACTTTCCACCTACCCTTTCACAATCCTTCCATGCATTATCCTTCTACCTTCTATCATTTTTCCTCATTTGTCTATTCCTCCTATCTTCCAACCTCACTCGCTTTATATAAAACCTCATCCTCCATTTTTCTCTTCCATCTCCCTTTCCCTATCAGCATCTTTGAGCATATCATTTTGAATCCTTAGAATATGGTTTATCCTTTCAAGGAGCATTATCTAGCAAGCTTGCCTTCTTCTAAAAATAAAAATTTAAAAAAAAATTTAAAAATAAAATAAAATTGAAAATGTGCCTTGGTGAAAACCTAGAAACAGGCACCTTGGTAGCAAAAGTAAAGAGAAATAAATTCATCCTATGGTGAAAACCACTCCCTTATGGTGCCTTGGATAAGTACCATGATGAAAACCTGGCAATCAGGCATCATGCGTAGTTCTTCTACATATTTCATCCATTCCATCTTCTCTCTTTGATCTTGACAATGTTGATCTATACATGAACATTTGGCTATTTTGTGAGCTATCTTACGATGATCTTGCTTTCATTCTTTCCATGTTTAGCCTTCATATCCATCTTCCTCCATTCATTTTTGCCTATCGCTATCCTTTTCCCCTTTGGTCTTGATCTAATAAAAAAAGAAAGAAAGAGTAAAACACAGTGCTATGAAGCCTCTTGACATGTCTACTCCTTTGGATTGCATTCTTTCCTACTCTTGCACTACGCTTTTGTGACTTATCCTATACTAGCCTTTCCCTGCTTGTCCAAATGTGCTTTACATGACAATTTTTCCCTAGCTTGGGTATTCTTGAGGAGTTTTCCCTTGAGGATTTCTTCCCTTCATTATCTTTCATTCTCTTGTCTTTCATCTCTTCCACCAGCTTGCCAATCCCTCTTGTTCTCCACCTTGCTAGACATTGGGACTGCATGATATGATCTTGGTTGGGAGTTTGCAATGGAAAAAGAGCTACCAATATCAGAACTAGTATCAGAACCAGTATCAAAACTAGTATCAGAATCAGTATTAGAAAAAGTATCAAAAAAAATATTAGAATAAGCATCAGAACTAGTATCAGAACCAGTATCAGAACCAATATCAGAACTAGTATCAGAAAAAGTATCAGAACAAGTATCAGAACCAGTATCAGAACAAGTATCAGAATCAGTATTAGAACCAATATTAGAACTAGTATCAGAATGCCTACTGGGGCTACACCATTCACTTTAGTTTATGGGTCTGAAGCGGTACTACCTATTGAGGTTGAAATCCCATCACTTAGAATCAGAATGCATGGTCTAGTAACTGATGATGACTATAGAGTGTCTAGATTACAAGAACTGGAACTACTAGATGAGCGTAGACAAGCAGCGTATGATCATCTCAGAGTATATCAGAAGAGAATGTCTAGAGGCTACAACAAGAAAGTCAGACACAGAGAATTTCAGGTTGGTGATCTAGTGTTGAGAGAAAATCCTAAAAATCAATCCCAACGAGCACGCAAGGGGAAGTTCAAACCCAACTGGTTGGGTCCTTTTGTCATCACTGCTACTTTTGGCTCTGGTGCCTATCAACTCTTAATGACTGAAGGAGAACAACTCTGAGAACCAATCAACGTTCTCCATCTGAAGAAATTCTACGCCTAAGGCATTCAGTCTATGGTAAAATGTCCTGAAAAAATCCTAAAAATCAGAAAAAGTCCTAAAAAAATGAACATCTTGGTGAAAACCTAGCAATAGGCACCTTGATGATTCGCAAAAAAAATCAAAAAATATCAAAAGTACAAAAAAATTGAAAAAATAAAAAATACAAAAAAAAATTAAAAAAAGAAAAAGTGCCTTGGTGAAAACCTGGAAACAGGCGCCTTGGTAGCAAAAATAGAATCTCTGCCAAGATGGTGAAAACCTGGCAAACGGGCACCACTTGTTCAAAATGCTCCATCTATCAGCACAATCTTGGTCTTTCCCAGCTTTTAGTCTTGCTTTAGTTTGTTCATATCTCCCGGTTTGTTTCAACATTTCCAGTTTTCAATAAGTCGATCTGTACACCAACCAGCTCAAGCGTCTGTATCCTATCAATGTTTAACACTTGGGGGCAATCAATGTCATATCCTATGGTCTCCCATGTATCTTAGATGGATCATATCTAGTTAGAATCCTTTGAAGCTTCATGTGAGTCAGTCAGTCAGTCTTGTCTCCAGAAAGGATTTTGCATCTACAACAACGCAATCAAACATCAAAACTCAACTGAAAACAATCTATGCTTTTTACATGCTTTTATTTCCTTGTATGCTTACTGATTCACATTGAGATTTTTTCATATTGTGTCCCTTCGAGCTCTTCAATGATGTCCTTTATAGGATTTAGAGAGTGATGACTAGGGGCATAATCTTTTCTTGGTTTTCTACTTGTATGTGAAATCTTATAACTTTGGAATTCTGGATTGAAATGGTGTCCGACTATAAGAGCCTCTATCTCAAATTGGATGGCCATGCGTACCTCGACCATTGATACCCAGAAAATTCAAAGAAGTTTGATCTAACTATTGTCTTTTTGAGTAAGTTCTTTCTCCTACTGTGGAACATGATCTTGCCTAAGGATGTGAATGATAAAGGGTCACTACGGGTAATTCACATTGGATTTAGAATGATCTCTTGACTCTTTGATGTGTTTGCAACGCAAGGCGTACTCAGGTCATCACAACATTTATGTTTTGATGCTTGTACAAATTTCTATATCAAAATGGACATGATATTCAGGTCATCCTGGCATTTGTGCCTTGGTGCTTATATCTAATCCAACATTCTGAAAACAAATCAATATTCATATGTCCATGGTTGTATAACCAGTGGGTGTTGTATTGATTCTTGCGCATACAAATCGATATTCATATGTCTATAGTTTCATGGCTAGTGGGCATTGTATTGATTTATCCAGTTACCTAAAAGTTCAATGATGATAACAAATCGACACATGATCAGTGACTAGGTCCTAGGTCTTAGGTTGCATTTCATTTTGCATGTCTCTTTGCATTTTTCATGTTTGCATGATCTCACAATGGCTAAATGAACTTCAATGCTTAAACAATTCACCACTCACATCTTCAAATCTAACAAGAGTTGAATCTCACATGAAGGTTCCTCCAATGAAATAGCAAGTAGAATCCTTTTTTGGGATAAAAATTTAAATCTGAGATCATTCATATTATTAATTGCTTGCATAATCAACCTGCAATCATCACAGAAATCTAGTATTCAACTTAACTGATTATCTTACATCAAACTATCAAAAATTCAACTTGGTCAACCATGGTCAACTCATGGTCAAACCTAGTCAACCTTGGTCTCCAGGACCTCTAAACGATGCAGAATGCATTCTTGGACGTGTATAACCACTTTTCAAATCAATTAGCATGCTTCTGAACTATCAACGCTGACTTTTTCTTGTCAGATTTCAATTTTAATCCTGAAGGGGGCATGGTATTGCACATCATTCAAAGTCTGTAAATCAAATTCTATCAATCAAATCTATCAATATCTTTCATCAGTAATCAAGACAAACAATCACGTCTAGTTGCTGATTCAACAAAAGTCCTCATCGCTCGAGGCAAATCTATCATCACTTGGGGTATATCAGATTCATCAAGATCCATATCAATCTGGTATTCTCCTAATCTTGTAAACTGTATCAGTTTTTGCAACCATCAAATCATAGTGTTCTTTCCTTGGTTCTTCGGCAACTGAAGGGTTTGGATGTGATACCTGCTAGTTCTGCTAAGACAATTGAGTCTAGAATGAGTCACTCACTTCTTTGCAATCCTAAGGTTTGGAATCAGACGTTTTGACACTTTTTCACAATCATAGGTTCATTTGTTGTTATAGTGAACATTATCTTTGGTCACTCAGGACCTATTATCTCCATATCAAATCAATATCAATCAGCTTATGTCTCGTATCAATTATCAATTTCAAACATCAGTTTAATATCTTTATCAAACACAGACTATCTTTGAACCACTGCGCTTCGCACAATAATTCAAAGAGGGGCAAAATGTAATACCCCAAAAATGGGCTATAAGTTCATTAATCTCCAACATCATCAAATCAAATGAAATCAACATCAAAGTCCTAATCTAAGGCACATCTAAACATCATCGAATTATAATTGATTATCTTAAATTCTGCATCGGGGAATATTCTTATTAATATTCCTAATCATCATAATTATCTTTAATTTTATAATTATTTGGCAATAAATCACATTTATCCTAAAGTTTGATTAATTGAATATTTTCATATTTAATTAATTAGATTTAATATCTTGCCACTTAATTGTGTAATTAAATTTAATTCTATCTATTATTAATTGTATTATTTAATTTTGACAATAAATTCAAATATCCTATGAATAATTGATTAAATTTTTATTTAATTAATTAAAGCAAGTTGTCATTATTTAATAATATAGTTTTTAATAAAAATTTGATTAAATAATTGATTAACCCATAAATCAATTGTTTTTTTTTAAAAGCAGTTAAGTTGGAAATAAATCACTTTATTATTAAATTAATTCATAAATAAAACATGCACAATCATAAAAGTAGACAACTATCAATTATCAATTAAAGCTAAACTCTATTTTGAGTTAAAACTTAGCTTTTGCATATTTTTGTGAGTTAATTATCCTTTATTTAAAAATAACTCAAAAATCAACCTGAGTTATTTGAGTGATTTATGGCTTTTTTTCCCATGCACCTCCAAAGCCCTAGATTTCTATAAAAACAAAGCTCAGCTCTTCATAATAGATCTCTCAATCATCTTGCAAATTGCAAACTTACTCTACAGGAATCATAGCATATCAGATTTGGAGAATTTGCACAATTGGAGCTTGAAAGAATCAACTTGCGAATTCAAAGCTTTGTGAGATCAATTTCAATTGCATAGTTTTTATATCTTAGCATAGAATTTCATAGTTTTCATATCATTGTTAGAATCTTCATTGTTAGATCATTTAGCATTCATTTCATATCAGTTTTCAATAGCATTCATAGATTCATATCAGTTTTTATCATTCTTATTGCATAGAAAATGCCAAAAAAAATAGAATAAGTATCTCTATTCTTCTATGTGTTGTTCAATGTTATGTCATAATTATGCTATTGTTCGTAAATGTTTCCTTGTGTAATCTACTTGGATTTGAGATATGGTAGCACTAATTCTTTTTGGTCTCCATGTCATGGTCCGAAAAGATTCTTCTTCGTATATCTTATGTGATCTTTCCTCCTTTGTGATCGTAGTTCTACTTTCTTTGGGGAATGATGACAATTCATTTGCAATAATATCATATATATATATATATTATCTTACGATCATACTGACCCCATGGTAGGTAGATCCCTTCTATGTTCTCTATATGTTTTTGTGATATTTCCCTTGATTTGTCTTCATCTGGGGGAATCTTGATGTGGAAATGTAATAAGTGGAGTTGTTTATGTTTCTGTTAAAGCCATTGCTTCTGTTAAAGTGTTAGCAATGACTTTAATGTGGAGGCATATGCTCTGTTCACCTATTGCACACACATGCTTTTCGATACACATATTATTTTTCAAGATACTTTTCTCCCTTTTTGGATTAGTAACTAATCCGTAAAACATGGATTTATATTTTAGGATCTCTTGATCCCTCCAGTTTCAACTACACATATATTTTGATCTCTTAAGGTCAGACGTGTCCTTAAGACTAGATCTCTTTTGTTTTTGGTTTTATTCTTATGGAATAGAATATTCCTAAGGATGAATCCTTGATGGGTTGACTAGTAAGTAGCCACATTCACTAGGTAGTTTGATTCCATCTTTCAAGTTGCGCCATTCTCTTATGTGGTTCACAATGGGACATAAGTTCTCATTGGGCGAGGTAATCACACCTTCTTTCTCTCTCTAGAGATGTCTCTTTTATTATGATCTAGGAGTCGACGAATACTTGAGTCCCTGGGGGCTTAAGGTTTCTCTTTGTCCCTTGGATTATGATAAGATTATCTTTTCATTCTGATCTCCTTTACCAAGAGTTTACATCGAGTCCATACTCTTGCTAAAGTGGGGGCTTAATGTATCATCTTAAAATGGAAGCAATTCCATGATAAGAGCATTTAGCCCTCTGACTAAGTGGTTTGGGATCATGTTAAGCACCTTGATTAGGTCTTTGCATGTATTTGGATTTCTCCCCGCTTTCCACCTCTTTCCTACACTTGATTCCTTCATTCTAGGTGAAATTAGGGTTAGGATCCTGAGGATTCTCCTTAATTTACATCTTCCATGGCTCTATTTTCTAGGTAGGACTTAGAAATAGGTCCTCCTAACCTTCATCATATTTATCATGGGATTTTATGTCTATCTCTGGCATTTTGTCCCATCCTGATATCATTTCTAGGTCTCCGGGCATCCTCGGGACCTCCTAACCTATGACTGAATTTGGGCCCAGGGTCAAATTCGAGGTTGATCTTGACTAGGTTAGGATCGAGCTCAAACCTAAACAAGTCATTCCTAACCTCTATTTTTCCCACCTCTTTCAAATCTCCCAATTCCTTGATTTTTGGGCATCAGGTTTTCGAGATATTTGTTTTCCCGCCTCCGAGTCGGCCATTTCAGGTTTCGAAATGGTAAATCCTCTAATTTCATTTAATATAGGTATATTTTCTAAAAGTTAGGACCTAATTAGGATTTAATTCTCCATGGTGGCCCCTCTAGAGGATTGTGCCCTAGTTCACTATAAAAGGAGGCCTTCCTCTCTCATTTTTACATCGCATCTCAAGCAATTTCATGAGAAAGCTCTCAAGTGAAAGCAAGTGAATTCAAACATTCAAGTGTTCAAGCATCCATCCATCAAGGAGATCCATTGTTAGCCATTGAAGGATTCAATCTCTTTGGATCCCCTTTGATGATCTATCCTACATTCATTCAAGCCTTCTCATATGCATAGATCAAGTCAAGATTGGTGTTGAAGATCAAATGCCATTGATTGGAGACATCCCACATTCAGTATACATCCACTGAAGTGTTCCTACTTGTGGATTTGAGGATTTGAATCCTCTACAAGGACTTCAACATAAGCAAGGTGATTTGTTTCAATTGCTTTGTTTATGCACACTACATTTCAATTCAATTTCAAGGTTAATTCCTAAATTGGGGTTTGACCAAGGAAAACCCCCATTCTCTTGTAGGTACAAGTGCGAGATTTTAGATCTAAGAGAAAATTTGGATACCCTTTTCGGTGAACTTCTGAGATCTACAAACAGAATCAGAATCGGCCTTCAAATAAAGAATCTAGCCTTTAACCTTTTATGAGGGTCAAAGTCGATCTGAGCTCATCTTGGAGAAAGATTTCTGGGTTTTCTTCATCTCACCATTTCCAGTCCACAAGAAGTTGTAGAATCTTCCAAAACCTCACACAAAAATCAAAAATTAGCATTTTCTAGATCTTCCCTAATTTGAGGTTAGTACTTGTATTTCAATTATTTCATATTTCAAGCATAACTCCTCTATAGGGAAACATTGTATTTTCTCTCTCTTTCATATTCTTTATAGATTGATTTGATTGTGCATTAACCTCTTGGTTGATCAAATTGGAACTCTCCTTTACAAATTTGGATTCAGGAATAAATCTCATATTTCCCCACACATTTATCTACTCTTACTTTTGAATATTGGTGATTCCATTTTAACCATATTCATTTAAAAAGGATAGAAATGATGATGAGAAATTTCCATACATTGGTCAACTCAATTGAGGACCAAATAGATGACAAGGATAGGGAAAAGGAGAAACACTCAGAGTCTGATTATGAAGATAGTGATGGAGGTTACCCAATTTATAGCCCTCCTGGCATGGAACAGTTACCTCCTACTGATCAAGCAGGAGAAGAAAATACAATAATGGATTTGACTGAGCTTCCTAGCTCTAAATACACTCATGAGCCTCCTCTTAAGAAGAAAAAATTCCAGATGGGAGAGTCTCCACTAGCAAAGGCCCTTGAGAAAAAAGGAGACAAAATAAAGGCTCTTTTTCCAGGTGATAGAGACCATGATCATAAGCTTAGGCAGAGGATCAGAGAGGAAAAAATAAAAAGGAAAATGATTGTAGAAAATGTTGAGTTGCCTTTGGCCCTTGGACAGGATGAAAGGATGTTAGAACAAGATGCATTTCTGAAAGATGATGACTTTATTAAGTCACAAGAATTCAAAGACTTCCTTTTATGGCGCAAGAAACAATAGGTGGCTTCTAGTGTTCAAATCAAGGAAGATAACCAAATACCAGATGAAGCCATGTAGATTCTAAAGGATTATGATCCTAAATCAAAAACTATTACCCTAGAAGAAGCTAGGCAGTTGGTAAAAGCCAGCAATATACTGCTTGTACCTAGGTGGGATTTAGCCTCAGTTTTCATTATTGACCAAATTAGGAAACAAGAAAACATAAATCTAACTTCAGAAACCCAAGTGGGGGACTTAATAAGAGGGTTTGGATATGTTGGTTAACATTTTTTCCTCTCATAAGATTTTCAATCTTTGACTCTCTATACACCCAAAGTGAGAGAACAAAAGGATGTCCACCAACAAATGGGTCAGTGTAAGTCTTCTATCACTGCCCTCTGAATTGATAGGTACAGCTCCCTAATTGTGTATGATATGCAATGAATATGTTTTTATCTTGACCACCAGGTTGTCTCTTATGTGTTTTTAACCAAATTGCTTGTAGACACAAACAACTTAGGCAAGGATATATGAAGATAATCTACAAACCCCAGTAGAATGTTGATCATAGATGATCACATGATTTTGACATCTAACTAATTCTATCCTACTCTATATGAAAAGCAGATTCTACTTGATGAATAGAAGCAGACCTATATAATGAAAGGTAAATGGAATCACCAATACTGCAACCACTTAGCATGAAATAGAATTCAGGAAGAAATTACAGTCTTAGAATATAAGTGTACTTTCCATTCAAAGATGCAACTGAAATAAAGAGTGAACAGAGGAAGAATTACAAATGAAAGACCAACTGGAATTGATCACACCACAATTTCTGACATGAAATGGCATTCAATAAGAAAAAGCAGTTTCACTTATAACTGTCCTTTCCATTCATCATGCAAATAAACTATGAAAATGGAACAACAAATAGGAATTCAGCTTTGTAAATAGAATCACACTGCTTCATTGACAAGTTTGCCAACCCTTTACATTGAGTTCTTTGACAGTATTTATAGAATTTACAATGCTAGTAGCCATTGGCAATGATCTAGCTTCTAGAATACAAAAAGACAAGGCACAAAGAAAGAACATCTTTGACAAAAGAATTTGGAAAGCCAATCATAGATATAAGAATAGGAAGAGACAAAAAAACTGTGGCACTTCATTTTGAGACCTTCATCTTCTCCTTAACTGCGCATGTCCTAGCGACATAAATTTCTTTGAACTACCCCGCCGCTCATTGTCTGCAAATCACAACTAGCAAAAAAAAACCCTGCAGAAATGTTCAAATTCGGGTCCCAACGGTTACCAGCTCTTCATTTAAAACACGGCCATTGATCACATCCTACCCAGAAAATTGGATGATCTGGATCATCCCCAAAATAGTCGCAAGCCCCTATGAAAGGTCAAAGTCCACATTGCCAGTCAAGAGCCAATCGGAAGCGAGCATACCAACATGTCAGCACATTCGGACCCACCTCAAGCCTTACTGCAAGCTTAACTCTAAGTTAACCCTGGGTTCATCTCCTCTTAGTCACCGAGTCACATGATCCTTTCCTTAACCCCAATTTTATCCAGCGACTATGCAAAATCTCTTAACTGCGCAACCGCGCATCCACTTTACCAACCCCAGGCCCACCTTGACTGAGATTCAGATCTAACGGCAGGCGCAAGATCTCATGGGGGTGGAAGATCCCATGAGATCTTGCGACCACCATAGATCTCCTATCCACCACCACCTCACTGAAATTTCAGGCCCCATTGCCAATGTATTACCCCATCGGCCAATGAAAATCGGATAAGTCACCGCCCAAGGACCCACCACCGGAGCTGAAAGCCTCTGCTTGACTATTTGTCACATGATCACATGCAGCCAGGAAGACCTATGTGATCATGCGACCAACCATAAAGTGTTAACTACCACCGCAAACCATTTAGAACTTTCTTAACTGCGTGGGACCCTCCTCTCCTTCACCTTTCGCATGATCGCATAACATTTTTTTAATCCATGCGATCCTGTGACCACTCTGTTATTGGTGCTTGATATAATATCAAATAACTTAAAACTTTCACTTGCCCGATCTATGTTGTCGCATTTGCGCTGTTGGCATATGTGGGTCCCAACAGGCTTCATTGTCACATTTGCGTTGTTGGTGTATGTGGGTCCTAGCAGAGTGTATTCACCGGCCTGAGTTCCCATTGTCACATGATCACATAGCAATATTTTAATTCATGCGATCATGAAACCGCTCTATGATTGGTGCACGTGGACTCCAGCTCAGGTGTCAAAGAATCTCCTGTGGCTTTGAGGAATAGCCGCAACCATGCATATAAACCTTATGGACCCACCACCACATGGCACGATCTCACTTTGTCGCAAAGCATATTCCACAACATATCAAAAAAAATGGTAACCATCGATTAGGAATCTTGATCATTATGTTGGTAGAGATAATAGCACCGCAAACATGGAACCACTTTACATGTGTCATCATCTCGCATGATCACATGGCATGTTTTAAACTCTTTTGATCATGTGACTGCTCTGTCATTGGCACACACGGACTCCAGTGAGGCACCATCTATTTCTAGTCTCCCTTTTTATTGACTTTTCTTACCACCTGAACCTCCACTGTCGCATGATCGCATGGAAGTTATTCCATTCATGTGATTATGCGACTAGTTAACTTGCTCGGCAGTTCATTTTAGCCTTTGTTGCATAAACTCAATGTAGTTATTTTGATCTTGCGATCATGCGACACACTGTTATATGGAGTGGAATTCTATGAATAGTACAATGCTGGCTCTGTCACTGCATCATCCATATGAAGAATCTTTTGATTTCTGATTTCTTATGAGTGTCGTGAGATCATGACTTCAATCACCATTCCATCTAAAAGAGATCATCAATGGGAGCATGATATCCTTGCCAGGTTGGGGTCTATCACCTACCCATTATGACAAGACTTCCAAATAACCCACCCGACTTGAAAAGAAAAAGGCAATGGAAGGGAAACCCGGCAAGGACAACCTATCCTGAAGGAAACCTAGACTTAGACTCAAACATGACTAAATCTGACTTGACATCAAATACTTCCACTATTAACAGCATGGTTATGGGGTGAAAAGTGGGGCAACAGGATACAGCCCTAAAAATAAAGCACTGGCTATGTGGAGCCTCTACCCAAAAGATCAAAACCCTTCCTTGTTGAACATCCAAGAGAAAATGGATGGTGATAAAATGATATGGTCAATTCACAATACTAGAGATCTTGAGATCTCATAGGTATTGACTCATTTTGCTAGATTAAATGAAGATAAAACCAAAAAATTATCAGAAAGGCATCAAAATATTTTCAATGATTACAGTGCATTAGTGAAAGATAGAGAGGTATTGATAATGAAGGAAATGGAACTAGAAAAGTGTGTAGAGGACTTGTAATTGCAAATTTTTAACATGCCTAAAGTTTCCCCTACACCACTAGAGTAGCCTGCACCATGAGAAATTCAAAGTATAAATGAAGAAGAAGCTACTGCTACAGAAGAAAGAATAAACAAGGAAAAGACTAAGGTTGTAGTACAGTCCTTGTTTAAAATCTTGCAGCATAGGATAGGAGTTTTGAAGGATAAGGCAGAGGCAGTTTATACAGCATATAATAAATTGACTAGTTTATAAAGTGAATTAAACAATTTTGTTTCTATTTTGAGTACCTATCATTTCACTTGGTCAGCAAGGGAATCATTATTTGAGAGACTAGCAGTAGTACAGTCTCTAAGGAGTGACATCCTAGATATAGTATTACAAGTGGGAGCTAAAATTGCAAAGATTAGTGTTGTTTCATCTTTCTTCAAGGGAAAGGCCAATCAAGTAGAGGCAAAGATGGAAATGTTTGGACCTAGTTTTAATAGGTTCATTCCTCAAATCAAAATAGAGGAAGGAGAAATAAAGAATTTGGATACATGGAGGTCATATTTTGATCTCCTACTGCCTAAGAAAGAGGTTCTCCTAAAAGACAATAATGAAGTTGATTTAGATCATTTCAACACAGTTCTGGATGAAGCTGTCAAAGAAGAGATGGACTTTAGTAAGTTCATCACATGTATAAAGTAGATTGCTGATGCAAGATTGGAAAGACAGAAAAAGAAACTATAGAGTATTCAACAGTTTCCATGGCCAACAAAAGATCAGGTTGCTACATGGGACAAAATGACAAAGCCTAAGATGAGTAGGCCTACAATAGATGACCTAGATGACTTGGATGATGAATGAGTTCCAATAGTGCACCTGATCTACAAGTACAAGAAGAGTAACTGATCATATAGGGGATGATGTAAGTTAGCCGGTTAGGCTATCATCATTCACAGAACAAACTTCAGCAGTTGCATCTGAATACCTGCAGACAAAGGTGCAGCTCAAAGTGGAAGTTCAACTCCAACGAAGAAAGAAGATTGATGCCATTTTCCCTTTTTCTGTTATATGCTTTAAAGATTTTGTATTCTAGTGCAAGTCACTATAAGAGCTACCCATAGCTTGTTGCATCCTTTTCTCAAGGATCCCAAGGCGGTCTCTCTATATATAGTTATTTTTATCTCACACCAAATGGTGGTGAAATACGTATTGTCATAGGAGCTTATAGATTTAGTCTTTGATTCTCAGGAATCCATTTTTCTTTGAATGTATTGACACTAGAAGTTTATCAATAAAATATACTAAATTTCCATCTATATTTCTTATTGTCTTCATGTATGGTTTTGATTTCTCTGTATGTTTAAATTTGCAAGGCATTTTAGGAATATATTTCTACAAGGTAGATAGTGGGGTTGAAATTTGAGTTCCTTTCAAGGGAGGGATAAATCTTGAGTGAGGTCTCTGAGATTTTTGTGTTCATACATGAATTAGATGATATGATTTATGCATGAGAGGGTAATTTGCAAGGCATCTTATCTGGGGTTTGGGTGTGTTTGATTGAGAGATTGTTTGTAGATGTTCATTCATTGACTCTGATGCCCTAGGATTAGGCACTGTTCTATGCTTATTTTGTAGTTATTTTCACCATCAATCAAATTAAAATGATTTACTCTAAATTGTATGAGTTATATGATTAGATCTATATCAATTATATAGATCATAATTATGATATTTTAAGAATTCAATCTAGAAAGGTAATACCCACCTGAAGCTTTATGCTCAAAGAGAAGAAGGATTGAAAATCCTTAATTCCTTAGTATTGATTGTTCTCGATGTGTCTATTGGGACTGCTAGAGTTACAAATCAGATTTTTCTTATTAAGTTTTGATCATCTGCAATTTTGAGTACTAATAGATAGACTTATGTGAGATATTGTTGAAGCAGTTGGATGACAATATGAATACTATAAGGAAAGCTAAGTCAAATAGATTGAATTTTGGGCCACTATTGGTACTTGTTATGTATTTTCTAAATTATTTTTAGAACTTCTTTCCTAGAGTTGATGAAGTAGTTTGTAAAGAAGCAAAATTGATTGTTTATGAAATCAATGAATACATTAAAAGCATAGGGAATAATTTTAATTTGATCATGAATGACTATTTTGTTAAATTTCAAAGTAAGATGCATAAGATATTCAAAATTCCACCTCAGCTAGTTGAATAGTATAAAGATGATTTATGTTTTGAAGTTAATACTGACACATCCATAATAAGGGCAGTAGAGCCAAGAACCATGTGGTAGCCACCCATGGGATATTAACTAGATATTGATGCTACATCAATACAGATTAAAGGTCTTCTAGAGAAACTAGCTAAAAAAAGGGCAACTTGTTTTGGAACCTATGAGTAAGTCTATCAACAAGGTCTTCCTCCAACACCAAGAGAGAAGAAGAAAGAAGAGATAGAACCACTGAAGACAAAAACATACATTAGGAAAAAGAAGACTACTGGAAAGCCTAGAAGGAATATCAAACTGCAATAATAAAGTGAAATAGAATTTGAGGACATTTCACAATTTAATGTTGAACAAAGTCAAGCACCGAAAGTGGAAAGACTTGATGCATTACTCAAAACACTTGAAAAATATGGAGGTTATTTGGTATTGAAACAATTAAATTATGAAAAGAGGAATGATGAAGAGAAAACAAAAATTGAAGAGACTGCAATTTCCACTTTACACAAATTCAAAACAGCACCAGTTGAAGTGGCACCAAACATTGAAGATGAGCTATATTAGAAAATTGATGCTAGATGGAAGTATGCTCTTACTACTGAAAAAGAAATGAGAGAGAGGTCCCTAGAATATTTAGTCCCAGAAGTAACCAAGAAAGGAATAAAAGACAAATTGATAGAATATTCAAAAAGATTTAGAGTAAAAAGAAAATCACTAAGCATCATGGTTGGTGAGCTTGAAGAAGTTGTAAAACAAACTGATGATCATTGGAAAAAAATCTTCTCTATTGATCAACCGACTACTGAAGAGACTGAAGAACAAAAAGGTAAGTCAAATCTAATTGACTTGAAATCAAATACAAAAGAATTTATAATTGAAGATATAATAGGTTAAGACATAGATGAAACAATAAAAGATGATGAAGACATGATGGCTAACGAGGATAAAGAAACAAAGGAAAAGGATGTAGATAATTCTACCAAGGAAAGATTGATGGTAGATTATCCTATAATTGAGCACATTTTAAGCTTTCCTGAGATTGAGAAAGTCATCTTAGAGGTAATAAGGGATGTACCTACTAATGTTGAGACCCCCATTGAGCCAACACAAGAGACTGCTACAAAGGAGACATAGGAAACCATAGATATCGAAAGAGTACCAGGTCAAAATCAAGAGTTAGTAACTCCAATTAAAACTGAAAAAAAAAAAAAGGGACCAAAAAAAGAGCAAGAAAATTCCCCAAATGAAGGGAAAGAAGAAGAGAAACATTCGAAGAAGGAAGAGAAGAAAGAATAAGAGAAAATGAATGAAAAAGAAGACAAAATTGAGGATACATCTACATAATCTGATACAAAGAAGGCATCTATTTCTAAAGGAAAATCAAAGAAGAGAAAGTATGACAAATAGGTTGTTGTAAGCTAACCTATTGTGATCCCAAAGGTATATATTTCAACCATGAGCTCCAAGGAACTTTAAGAGTTTAGAGATCTATTGAAGAGAAAAGTTGCACAAGACAAGAAAATTTACAAGTAGAAAACATATGTTTTGGAGCAATTCAAAGCAATATTGAATTAGATTGTACTAGAGGCCAATATAAATGAAAAAGGAGACATTTATAGCCAACTAAGAGAATTGGTAAATCAAGTAAACCATCCTAGCACTGATAGAAGTGAATATATGATGGAAGTACACAAGAAGAACATGGAAACAAAAGTAATTAAAGAAATACTTCAATAAATTGCATTGGATAAGGTAACTCTTTATGAGTTAGTCTAATATGCATATGATTGATGCAAGTTTAACAAAAAAGTTTGTGTTACTGATTAGAGAGTAATCAAAATTGTAAAGTATCTTAACCGAATAGATCATAATAGATCTTACATTGTAAATCCTTTAACCAGGTATAGTTCTTATATTAGAATTGTAAAATCCTTTTACAAGGTAGACTTAACAGGTCTTAAGACTCTTAAATGAGTTAATAGTCTTAACAAGGTAAGCTATCAGAAATAGCTAATAGTGTATCTCTAACTGAGAAAAAAATTTTACCGCAGTAGTGAAGTTTTGTGGGTGTAATCCCCACCATAGTTTTTATCCTCTAACAAGGATTTTTGTGATACCAAAATGATTGTGTTATGAGTTATATGTTATCTTTAATATGTTTTATGAGATGCATGCAAAAGCTATGGATTTAGTAAATGGTTAATGAAGAAAGTTTAAATAGTTTAAAATGTGTTTTATAGTACTAATTCACCCCTCCCCTCTCAGCACTCACCTTTGCATACTTAATCAAACACTCCAATCCCAAATGGATATAATCTCATTCCTCTTTTTCATGTTGAGAAACTTTCCTTGTTCAACTTAGGTACTTCTCTCTTATAGATATTTGAATATTTTACTCAGGTCTTTTAAACTTATCTCTTCAGAGTACTTAGCTATGATACCAATTGTTAGATTATAGAGAGGGGGGCTGAATCAGTAATCCTTGATTCTTTGTACCTTTAAAAAAATTTATCAAATTAACTTGGTTAAACACAATTCACTATTTACTGACAATAGTAAATAAACTTTAACAAATAGTAAATTAATCATATAAACAATTCATCACATGTAACACTAGTATTTAACATGGAAACACAACTTTGGGAAATACCACTGAGAGAATTGTCACTCACTAAGAAAATACTTTTCTAAAGTACGTTGGTTAAGAGCCAATCCGGTGAAAGATTACAATACACATTGTTAGGTGTGACCCGGTCAAGGGATTTACCCCAGATCTATTAGGATGTTCACTCTCTTAGGAGTGGCCTAGTTAAAGGGCTTCAAACACTCTTTCTAGAATGTTACCTTTTTCAAAGATTTTACAATAAGACTTTTAAGTCCACTTGGTTAAGTCCTCTTCATAAAATAGAGTTAATTCGAGTCATGAAAAATTCCAAATAGAGAAAAACTAAAAACCTTTAAATTAAGAGTAGAGAAAAGAACAAAATGTGAAACAATTTGGTAATATAAATCTACAAGCTAGAAGGCATGAGTCATAGGATAGATTAGTAACTGTTGCATCTTTCTTGTTCGTAAAACAAATTTAATTCAAGCCATGTCAAACTACAAATAGAGAAAAATAGAAAACCTTGAAATTAAGAGTAGAGAAAAGTAGAAAACTTGAAAGAATTTGGGAATACAAACTAAGCAATATATACTATGATTCATTAAATTATTGTGCCAATTTTTATAGGGTGCTCCACTCTCGATTTGATGGGTGTTCAATTTATCTTATCATATAGTAAGTCACCAGTAAATTTTTCAAAAATCCATACTTAGAAGAGGAACTTGACACCACTATTTCATCCAATGTTACATTTAAGGTTTTCAGTGGTTTGATGAAATCTAGAAAGCTTCTCTCACTTATGCCCTTATGAAGAAAGTATAAATCATACTTTATTTTTTCCTCCATCCCCTTTGTGGAATCATTCTTTCTGATGAATTTATTTGTTATTTCAACACTCTTCGAAAAACCAAGATATATCAATTTATATTCTTTATCTTGTGCCTTCGTGATATTTTTTTCCATCATTATCCAAAGATTTCTATCCTTCGTGTAGTTTTTGACATTTTTTAATGATAGATAATGTCTTTAACGTGGCATCGATGCGACTATTAATTACCTTAGATGCCAAATAGCTATTACTCATGGTTTTCTAGACTACTTGGAAAATCTATTTTGAAACATTCTCTTTTAAATAAACACTTTTGTTTTTTATCAATGTGTTCTTTGAACTTCCAAAGATGTACTCTCAAAATCTTATTCTATTCAAAATACTTACACAACCTATCATTCCTCTGCATTATTCACCCCTGAATTTTTCCTTTTATATACTTCATTGTATTTTCATATTCTTGTTCAATCTATCTTGGGAATTTTTAATATCATTATTTTCCCTCTAGCTCTTCTACCATTTTTTCACCATTTTTTATTTCTTCCTCTTCTTTTTCTTCTGACTACTTTTATTTTTCCCTCTAATTCTCCAATTGGTTTTATAATTTTTTTTTGTGGAAGCAACAACAACCAACCATTTATATAATTGTCTTGTAGTATCTCTTTCATTGTCAAATTTTGTAATTCTTTTAGCCAATCATTCCTTCAGTTAATTTCATTTTACTTCCATGTGTTCGTGGTATGTAATTGTTCATGCTGAGGAAGAATTTTTTATTTGTTTCTCTAATTTACAATACATTTTATCTATTTTTTTCTATTAGGAATGAATGCTTAATGTTTGGTAGTCACTCTGTAGCAGTTGTTGTTGTATTCAGGACTATGATTGTCATTGATGTCAACACAGTGATCTTCTGGAGACTTGCAGAGAAGCAGACAGTGTTTGGATTAGCGCACGTGGGATATTGTAGTTGAAGCTATGAGATGTTGAGGATATACTCTTTGATATTTTATATGTTGATGGTTAAGACCCTAGACACTAATTCATTTATTCAGGGAATTTATGAGCATTTTGGTCGAAGCAGTATTCAGGCAGTGTTCCTGAGTAGCAGTTTGTGGAAATCAGATGATATCTCCTAATCGGGATGGAATCTAGTTTTACATAGTTAAAGGGAAGTTGGAGACACATTCATAGTGACATGGATGATAGTGAAAAATTTGAGGTTGCACAACTGGAGAATTATTGTATTTGGAAGCTGACAGTTTTGTGTAATTTTGATGTACCATGTGGAAACTTTTATTTTGTAATTATGTGCCGACTCAATTGTAATTACTTGAGTGTGGTATAAAGGAAGGAATGTGTTTCCTTTTTGTAATGATGATGAGGATATGGTTGAATGCAAATGTATGCATGAAATGAACAAAAGAGCCAATGCAGTTGTGAAAGTGAAATTGTGAAGGAAGACATGTGAAGTACAGAGATCTGAAATTGAGATCTGGTGTAGCAGTGAGTGCGGTTTGGCATAGTGAGAAAGGAGGTAACATATTTGATATTATTCTATTGAATAATCTTAAGATTAGTTGGAGAGTGTGTTCAGTGATCTTACCATTGAAGCTGTTTTGGCAGTGGGTCCTTCTGTCTTCCATAACTCCTAATAGGGTTAGAATATTTTAATAGGGATTGAAAATATCCTAACCCGGATTCATATGCACTGAATGTATTTCATAAGACTCCTAACAAAGTCCATCCTTTCACAAGGAATATTCATATTAGTGCATCTTTTTTGGGCATCATTCCCACTAGGGTTTACTCTTTGATAAAGAGGTTCCCTAGTCAACATATCTTGTGTCATTGTGTTATTGTGTATGAATATCTTTCTATGGTTGGTAATTATATTTTTTACATGGTTAAATGTTGTTAAAGTTGATAAAAGTTATAATTATCTAATAACTGATTCACCCCCCCCCCCCCCCCTCTCAGTTATCTTGGTGGACTTTACTTTATAACAATTGGTATTAGAGCAGCAGGTCCTCGAAAGAAAAGTTTAACAGCTTAAGGAGATCCATGGTGAATTTCAGGAAAGAAAGCCCTAAGTTTGGTGGAGTAAATTTTGACAGCTGGAAAGAAAAGATGAAGACACATCTACGATGTTTAGGACCAGGTTATTGGTTGATTACAAAGAATGATAAGACTATCATTGAAGAGGATGATCTTGAAACATGTTTTGGTGATGAAAGAGATCTATTCGTGTGTAACATGCTTGCAAGAGAAGAACTTTTGACAACACTTCCAGAGAATGAGTATAGTTAGGTAAAATATTTGAAAAAATCTCATGAAATTTGGAAAGCTTTACACTCTACTTTTAAAGGTGATGAACATGCAAAGAAAGTTAGATTACATAATTGGATATGTGCATTTAAAGATAGAAGAATGATGGAAGATGAATCTGTTAGAAGCTATATTGGTAGAATGTCAGAAATTGTTGCAGGGATAAAATCTTGTGGAGGAACACAAACAAAGAATGAAGTGATATGGAAAATTCTAAGGACATTAACTCCTGTATTTAAGCAGACAACATAGATGATTGAACAAGTTATACCTTGTACTACAAACTTTACAAGAGAGACTCTTCTTGGAAGATTGGAAGCAGCAGAAATGAACCTGAGGTTATCAGGAGACTTACCTAGAATGGAGACAACATTCAGTGCTCTTAGTGTTCGCCCTACTTTGTCAAGAAGCATCAATGTGAGTGGAGATTATGCTGGCAGCAGCAGATCTAGAAATGAAGAAGATAGAAAGATTGAAGAAGGTATTTCCTTGCTTGTGAAGATAGAACCAGACGGTAAGAAAATATTTAAATGTTGGACTTGTCAAGAATATGGTCATTTTGCATCTAAATGTCCTAAGAGAGTTAAAAAGTACAGAAACAATTTCAAGCCTAGAAGATCTAAGGAATGTTATTATGCTAATGATGAAGACCTTGAAACTAGTATAGAAAGAACTCTAAGTGAAAGTGATACTGAGGATAATGATGACATAGGATTTGTAGCAATTAAAGAAGAGAATCCTGAAACTGATGATAAGGAAGAAAAAGCCTTAGTTTCCCAAGTTGAAAAGAAAGCTAATTGGATTATAGACAGTGGTTATTCACATCATATGATTGGAGAAATGAAAAATTTCATAAATTTTAACAATTATGATGGAGGATTTGTTAGAGTTGGGAACAATGCACCTTGTTTGATTAAAGGTATAAGATCTATTACTCTTTTTGGGAAGACTAATATTGATGATGTTTACTTTGTGGATGGATTGAAACATAATCTTTTGAGCATTGGACAGTTAGTTGATAAGGGATATCAAGTTTGGTTTACTAAGAAAACTTGTGTGATAAAGGATAAAGATGGAAATCTGATTGGAACTGGATCTAGAGCCAAAGGTAATGTATTTTAGTTGAATCCCACTGAGATGACATGTTTTATTACTAAGATTGATGACAGTTGGTTATGGCATAGAAGATTTTTTCATATAAAATTTGATAACATTGTGAAAGTGAGTACTACACTTGTAGTAAGGGATTTGCCTAAAATTATGAAGCCTACTAACATGATTTGCAAAGAATGTGTGATGGCTAAGTAGAAGAGAAGTTCATGTCCTAGTAAGAAGTTGGAGATTGTTCATACAGACTTAAGCGGTCCTACTAGGACTAGAGGATTCTATGGAGAATTGGAAGAAGAAGTCTACATTGAGCAACCTGAAGGTTTTCCTTTGACTCAAGAAGGAGACATGGTATGTAAACTAAAGAAAGCATTATATGGACTAAAGAAAGCATCTAGAACTTGGTATGCAAGATTGGATAAGTATTTGTTAAAATTGGGATTTACAAAATGAACAACTGATAGCAATCTGTACATGAAAGAAATTGAAAATAGTTTGTAGATTATAGTTATTTTTGTTGATGACATTATTTTTGGAGGAGAAGATGAGGCTAGTGACAAATTTGCTAATGAAATGAATAATGAATTTGAAATGAGTATGATTGGTGAAATGAAATAATTTTTGGGATTACAGATAACATAGAATAATGATGGTATCTTTGTAAGTTAGACAAAGTACTTGAATGATTTGTTGAAAAGATTTGCATGGAGAGCTGTAAACTAGTTGGAACACCTATGGTAACTGGACATAAACTATCTAGCACAGATGAAACACCAATAGTTGAATAGAAGAAATACAGATCTATGATTGGAGGATTGCAGTACTTGACACATACAAGACCTGATATAGCACATTCAGTTGGAATTGTGGCAAGATTTCAAGCTGAACCTAGAGAATCACATTATGCAGCAATAAAAAGGATACTGAGATATTTAAGAGGCACAATGGACTATGGATTGTGGTATGAAAAATTTGATGATTTTATCTTATGTGCATATATAGATGTTGATTGGGGAGGCAGTGTTGATGATAAGAAAAGCACTAGTGGTGGAGCCTTTTTCCTTGGAGGAAGATTGGTTTATTGGCTAAGCAAGAAGCAGAATTATATCTCACAAAGCATAGCAGAAGCAGAGTATGTAGCAGTAGCAAACAATTGTAACCAGATAATTTGGATGAAGCAAATGTTGAAGGATATTGGAATAAAAAATTTTGAGCCTGTTGTCATACATTGTGACAACACTAGCACAGTTAGTATGTCTAAGAATTCTGTACTACATTCTAAGACAAAGCATATAGAGATCAAGTATCATGTAGTAAGAGAGAAAGTTGCTGAGAAAGAAGTCAGACTGGAGTACATAAGTACAAAGGAGTAGATAGCAGACATATTTACAAATCCTTTTCCTAAGGATACATTTGAGTATCTGAGAGGTATGCTTGGGGTTATGCCCCAACCTACTTTTGAGTAATGATGCAGTTCCTTAAATCCATCTAGTGGTATATGAGCTTTATCTTTCTTCTAGACTAGATGTTGGTACTTCCTCTATGGGGGAGTATGTGTATCTGAGTTGAGTCATGAGGACTCTAGTGAATGTATTTTTATGAAAAGTGTCTTTTGACATTGGAGTTGTTGTTGACATAATGATGAAACTTCTATCATTAATGTCAATGAAGGAGAAGTGTACATGAAAAACCATTTGTACCATCTGTTGAAGAGAATTGAATAGGAAAACGAAGCAAGATTTAATTGATGAAGAGGATTCAAAATGTTTGTCAAAGCAGCAATGTTGTAGTATTAGATTTTTGGAACATTGGATGGTTTTCATCTATGTTTCCATCAATGCCAATGGGGGGATATTGTTAGGAATGAATGCTGAATGTTTGTTAGTCATTCTATAGCAGTTGTTGTTGCATTCATGACTATGATTGTCATTGATGTCAACACAGTGATCTTTTGGATACTTGCAAAGAAGAAAACAGTGTTTCAAATAGCACATGTGGGATATTGTAGTTGAAGCTATGCGATGTTGAGGATATATTCTTTGATATGTTATATTTTGATGGTTAAGAGCATAGATAGTAATTCATTTATTCGTGGAAGTTATGAGCATTTTGGGGGAAGCAGTATTCAGGCAGTGTTCCTGAATAGCAGTTTGTGGAAATCAGATGATATCTCCTAATCGGGATGGAATCTAGTTTTTTGCAGTTAAGGGAAGTTAGAGACACATTGATAGTGATTTGGATGATAGCACAAACTTTGAGGTTGCACGAGTGGAGAATTATTGTATTTGGAAGCTGACAGTTTTGTGTAATTTTGATGTAGCGTGTGGAAACTTTTATTTTGTAATTGTGTGCCAACTCAATTGTAATTACTTGAGTGTGGTATAAAGGAAGGAATGTGTTTCCTTTTTGTAATGATGATGAGGATATGGTTGAATGTGAATGTATGCATGAAGTGTAGAAAAGAGCTAATGCAGTTGTGAAAGAAAAATTGTGAAGGAAGACATGCAAAGTACAGAGATCTAAAATTGAGATCTGGTGTAGCAGTGAGAAAGGGTAACATATTTGATATTATTCTATTCAATAATCTTGAGATCAGTTGGACAGTGTGTTCAGTGATCTTGCCATTAAACCTGTTTGGGCAGTGGATCCTTCTGTCTTCCATAACTCCTAACAGGGTTAGAATCTTTTAACAGGGATTCAAAATCTCCTAACCAGGATTCATATGTACTGAATGTATTTCATAAGACTCCTAACAAAGTCCATCCTTTCACAAGGAATATTCATATTAGTGAATCTTTTTTGGGCATCATTCCCACCAGGGTTTACTCTTTGATCAAGATGTTCCCTAGTCAACATATCTTGTGTCATTGTGTTATTGTGTATGAATATCTTTCTATGGTTGGTAATTATATTCCTTACATGGTTAAATGTTGTTGAAGTTGATAAAAGTTATAATTATCTGATAACTGATTCACCCCCCCCCCCTCTCAGTTATCTTGGTGGACTTTACTTTCTAACACTTTCATTTTTTATTTCTCATTTTCAAGGTCATCATATAACCTCTCTCTCTCTCTCTCTCTCTCTCTCTCTCTCTCTCTCTCTCTCTCTCTACAGGTTGAGTAGTGATGCATAGACCACTTCATTGGTCTTTTTTTTTACACATTAATTTTTTCCACATTTTTAAATTTGGAAACCTCCATTTGGATAGTGTTAACATGAAACTAGAGTTATCTATTTGACTCCGTGATATATTTTTATTTTTATTTGGGGGCGAACCAACCATGTACTCCATTATTTCTTTCTTTGGGTCATATGTGGGAAATACCTTGTTCAATGCAATTTGTTCCTCTAAAGCTCTAGTAATCTCACCCCTCTCTAATTTCTTCTTATTTTATTTATTCATATTTGTTCTTTCTACAAATTGATCAAGGAAATCATTGTAATTAAAATAAGGGGTTGCTAAGACAATTAAATATTTGGAAGGTGAAATAGAACTTACATTGATGTAGGTGCCTCCACCTATGCATGTGGTTGAAACTAATGCATTTTGAGGATTACCAATACCCATTCTAATCCTTTCCTAAAGTCACTTACAAATGGAATTATTGGACTCTTTGGAGGGGTTTTTCGTGAAGCTTGGAACAATAACTTTGCAATGGAATTTAAATTTGATGGAGATAGAGTTTTACTTTCCATTTTTCCATAACCTTTTTCTTCTTCACAAGGCCTTGATCACTTGGATTTTGTATACTATCTTCTACTATTCACCTCTTGTGAGAGATAAATTGTTCTTTCACTTGTATACAAAAACTAGCACTAGAACCCACACAATCCCCACTAGTGGCAATGAAACTTGATTCAATGCCATGACCAATACCATTGTCTAGCTGTGATTGAATCTAAGTGTGGGTACTATCCCCAAATTCCCCACTAGTGGTAGTGGCACTTGACTCACCTCCAATAGGAATACCAAGTTCTTGATGACCTACAACTAATTGAATATCTTGAAGAAAAGTTTGACAAGGGAGAGACAGTGATTGATGATCACCAAGATACTAAAGTATATGTAAGATAATTAAATTAGTCAATGTATTGTCATTGATGTCAGCTAATTTTGATTGTACTTATCATGATAGTTACAAACATCTAGAGAAGGAAAATGGTAAAGGAATAAGATATCTACATGAAGATGAGATGGATATGAAAGATATGGATATATATGATATACATTGGATAATTTATTGATAAGTCTATGGCATCATGTTGTTGACTGGATTGTATTACATGATTCTATTATGTATTGAAGATTAGAACTAAACAGTTTATGTGGTTTGTAAATGAAGATTTCAATATACACTGAGCAAGTGTTTTGTATATCGGGTATAGTATTAACTGAGCACGTAAATACTGACACATTCTGGTATTGACCAAGTGAAAGAAATAAGTAAAGTGTATAAAAAATGACTGAATTGATGAGCTAGAAAATTGTGTATGATTCCAAGGTATGAGATAATGTTTATTATGATGATCTATTGGCTAAAAAAATTCAAGATTGATGGAATGAAGGAAAATGAAAAGTGTTAATGACATAACTATCGAGGAAGGTTAAAGCAGAAAAATGAATGGTGAAGATTAAGAAGAAAAATCTATGGATGTGAAGAAAATGATTTACAAAGTCTATTTAAGGAGACATGATATTCATTATTGAGTCTGGTGGATTTTGATGCTGTAGGACAATTCAAGTGAAAAGATTACTTTCATGCACCACTGATCAAATTGGTTGAAGACAAAATCGGACAGAACTATAGAGAACACCGAGCGTCAGAGAACACATATACCAAGCAAAACAAAGTTGGAGGATATGAAGGATTGAATGGATTATTGATCAGAGGTATTTTGAGCTTAGCATTGATCTGAAAATATGAAAATCAAAGTTGTATTTTAATTAGATTATTACTGTATCAGTTTAACCATTATTATAGATAAATCTCTTAACCGAGTGAGACTTAACAGTCTTTTCTATTTCAATATGACATTCAATATATTTTGATTTTCTTCTTGTTGACCCCATAGTGAATTCATGGTAAAAGGAGAACTTTTAGTGATAAATCCTTTAACCAGGTCACACCTCATAGTGTGTTTTGTAACCTTTAATAGGGTTGGCTCCTAACTGATCTCACTTCAAAAGAGTGAATTATTTTGGGTTACCGGTCCTAGGTGGTTTTTCCCTTAACAGTGTTTCCACATTAAAAATCTGTGTTATGTGTATGTGATATGTTGAATTTTTATTTTACTTTACACATTTCTATAACTGGTTAGATCGGTGAACACAATACTTATTTTACTAGTAATCGGTAGATGAAGAGAAAGGCACCATTGGTATCTTTCTGAATTGATTAGTTGATTAAAAAGGTTTATTACATACATCTGGGAGATTTGGGATTGTAGGATAAATGGAATTAAATGATTCACCCCCCCTCTCAGTTATCTAACAATTGATATCAAAGCATAGAGTTCTTGGAAAGGAAAGTTTGGACTTAAGCTAAAGATCACAAGATGTATAAGAGAGAGGTGCCAAAGCTGAACAAAGATAACTTCTCGACATGGAAAAGTAGAATGAGATTACATCTATCTAGAATTGGAGAATCTACTATATGCTACTTGGATAATGATTTCATCTAGCTACCAGACCTTTGACTATTGATCGGATAAGATATAGACATGAACACAATGTCTCAATGATAGAGATTGTTGCTTCCTTATCAGATGCTGAATTTGAAGATGTCAAGACATGTACTACTGCTAAACATATGTCGGACAAACTTGCACTAGTTCATGGAGGATATGTAAATGTGCTAAGGGATAAAGATGAGAGTCTTAAAGGAAAGTTTGATGACATGAAAATGAATGAAGGAGAAAACATTTCACAATACAACAACCGAATTAAGGAAATTGTCAATGCTATCCAAGGAGCATGAGGTATTATTGAAGAAGACACTAGTGTAAGTAAAATCCTTAGAACCTTGTTTCCTACTTATGCTATTAGATTCTCTTCAATTCATGAAATGAGGTTAGCTCCACATAATCATCTTACACTTGATAGTCTTAGTGGTAGACTAACTACTTTTGAGTTGAGTAACTTTGATAACAGTATTGTTCCTAATGTTGAGTCTGCATTTATACCATCCTTGAAAATTTGTAAATTAAGAAATAAACACATGATGAGAAATGAGAGTGACTATGATAGTGATGAGGATGAACTAATGAACTACAACTGATTTGAATGAACTGTATAACTTGAAGATCTATGATTTGAGATCACCGAGTTGCTAATTAGATATGTAAGATGATTAAATCGGTAATATGTTGTCATTGATGTCAACTAGTTTTGACAGTACTTATCTTTTAAGTTACCATACCTAAACATCTATAGAAAGAAGAAGAAAAGATATAACTACATTGAGGAAGATGGATATGATAGATGAGGATAAGGAATACATTGGGTAATCTATGGATGAGTCTATGACCTTATGTTATTAACTTGATTATGTTGCATTCATCTATGATGAAGGATAGAGAAAAATGCACAAAGAAGTGTGGTCGGTTAAAGAAGCATTCCAGTATACACCGATGAAGTGTAGTGTATACCGAGCATAGTATAAACTGATCTTGTGTTCACCGATGCATTTCTTAACTAAGTAGGAGAAAAGAACTAAATGATCAATTTAGTCGATAAGGATTGATGAGCTGGAAAGTGTATAAGATCGAGGATGGAGATAAAGTTTGTTATGAAGATTGATGACTAACATAATTTGAAGAAGATCTAATGGATTGAAATAAAATGTGTTATTAACACATCAGCCAAGGAAGGTTAAACCAAAAAAATCAACGAAGGAGATTAAGCGACAAAATCTGATGGATGGAATTAAAATGGTTTACTTGTCTATTTAAGAGACTAGAGTTTCATGATGAAACTTATGCCAGAAGAAGGAGACTATAGAGATATTGTGTGAACAAGCTTCATGCATGCCTAACCAAACTGGTTAAGGAGAACTGAAGTGCAGAGATTACCGAGCATCAGAAAGCTATTACTGAGTGACAGTAAGTTACAGAATATTGATTGAAATAGAATTGATATAATGATCAGAGGATTTGAATGAGCTTAGTATAGATATGATAATCTGCAATTGAAGTTGTGTTGTATTCAGATCCAATTAATGTTATAGTTTAACCATTGTAATCAGATAAATCTCTTAATAGAGTGGACTAGAAAGTCTTGTAATGTCATTCATAGAGTGTACATTTGTTATCCTGTCAACCCCATAGTGAATGCTGGTTGGACGATAACGGTTGGTCTAAAATCCTCTAACAAAGTCACACCTAACAGTGTGTTTGTAACCTTTAACAGGGTTGGGTCTTCACCAACCTCACTTCAAAAGAGTGAACAATTTTTAGGTTTCCGGTCCCAGGAGGTTTTTCCCATAACAGGGTTTCCACGTTAAATCTCTTGTGTTATGTGTTGACTGTGATGATTGTTTATTGTCATACTTTACATGTTGCATATTGGATTTGATTGGTAATCACTGTATGTTATTAACTGGTAATCGGTAAAGGCACAGGCAAAATTCTATTTTATGTTACCGAGCTATAGAAGTTTAAGTAATTTGTTTTGGTTATACATTTTGATTTGGTTCTGTGGAAAACTGATTCACCCCCCTCTCAGTTATTCTAACATGAACTTGATGAGCTTGAAGCATTAATGACTAGAAGACTATAGAAAGGTAATGGAATATATAAGGGAAAATTACCTTTGGTTTATTTTAATTGTAAAGAGATTGGCCACATTGTAACTAGATGTCCTAATAGGAAAGGAGATGACAAAGACATTGAAAGATTAGGTGAAAGGAAATTGACAAAAGAGATAACTGAGAACATAGAGGTAATCAACAATATGAAAGAAGAAGAAACTGAGAATATAAAGACAAAGGAAAGAAGGCATGTTACCTTGTTGAGAATGATGATGATGACACCAACACTGACACTAAAGAAAACTTTGAGGTGGTATTCATAGCTTTGAAAGAAGATTCATAAGAAGAAGAAAGATATGTTGAAACAACACTTATCTCTAAAGTTAGCAAGAATGATACTTGGATTATTGATAGTGGTTGTACTCATCACATGACTAGTGATGAAGACAAATTTGAATATCTTAAACACTATAATGGTGGAGTTGTTAAAGTGGGAAATGATACACCTTGTCTAGTAAAAGGAAAAGGATCTATCTTGTTGAATAATAAGATCAAATGTGAGAATGCATATTGGGTGAAGGGACTTAATTATAATTTTTTGAGTGTAGCATAGCTAAATAACTCAGGTCACCAAGTTACATTTGAAAATAGAAAGGTGAAAATCTATGATGAGATTGGAAAATTGGTCGGTACTGGTGAACTATCAAAAACTAATCTATTTTATCTTGATAATGCTGAAAATTCTTATTTATTGGCTAGAACTGAAGATGTGTAGTTATGGCACAAAAGGTTATGTCATGTGAATTCTGACAACATGGTTAAAATTAGTAAGAAAGGGAAATTTAGAGGCTTACCGAGCTAGTCTAAACCTGATGATGTCATGTGTAAACAATGTCAAATGGGGAAAATGTCAAAATTTAGTTTTAAGAGAAAAAAAATATTTATCTAATGATATTTTGGAGTTGGTTCATATTGACTTGTGTAGTGCTATGAGAACTCAGAGTTATTATGGAGATAGATATTTCATCTTGTTTTTTGATGACTACTCTAGGATGATGACTGTTATGTTCCTGAAATAAAAATCAGAAGCTTTTGAGATGTTCAACTGGTTTAAAGCTAAAGTTGAAAGAGAAAGTAGTAAAAAGTTAAAATGTTTGAGATCAGATAGAGGTGGTGAGTATATTTTTTATGAGTTCACTAAATTTTGTACTGGGCATGGAATTAAAAGGAAACTTTTTGCACCGAGGACACCACAATAGAATGGGATTGCTGAAAGGAGGAATAGATCTATTGTTGATTGTGCTAGAACACTAATGATTGAAAAAGATGTTGTACAGGTGTATCATCTAAAAATGGAAGCAATTCCATGTTAAGGGAATTTATCCCTCCGAGTAAGTGGTCTGGGGTCATGTCAAGCACCTTGAATCATTCTTTGCCTCGATCTGGCTTTCTCCCCCCATTCTGCTTCTCTCCGAACCTATTTTCCACTATCTTTCTGCATTTCCTAGCACTCTGGATTGAGTCTTGAGGTTTTTCACCTCAAGGTCAAAGATGACCTTGAGGGTCAAAGACGACCTTGATCCTGACCTAGGTTAGGGATGACCTCAACCTTGACCTAGGGTGGGGTCTACCTGGTCCTTGACCCAGGGTTCAAATTTCAAGGTCCCATTGTTTTCGGATGTCGGGTTTGAGAAAGATTTGTTTTCCCGCTTCTGAGTCAGCCATTTTGGGTTTCAAAATGGTAAATCCTTAAATTGCATTTAATTTGGGTCCATTTCTAGGGGTTAAGGTTAATTTCAATTTAATTCCCCAATGTCGGCCTTCTCTAGAAGATTGTTCCCTAGATCACTATAAAAGAAAGCCTTCCTCTCTCATTTTCTCCATCTCATACCAAGCAATTTCATGATCAAGGCATCAAGTTTTGGCAATAAAGATCTCATCTCTCAAGCACTCAAGCAAGATCAAGCAAGCATTCTCAAGGAATCATTCAAGCCCTCTTCTCCATTCAAGTTCTCCTTTGAAGATCAAGGATTCAAGCATTCAAACCTTTGAATGGATTTGGTTCAAGCATTCAAGATTCATCATTCAAATCCTAGGTCTAACCATCATGATGGTGTGATCTTCCTTCAAGATCCTTTGTTCATCTTCAAGACTCATTCATTCTTCTATCAAGGTGGATTCCAACCATACAATCATGGAGGTTTTGGGTTTACATTTATGGTTTTGATTTACATTTTCCATTGTTGTGTTCAAGCTTTCATATCAATATACTTGATTACATTTTAAATACAATTACATATCTATTGAATATCATAGCTTCATTGTTAGATCTACTTCTACTACTTACTAGCATTCTCCATTTCAATTTCATTATTAAGGTTGATTCCAAACTGGGGTTGGACCAAGGCAAACCCCTCCCCCAATAAACAAAACCATTTTTCTTGCAGGTATAGGTACAAGACAGTGAATCGGAGCTCAGATCTGGATACCCTTTTTGGTGAAATTCCACCATCCGTGAACAAAGTCAAGGATGACCTTCAAAATCTCAAGGTAGTCTTTTACCTTTTATCTGGGTCAAAGACTACCTGCTTCTAGAAAGATAAAAAAAATTTGTGTTTTCTCTATCTCGGCATTTCCAGTCTGGAATAGGTTATAGAATTGCCTGAAACTGCACATAGACATCAGAAATTAGCATTTTCTAGATCTTCCCTATTTTAAGGTTAGTATTTTCCTTTCATTTATTTTAGATTTCAAGCATATACTTTTCATAGTAGAATATAAGGTTTTCTCCCTCATTCATGTTCTCCATAGATTGATTCAATTGTGCATTAACCTTTTGGTTGATCAATTTGGATCTCTCCCTTGGGAATTTGGATTTAGTAGTAGATCTTATATTCCCCTTTGTTATATCACTCTATTCATTCAACACACCATTACAAAATTTTGAACCTATACATTTTGGTGAACCCAACATACTTACCCCTTATCTTTTGTGGAATTAGATCCCCTATTGTGTTTGTTGTATCTTGTGTGTTTACCTTCACACTTTACATTTTGGTGAACCCGTTTACGAAGACTTTTTCTTTTTGATGTTAGATTTGAATTTTATGTTAGGTCTTGCATGCTTATAAGATTATATTTCTTTCATTTCTACATTTCTTGCATTTATATTTCAAAATACAAAAAAATTGCAAAATCTCTTTAAAAATACAAAAACATTTACATTTTCATGCTTTTAGTATTTCTTTGTATTCAACATGTATGATTCTTATTTTGAGTACTTTGATGAAGCTTTTATTGCAAAAGAGGATAGATCCCTTAAGGAGGTACATGGTAGTAAGGATGAAAATTGTTTGAATGTCTCCATTGATCCTATTCCTATTTCACCCTCCTCCACAACCTCTTCAATTGACCTTTACAAAGATGAATTGGGGATTGATGTTCATTCTTCTCCTCATATATGTATTTTCTATGAGCCTAGTTTATAATAAAATTTACCTTCTTTCCCCTTTAGGGATCAATCTTCAATGATTTATGACACTCCTACAATGCGCTTAATGGATAGGGATGATAATCCTCCTATTTGGGATGAACCTTTGGATCTGGATGTTGATTACTCTCTTCATGAAACCATTGTGGATAATTCTACTTTTTGGGATGAACCCTTGGATAAATACATTGATTTATCACCTCCTTGTAAAGAATTTTTGATAGAAGAGGATGACATATTCTCTAAAACACACTCCCCTTATGTGAAAGAAGATGACATTGTAGATCCTTCACCTCCATTTGGGATTCCTTCTAATGATGAGGCATTAGCAGAGAAAGATATGAATTCCCGTAATTCTCTTCCTCTTAGTGGTGATCTTATGGGAAATCAAGATCCTACCTCACAACCTTCTTACCATAGTATTACTTATAACCCTTTTCCAACTGTGGTTCCAAGTGTTCCTCCGGTTGTGTCTTCCATTCATATCACTTCCTACACTTTTCCTATTATTCCTAAACTTCCTAATCCTAATTGTATCCTTCCTAATCTTCCTAATCCTAATCCTATCTTTCCTAACCCGATTCCTAATTCTCCATCTGCTATTCCTAGTTCTTCCCACATTTATGTTGAGATTCAAACTATCGTTCATGATGTAGATGTGCAAAGATTCTTCAAAGTACCCTCTCCTTATTATCAGATCCATAAAGATAAAAGAAAAGAAACTTCTCCTTTGAGATTTCTTCATAATTGTACCCCTCATTCTGATATAACATAGATCTTTTCTCCTCTAAACTGGGGTGCAAGAGGTATATTTCTTCCTGTCTTCTAGAATCCATTATGTTCCTACTTTGAGCTTAATTGGTTATTCTTGCATTTATCTGGATGTTTTGTATTATGATAGCTTTTCATCCATTGCTCTCTTCTATTATTAAAGATATCTCTTCTAAAACATTTGTCTTGTAAAGGTATCCCTTTCTTTCATCCTTGGGGGGCAAGGTTCTCCCTTCTTTCTCTTTATCTAGGGAACCGCTTTCCTTAGCTTAGTGGTATGTGTTTATATTGCAATATAAATTCATCATATTGATGAATTTTTTGACTATGGATAATATTTTTATGAGAGGTTGTTGTCCTAGGTCATCACCTCTTCTCTATGTTGTAAATTATGTTCTTTATAAACTCTTACCCTTGCTTTCGTATTAGAGTTGTTTCCCTCATTCCAAATATTCCTCTTCCTCTTCTTTGTAGGGGGCTCGATGATTGAATCTTTGTTCCTACCTTTTCAAGTTGATATTTTATCTAAAGAACTCCTCTATTGTGGGGGTCTTGTTGATAAGATTTCTTTCATTGAGTATCCTTTTTCCATGAGTGACATATCCTTTTCACAATTATCTATACTCTTGGATGTAGGGGTCAATACCCCTTGTTAAGAATATGGTGTATATTGTTGCTAAACATGATATCTCCTTGTATTTTGAAGTAGGTATCCTCTTCCTCTTCCTTATCCTATCTAGTAGATAGCCACAATAAGAAGGGGTGCATATATAGGGTCTCCCTAGTTCTATAGTTTTTTATTTTCATATGCTAAATCTTGGAAGATAATGCACATAAGTTTCTAAATCTTGAAAAGATGCACATTTATATGCTAAATCTTCCAAAGGTAACACACATAAGTTGCTAAATACTGAGGAGACACATATTTTTCAAATTTTTCAATATGCTAAATCTTGGAAGGTAATGCACATAAGTTGCTGAATCATGAAAAGACATGCATTTATATGCTAAATCTTTCGAAGGTAACGTACATAAGTTGCTAAATCCTGAGGAGACACGCATTTCATATTCATAGTGATACAAGAAGATAGATCTATGGGTATTCCAGAAGCCATCAAAAGATGCATTACAATTGCAAGCATAGTTTATGGGTGAACTATCAAGTTTGGCCACCTGTTTGGCTCTCCCTCCTTTGGTGATTCATGATAAGGTGGGCATCTTCATGGGCGAGGTAATCATTTTCTCCTTTCTCTCTTTTCGCTTTCATGCTAGTAGGACTGGATCATGAAGCTATGTTATTTATAGTGTTTCTCTTGTCTTTCTTATGTAATCATTTATGATTTTATGATATCTTTCCAAATATGATATTAGTATGGGAAATATTTCTTAGCAAGGTTTCTTATGCTAGTTGATTTGGGTTTGTTTAGTACTAACCCCTCTTTTGTGCCCTTTTCCTTTTTCATTTTCACACCCTCGTGCATGTATGTTGAGTTAGAATCCTTAGCCTTGGGGCTTCTTTCCTTAGCTGAGTGTTATTTTATCTCGTAGTGAATCCACTTGGATCTCTTCTTTCTTCTCCTTTACCAAGAGTTTGCATTGAATCCATACTCTTGCTAAAGTGGGGGCTTAATGTATCATCTTAAAATAGAAGCACTTCCATGTTAAGAGAATTTAGCCCTCTAAGTAAGTGGTTTGGGGTCATGTTAAATGCCTTGAATCAATCTTTGCCTCGATCTTTCTTTCTCCCCCATTTTGCTTCTCTCTGTACCTATTTTCCACTATCATTTTGCATTTCCTAGCACTCTCGATTGAGGTCCTGAGGTTTTTGACCTCAAGGTCAAAGATGACCTCAACCCTACCTTAGAGCAAGGTCTGCCTCATCCTTGACCTAGGGTTCAAATTTCAAGGTCCCATGATTTCTAGATATTAGGTTTCAGAAAGATTTGTTTTCCTGCTTCCGGGTCAGCCATTTCGGGTGTCAGAATGATAAATCCTTAAATTTCATTTAATAAGGGTCTATTTCTAGGGGTTAAGGTTAATTGGGATTTAATTCCCCAATTTAAACCTTCTCTAAAAGATTTTGCCCTAGATCACTATAAAAGGAAGCCTTCCTCTCTCATTTTCTCCATCTCATACCAAGCAATTTTATGATCAAGGCATCATGTTTTGGCAATCAAGATCTCATCCCTCAAGCACTCAAGCAAGATCAAGAAAGTATTCTCAAGGAAGCATTCAAGCCCTCTTCTCCATTCAAGTTCTCCTTTGAAGATCAAGGATTCAAGCATTCAAACCTTTGAAGGGATTTGGTGTTAGAGTAATTATATTTTACACTTATTAATTAGATCACTTCGGTTGAATTAATTTATTTATTTATTACTCTATTTACTTAAGCTATCTCTTAGGTGCATTATAATTAACATCTTTATTAATTATAATGTGCAACCTAGATTTTCTTCTTTTTAGGGTTTCGTTCACCTTTTAAGGTCAAACTTGTAATTATTGTTTAACTCTCTCTAAATACATTTTTGCTCTCACATTTTGAGCACAGAAGGGTTTTAGCTTTTTCCATCTTTTGCTTCATTCTTTGTAATAGGTATCTTGCATGCAGATTGGTCTTGGAAGTTGAATCTATATTTCTCAATTTCTACATGGTATTAGAGCCATTCTACTATTGCTTATTCGAGTTCTTTTGAAGCTGTGGATCAAGCATTTTTTCTGTTATTTTGTATATTGGATCTGGTGGGTCTCTTTTTTTTTGGAGCACTTTGGGAAAAGACTAACCTCTCAGTTGCGTCTAGAAGGCCCAAAAACCCCTATTTTCATATAAAACATGACCTATTTGGCCTCCAAGGCATCTAGGAGAAATTTTGTGTCCTATTAGGGCCATACGGGCATGAAAATCGAGAAAAAATTCTTTTTTTTCTTAAAAAAATAAAAAATGCATTTAATTTTTAACACCTCCCATTAAAAACAAATGCACCACAGGCGCTCAGCCTGTGTGCCACTCCCAGCTCGCGTGCCACCGTCGCGTCGCTACCACCGTCGCACCGCCCGATCGCCACCCGGCCGCCACCTCCGCTGGCCCCACCGCTGACCAGCCACGTCTTCTCAGTTGAACATCCCATGACAGCCATACGGCTGTCAAAATATTTGTCGAGACTATTTTTTTCTAGGGAGCTTGTATTTTGGGGGTACCTGTGCCTTTTTGGTCCTACAGGGTTCATACGGACTCAAAATTTGACATATCATATATCATCGAAAAGGTCTTTCCGAGCCTGTTGCTCTTGTGTAGGTTTCATTTCCTGATTTTTCTATTTGATTAGCTATTTTTGGCATCAAAGTGGAGGATTTTTTTTTCCTCTCCACATCTGGAAATCAGGTTTTTTCCTTATTTTTTTTGTGCTTACATACTTATTTGAAGTGTAGAGGAGTTAGTATAATATTTTTTGGGGGGGTGCAAATTCTCTTTCTATCATTATTTCAAAGAGACCCTTCTACTTCTATCTATTTTCTCTCAATGGTAGACTCTTCTGTCGCTTTCCTTACACTTCACAACTATCACACTTAGAAAAGACAGATGACCAAATTGCTTATGGCAAAAGGGTTATGGTCATGCCTCGATGAGGCTCAACCAGTTCTACAGAGGTCTTATGAGGCTCTTATGTAGAGAAATAGGATGGATGAGGCAATGGGCCTCATTGCACTGAATATTTCAGATGGGTTGTTGTTCGACCTGGATGGTTTGACCACACCCAGGCTTATGTGAAACAAGTTTTCCACCTTGTTTGGCACAGTGAATGAGTTCAGGGTTCTCAAGATAGATGCAGAGTTCACCTCCTTGGTACTTGAATCATTCACCAGCATTGAGGACTTATTGATGAAGTTCAAGTCTCTTCATTCTATTTTACAGGTTGCTGGAAAGATGAAGTCAGATGATGAGTGTATCTTTCTGATACTCTGAAAGCTTGGTGGTCCTTATCAGATTTTCACTTCTACCTTCTACTCCACTATGGCTACACTGGGTGCATGACATGTTATGCCCTCTTTTGAGACTTTCTATGATAGGTTGACTCGTGAGTAGTCCAAGCTCAATCAGATGGATTCACTTAAAGGTTCATAGTCATAGGCATTTCTTGCCAAGAAACCTTAGGATACACAGAAGTAGAAGCCGAAGTAGATATCAGATTCCTTTTCTCAACACTCTACTGGCCCACCATCTTCTTCTAAGAAGGAGAAATAGAATACTAAGACCCCTACATGTTCTTATTTTCAAAAGGGACCTCATGATGAGTCACATTGTTTTTAGAAGAGATTTGATGGCTATGAGAAATAGATTGCAGATTTGCAAGCCCTTCTTCAAAAGAGCATTATTTCCTCTCCATCCTCTTCTACCTCATAGGGGTCTTCTTTTCAGTCTTCTTCCACATCTTTGACATCTGGATAGGATTTTGGACAAGGTCATGCATTACGGGCTTCCATTTCATCCCCTTCACAGGTCCCTTGGATACTGGATTCAGGTGTTTCTCACCATATGGCATCTTCTCTGGAGATCTTATATTATTTTGAGGCTTCTCCTATTCCTCACATTCTCATGGAGAATAACACTATTATGACAATTTGTGGGAAAGGTTCTGTAGGCATTCAGGATGGCACATTCAATGATGTATTATATGTTCCATCTCTGTCTGCAAACCTTCTCTTGATTTATCAGATTACACTCAGTGGGTCAGGAAAGATAGTTTAGTTCACAACAGATTCAGTCTTCATCTAGGATAGTGCGATAGGAGGCATTGTTGCTATAGGGACAGTTCATCATCCCACCTATCTCTACACCTTCTCACACTTTGGTCCACCATCTCCATTATCGAAACACATCTCTCCTCTTACACAAGAGCATCATGTGGGGCAGGCAAGTCACTTGAACCTCTGTGTTGTTCTTGAGACCACTTCTGTGACTACCTCACCATATCTTATTGAGGTTTCCTCTCTTCAGCATGACTCTTTTTCAACACTACCAGACCCTCCAGCTCTATACATCGAGCCACCAGGTGCAGTTTTTGAGGATTCTATAGAGGACATTCATCTCCTCCCTCCTGATAGTGTCACCACACCTATCATACAACCTACATTGGGGATTCCCTTTCAGGATCCTCATGTCCACTACTTTGAGCATCAACTTGGCCTTCCAGTGACACCTCATCTTTCAAGGTTACCTCTTCAATGTTCACTACCTTTCACTCCTTTGTATCGGAGTCATGGTAGTTTGTTCATTGATCCAGGGGTTCTTTCATTCTGGGGGGGGGCTTTGGAGTCTTGACCCTCTCTCACGGGGGGTTGGCAACATGCATTGTACTTATGGCTTTCAAAGAGTCTCTTGAAGTCATTTTTTTTTTGTCTTTTTCTTGTTTTTATATCTCTTTTTGGAGAGGAATTTTTCCCACTGGGTTTTCTCCTTTGTCTCCAATTTATAGAGATTTCCTTGTATTGGGTACCTGATCTGGCCTTGTTGCCAGGACCCATTTCCTACTTTCATAGCCGTGCTAGGTTATCTTACCTCCTGAGCTTCACTTAAGGGGGGTGTTAGATTAATTCTATTCTACACTTATTAATTAGATCACTTTGGTTTAATTAATTAAGTTATTTATTACTCTGTTTACTTAAGCTATCTCTTAGGTGCATTATAATTAATATCTTTATTAATTATAATGTGCAACCTAGCTTTTCTTCTTTTTAGGGTTTTGTTCACCTTTTAAGGTCGAACTTGTAATTATTGTTTAACTCTCTCTAAATACATTTTTGCCCTCACATTTTGAGCATAGAAGGGTTTCAACTTTTTCCATCTTTTGCTTTATTCTTTGTAACAGGTATCTTGCATGCAGATTGGTCTTGGAAGTTGAATCTATATTTTTCAGTTTCTACATTTGGTTCAAGCATTCAAGATTCATCATTCAAACCCTAGATCTAACCATCATGATGGTGTGATCTTCCTTCAAGATCCTTTGTTCATCTTCAAGACTTATTCATTCTTCTATCAAGGTGGATTCCAAGCATACAATCATGGAGGTTTTGGATTTATATTTATGGTTTTGATTTACATTTTCCATTGTTGTGTTCAAGCTTTCATATCAATATACTTGATTAAATTTCAAATACAATTACATATCTATTGAATATCATAGCTTCATTGTTAGATCTACTTCTACTACTTGCTAGAATTCTCCATTTCAATTTCATTATTAAGGTTGATTCCAAATCGGGGTTTGACCAAGGCAAACCACTCCTCCAACAAACAAAACCATTTTTCTTGTAGGTACAGGTATAGGACAATGAATTAGAGCTCAGATATGGATACCCTTTTCGGTGAACTTCCAGGATCTGCAAATAGAGTCAAGGATGACCTTCAAAATCTCAAGGTAGTCTTTGACCTTTTATCTGGGTCAAAGACTACCTACTTCCAGAAAGACAAAAGTTTTTTGGGTTTTCTCTATCTCGGTATTTTCAGTCTAGAACAGGTTACAAAATTGCCTGAAACTGCACACAAACATCAAAAATCAGCATTTTCTAGATCTACCCTATTTTAAGGTTAGTATTTGCCTTTCATTTATTTCATATTTCAAGCATATACTTTTCATAGTAGAATATAAGGTTTTCTCCTTCATTCATGTTCTCCATAGATTGATTTAGTTGTGCATTAACCTTTTGGTTGCTCAATTTGGATCTATCCCTTGGGAATTTGGATTTAGCAGTAGATCTTATATTCCCCTTTATTATATCACTCTATTCATTCTACACACCATTACAACATTTTCAACCTTTACAACAAGTATATTGGAGAGAAGTTATTTGTACTATTGCATACACATTGAACCGAGTACAATTGAAGAAAGACTCAAACAAGACACCTTATGAGTTATGGTATGGTTACACACTCAATGTAAATTATTTCAAAATATTTGGAAGTAGATGTTACATTCTAAAAGAAGATAGAAATGGGATATTTGATTCAAAAGGTGATGAAGGAATATTCTTAGGATATTCTACTAAAAGCAAAGCTTATAAATGTTTGAACAAGGCTACTAAAAAAATGATTGAAAGTGCACATGTGAGGCTTGATGAGTTTGTTGAGAAAAATGATGAAGAAAGAAAAAAGGAACCAGAAGACTATGGTAGATTTACATACATTGAGAAACTTGACACTCTACTCGAGAAATAGCTTGGCATTACTGAGCAAAAAAATAATGACACCGAGGATTAGCGTATACAAAATGAGAATCAAGAAACTGTTATCGAGGAAGATCTTGATCCTACACAGAATGAAGAACACAATGAAGAACAAAGAACTAAACATGTACTTTCAAAATTTGTAAGGAGACACCATCCATAGAATCAGATTATTGGAGATAAGAAAGATGACATGATGACACGAAGCCAGTTGAGAAATAACACAAGTTTAGTTTGTGAATTTGAACCTAAAAATGTTTGAGATACACTTGAAATGATGAATGGATTAGAGCCATGAATGAAGAAATGGAGAATATACTAAAAAAAAAGACATGGACATTGGTACTGAGACCGAATGATAAGAATGTAATTGGAACTAAATGGATATTCAGAAATAAGTTGAATGAAAATGGTGAAGTCACTAGGAATAAGGCAAGACTTGTTTACAAAGGATATGCACAAGAAGAAGGTATTGATTATGGTGAGACCTTTGTACCATTGATAGACTTGAAGGAATTATAATATTGCATGTATATGCTTCTTGCAAAGGATTTAAAGTTTATCAAATGGATGTCAAATCTGCATTTCTGAATGGAATACTTGAGGAAGAGGTATACATTGAACAACCTAAAGGTTTTGTTGATCCAAATCTGAAAAACATGGTATGTAAGTTGAACAAAGAAATATATGGTTTGAAACAAGCACCGAGAGCATGGTATGAAAGACTACATTCTTATCTTATTAGTAATGGATTTGTTAGAACAAGTGACAACAATAATTTATATTTAAAAGGTGAAATTGATGATAAGATTCTTATTGCTGAAATTTTTGTTGATGATATCATATTTGGTGTACATGATAATCTATGAAAATCATTTGCTGATGAAATGAGAAAAGAATTTGAAATGTCAATGTTTGGAGAGATTAAATTCTTTCTTGGCTTACAAATTTTATAACAAAAGGAAGGTATATTCATTACACAATCAAAGTACATAAAAGAGATGTTAAAGAACTTTGGTATGGAAAATTCAAAACCAATTGGTACACCTATGATAACATGATGCAAATCAACAAAGGATGATCAGTCAGCCGAGGTAAATCAGACATTATACAGATTAATGATTGGAAAATTGATGTATGTTGTACATAGTAGACCTGATATTGCACATGCAGTTGGAATTGTAGTAAGATTTTATGCTAATCCTAAAGAATCACATTTGACTGCAGTAAAAAAAGTTTTGAGATATTTGAAAAACACTGAAAATTATGGTTTATGGTACAAGAAAGAGGAAAATTTTGATCTGAAAGTTTACACAGATGCAGATTGGGCTAGAGACATTGATGACCGAAAGAGCACTACTAGTGGAGAATTATTTTTGGGAGAAAGATTAGTTATTTGGATAAGAAAGAAATGAGGATGCATTTCTCATTCCATTGACAAAGAAGAATATGTTGTTGTTGTTGCTAATTTTTCAAACATTGCATCAATAAAAAAAAATTTGAAAGGTATGAATGAAGAGATCACTAACCCAGTGATAATATATTGTGACAACACAAGTGCTATAAACATTTCTAAGAATATGGTGATGCATGCAAAGACAAAACATATATCTATAAAGTATCACTACTTGAGGGAACAAGTACAAGAAAAGAAAGTGGATTTGGAGTTTTTGAAATCAAAAGAATAACTTGCAAATATATTTACTAAACCCTTACCTAAGGATACATTTGAGTACTTGAGAACTAGACTAGGGATCCATCCCCTATCTGTCGGTCACTAAGGTGATAAGGAGGTTGCATCAAACTATACTTATCAGAATATCAAATGTCATTGATGCATATTGCTCACACTTTAGGTTTCCTAAGGTTGTGAAAGAAAGAAGATGGAGAAAAAAATGACACTGTATATTGGTACATGAAAGGTACTTGATCTAAACCAAACAACAGATATAATATTTTTGGATACTAGAGAGCTATTAATTATTTTTGGCATTGTTTTCAAAGGAAGAGAAGAATTAATGAAATATTAAGGGAGAGAAGCAGAAAAAGGGATAAAAGATACACAAGAAGAAGATAAAATCCACAGGGAGAGTCTGCATGGAATGACAATGTTGTGCAGTGATTAAACATATAAAATATACAAGCTAGGGAGAGATTACCCAGTTACAACATTTGCTTACATAGTTGTAGAATAGATGTTTGGTATTCTATGGAATATTTCATATTGTGTTGCCATCAATGCTAATGGGAGAGATTGATGACCTACAACTGATTGAATATCTTGAAGAAAAGTTTAACAAGTGAGAGACAATGATTGATGATCACTGAGCTACTAAAGTATATGTAAGACAATTAAATCAGTCAATGTATTGTCATTGAGTTCAACTAGTTTTGACTGTAAATATCATGATAGTTACAAACATCTAGAGAAGGAAAATGGTAAATGAATGAGATAGCTACATGAAGAAGAGATGGATATGAAAGATATGGCTATGATATACATTGGGTAACTTATTGATGAGTCTATGGCATCATGTTGTTGACTTGAATTTATTAAATGATTCTACTATGTATTAAAGATCATAACTAAACAAGTTTATGTGGTCGGTAAATGAATATTTCAGTATACACTAAGCAAGTGTTGTGTATACTAAGTATAGTATTAACTGAGTAGGTAATCACCAACACATTCTAGTATTAACCGAGTGAAAGAAATAAATAAAGTGTATAACAATCGACTGAATTGATGAGATGGACAATTGCTTATGATTCTAAGGTATGAGATAATGTTTATTATTATGATCTAATAGTTGAAAAAATTCAAGATTGATCGAATGTAGGAAAATGAAACATGTTAATGACACTACATCATCTTAAAATGGAGGAACTTCCATCATGGTAGGTTTACCACCCTCTTTTAGTGCACTTTTCATGATAGATTTGCATTTAGGATGTATTTGCACTTGATTCTTCATTTCTAGGTGAAATTAGAGTTAGGATCCTGAGGAATCTCCTTGATTTCCTTCCTTTTGGCTCTATTTTGTAGGTATGATCTAGGTATGGGTCCTCCTAGTCTTCATATAATCTCTCCTAGGCCTCTTGGCCCTTTCTTGACATTCTATGATGTTTTCCCATCATTCCAAGTCTCTGGGTGACCCAGAAACTTCTCTATTTCCAAAGTTGACTAGGATTGAAACTTTGGGTCAGGGTCGAGGTCGACCTTGACCCTTGTTGGGTTTTGGTCCCCCTTTTCAAAATTGGATCATAGCGGGTCCTAAAATTAAATGTGGGCCTCAGGATCTGAATGCGAAATGGTTTTAATTCTAAATTCATTTATTATTTTTCCTCCTTAGTTGGTTAGTGTGAGTGGACCATAATTCAAGGTGAAATTTGAATTAGAGGCCCTTACATTACCCAAGGAGCCTTGCCCTAAAAATCTCTATATAAGCACTCACATTTTCCTTCATTTCCATCAAGTGACTTCAAGGAGCAAGAAAGTGATGATGAAGAGATGATGATGCAAGATTGCAATAGGATGATATATAAGATCAAGATATTGTTGCAAGAAATCATTTTTTGGACAAGATTTTGTAGACATTCACTTGGAGCAAGAAAGAATCCTTCTTCCTTGATCCACCATTTTCAACATTCAAGCATTCAAAGATACAATCATGGTGTAGCAATTATAGATTGTGAGTTTGGTAGGATTACTTTCACCTTGGGGGCTTGGTATGCTTCTTTTTATCATATTAAAATATATGAATTTCTCTCTCATTTCAATTCATGCTAGGGTTTCAATCTAGAGGATTAGATCTTCGCATTGCACATTCAAAGCTCTCCCTACAAGCAACACACACATATTCTATTACATCTGGCTATTTGTGGAGGTGGAAATCACTAAAATAGGGGTTTGAATAAGGAAAAAACCTATATAGCCACCCCAAAATACCATTTTTAGATATCTACAGTTGTGGTTTTAGGAGTTGCAAAGCAGATCTGGATACCCTTTTCGGTAAACTTTTTGGGATCCATGAACAAAATTTCTGACAGAGCAGTGCAGGTCAAGGTCAACATTTTGGGGTCAAGGGTGACATTTCCCGATGAGTCAAGGTCGACCTTTCTTAGAAAAAGAAAAGGTTAATGGGGTTTCTCTATCTTCCTATTTCCAGGCCAGATCTAGTTGTAGAATTATTGAAAACATTGTACAAGCATCAGAAAAAAGGTATTTTAAGATCAGTTATATTATGAGGTATGTACTTTATTCCATTATTCCTTACTAGTATTTCCATATTTACATTACATATCATTATCATTTCATGTGTTGTGGTTAATATTGGTTTAGGGCCTCTTTCATATGCATTGTTCTAAATCTTCGTCCATATTGTCAACTTCATATTTTGGTGAACCCATTTACGAAAACTCTTTCTTTTTGGTGTTAGATTTTCCTTTTGTGTTTGATATTACATGCTTATAAAAGTAGATTTCTTTTATGCTCTTGCATTTATATTTTAAAAATACAAAAAAATTGCAAAATTTCTTTAAAAATATAAAAATATTTACATTCTGTGTTACTTTGTGTTCAACATGTATGATTTTTGTTTTGAATACTTTGATGAGGCTTTTATTACAAAAGAGGATAGATCCCTTAATGAGGTACATGGACGTGAGGGTGAATTTTTTTTGAATGAGATCTCCATTGATCATATTCCTATTTCATCTTCCTCTACAACCTCTTCAATTGACCTTTACCATAGGGTGTATGCATGGTTACCTTCATGTTCTACTATTTGAAAGATTGATAAACCAAAAATGATATATCCTAAACCTTTTTTGATGGTAAAAGGATGTCCTCGAATAACAGTTAAGGGTAAACCTAGAGATCCTTTGGATTTATTTGATAACACAGATTTTGTTTCACGTGATTATCGCACATGCAATAACCCTCAGCCTACTATTTCAGTTTCTTTATCTCCTTCCCAACCTATACTTCCTCAAGTTCCTAGGTTTCCATCTACCTTTAAGGAGTATGACTTAGTAGAGCAATTACATGCTACTCCTGCTAAGATATCTTTATGGAAATTGCTTCAAACTTCCACGACATATCATGAGGAATTGCAAAAGGCTTTATCTACCCTTCTTGCTTTGCCTCCTAATCAAGAGAACATTAATTCATTTTTGGAGTGCATGCATACTATGCCTTATGTACCTCCTATTATGTTTTCCAAAAATTATTTACATTCTGTTGAGGTGCAGAATCAATATGATGCTCTTATGGTTGTTGTTTCTATTAATCAGAGTATCATTCATAGCACGTTAATTAACAATGGATCTGGTCTTAATGTTTGTATCGTGGGTATGCTTAAGGAAATTAAGGCTAATCTTACAACTATTCAACCTAATAATGTACCTATTTGTGGATTTGATAACATTGCAAAGAAAAATTTGGGTATTATTACATTACCTATCAATGTTGGTACAGTTATTCTTAATATGCCTATTCATGTTATGCTTGGACCACTCAATTATAATCTTCTTTTAGGTAGACCTTGGTTACATACTATGCATGCAGTTCCTTCTGCTCTTCATCGCAAGGTTAGGTTCATTTATAAAAATTTAATGTATACGTTACATGCTGATGATGTGTCCAATCCTTGCTTAAATGCAAAATATGCTAAAGTTTTCAAACCTCTTCAACAAAGTAAAGAACCTAAAAAGACACCTAAGATTAAACAAACAGAAACTCCATCTTCTTCCTTCACTGGGGATGATTGGAGAACATTGGATTTTATTCCTTCTTTTATTGGAGAATATAAAGTTTCTGATTTAGAATTCATGAAGAAACAAAGCAAGTTTGAAAAATAAGTTTTTACTCCTTCCCCTCTTTCTCCGGAATTTAAAAGTAACTTTGTTTCTACCTTGACTGAAGAAACAATTGAAATAATAAAACTTGATTGCTATGACATTGTGACATATGCCTCTCCTTGGACTCAATCTGATATAGGTGATAGATATGGTTCTAGTTATCATTTGCTTAAGAAATCAAGATTTAATGGGATTTAATCCTTACAAACAACCATAGGTTTTTCCTCTCAATGTTAATCATATTTGTGGTGGACATTTGAAGTTGGTTAACCCGTTCCTCCTTAATATGGATCAACCAACTACCTTGGATTTTTTTCCTAAAGATGAATCCTTAGCATATTTTTTAGGATTTTATGAGGACTTACCTATGTTTCATCATAAACGACAGAAGCCTTATTGTCTAAATACGGAAGCCTTATTGTCTAAATATTTAGATATGCCAAGTATAGATTCTAAGGTTGTTACAATATCATTCTCAAACTAAATGTTAAACCTGTGAAGCAAAACATTTGAAAGATGAATCTATGGATTGCTTTATTAGTTAAGGCTGAAATTGAAATGTTATTGGATGTTGGATTCATCCAGTCTATCGATTACTCAGACTGGATTTCAAATATTGTACCTACTTAGAAAGGAGAAAATAAGATAAAAATGTGTACTAACTTTAGAGATTTAAATAATTTATCCTTAAAAGATGATTTCCCATTACCTAATATTGATGTGATTGTGGATTCAATGGTGGGTCATGCTTTATTATCTTTTATGGATGGTTTTTTCTAGCTATAATCAAATTTTTATCCTCCCTGAAGATCAATTTAAGACCATATTTATAACACCTTCGGGAACATTTTGTTGGGTCATGATGCCTTTTGGATTAAAAAAATGTTGGAGAAACTTATCAATGAGCTATGACTTTGATTTTTCATGATTACATTCATAAGATTATTGAGGATTATGTGGATGATATCCTGGAAAAATCTATACAAAGAGAAGATCATGTTAATATTTAACTACAGATAATTGAAAGGATTAGAAGTTACAATGTGAGATTGAATTATAAGAAATGTGTTTTTGGAGTTGATTCCGGTAAATTATTAGGGTTTAGAATATCTAAGAGAGACATAGAGATGGATACTGAAAAATATGAAGCTATTGTTAATATGCCTCCTAAGAATATTTCTCATTTATGAAGTTTACAAGGAAAAATTCAAGCTATCCATCTCTTTGTTTCCAACCTAGCTGATAGAACTGTTCCTTTTACTTCCTTGCTTAGAAAGGATACCACTTTCTCTTGGAATGATGAATGTAAGCAATCCTTTGAGAAATTTAAGGAGTATCTCGCCAATCCTCCTATTTTGCAACCCACTCAATTTGATAAACCCTTTTATCTATATACTTCAGCCACTCTAAAGGCGGTGAGTGTGATGTTGGATCAACATGATAATGACGGTAAGGAAAGATCTGTGTACTACATTAGTCAGACTTTACTTGATTACAAAACAAGATATATAAATTTGGAAAGACAATGCTTAGCTGTAGTTTTTGCTTGTCAGAAACTTAGGCACTATCTCGTAAATGTTGAAGTTAATGTGAATGTTAAATTTGATCCTTTGAAACACCTTTTCTCAAGAATTGATCTCTCTGGCTGTCTAGAAAAGTGGTTGATGTTACTTATAGAGTTTTATCTTAATTTGATTTCTCTAAATTCAATTAAAGGACAAGATTTAATAGATTATTTAGCTGAAGCACCCTGTCCTCATTCCACTAAGTACATTACTTCAAGAATTCCCTGATGAGAACATTCTAGCTATTAAACATGATGATGTTTGGGGAGTTATATTTTGACAGATCTAGATGTAAGACTAGTTCTAGTGTTGGTATTATCTTGATCCCTCCTACAAAAAATCCAATCCCTTTATCATATAAATTGACTTTTCCTTGTACTAACAATATTGCGAAGTTTGAGCTCTTATAGCTGGCCTACAAGAAGCTTCATCCCTTAACATTAAAAACTTGGAAATTTATGGAGATTCACAATTGATTATTGAATAAATTAAAGGAGGTTATCAGACTAAGAATGAAAAAACTACACAATATAGAGATTTGGCTCTTGATGTTATTTCACAATTCTCTTCTTATACGATTCAAACTTTACCTAGAAAAGATAATCGACATGCAGAAGCCATGGCAAGCACAATTTCTTTGGTTTGCCTTGAGAATAATGCTAAAAACTTTCAATTTACTATAAACAGTCTAAGAAAACCCTACAATTTCCAATAAGGTTACCTCTGATTGTTTCAACATGCATTTGGATGAATGGTATTCTCATATCTTTCATTTTTTGAAAGATGGCACTTTTCCTAATTTGACAACAAGGAACATGCGTAATCATATTAGGAAGCTTGCAACATGTTAAATCATAATTTAGGAGATATACTTTACAAATTCTCTTTTGAAGGTTTACTATTAAGATATCTTAGTAGGACTGAAATCTCGGTATCTTTGGAAGAAGCTCATTTTGGTTCTTGTGGAGGACATTTTGGTGAAAAATATTTAGTCAATAAACTTCTTAGAATGGGATATTATTGGCATACAATGGAACAAGATTCTTTCATATTTGTTAAGAAGTGTCCTCAATGTCAAAAACATAGTAATTTGATTCATGCTCCTTCTCGTGAGCTTCATAATCAAGTTTCTCCATGGCCTTTTAGTATTTGGGGTTTTGATCTTATTGGAAAAATCTCTCCATCTTATTCTCAAGGACATGCATACATCCCAACAGCTACAGATTACTTTATGAAGTGGGTAGAAGCTATCCCTCTCCGTTCAACTACTACGGATGTTATTTGTGATTTCATCCTTAACAATATTATAGAAAGATTTGGTATTCCTTTGACAATAGTTTCAGATAATGGTACCTCTTTTAAGAATAAAGAATTCATGAAATTCTTGGAGAAATATTGAATTCAACATAGATTTTCTACTCCTTACTATCCTCAACCTAATGGTCAAGTTGAAGCATCAAATAAAGTCATTGAACAAATTTTGAGGAAAATAGTTAATAAGAATGAAAAAGATTGGCATACTCAACTTACCTATGCTCTATGGGCTTATAGGACTAGTGTTCATACTGCTATGGGTACTTCTCCTTATAATCTTGTTTATGGTAATGATGCTATTATTCCTTTGGAATTAGAAATACTTTCTTTATGTGTTTCATTTCATGGGATAATCGACAAAGATGCATTTTGAGAACAACGATTACAAGAATTAGAAATGTTGGATGAACAACGAATAAATGCTTTGGAACATATAAAAGCTTATCATAAATCTCTTCAGAAATAGTATAATTATAAGATAATTGAATGATGATTTTTAGTGGGTGATTTAGTATTATATGAGAATCAAATAAATGTAAATGCTTTACCTGGTGAAGGAAAGTTTATGCCTAATTGGCTTGGACCTTTTGTTGTAATAGAGAACTTTGGTTTAGGTGCTTACAAAATTGCTAAAATGGATGGTGTGCCTCTTAAGGAACCTATCAATATTATCCATCTCAAATGTTATTATCCTTAATTCTTATTTATTTTCTTGTGTATTTTATGTATTCCTTATAAAATTATTATGTTTGTTTTATAGGTTATGTGATTTTAGCAAATTACATTTGAATACATTTATGCACGTTCTTTCTTTCTGTTAAGTTTTATGCTATTGATGAAAATATAGTAATCAATCACATAACTAATTAGAAAAGAAATTTTTTCATTCATAGATTCTTTTTGAGTTTGATACATTGTTGGTTAACAGTTTGTCCTCTTCAAGATTTCTAATCTTTGACTCTTAAATTACCCAATGGGAGAGAACAAAAGGATGTCACCAACAATTGGGTCAGTGTACGTCTTCTATCACTACCCTCTGAATTGATAGGTACAGCTCCCTAATTATGTATGATATACAATGAATGTGTTTTTATCTTGATCACCAGGTTGTCTCTGATGTGTTTTAACCAAATTGCTTGTAGGCACAAACAATTCAGGCAAGGATTTATGCTTATTATCTTCTAACTCTAATCTACCTATTTTAACCATGCAAGGTCTAACCAAGAGAACAGGAGTAGAATCATGCATAGGAGACAAATAGAATTGTTTTAACTGCAACTTCTATCATGAAATGGAATCCACACATACATCACAGCTCTACACACCACTGTACTTTCTGTCCAGTATGCAACTATTTAACTAACAGGATGAATAGGAGAAGAATCACATATGACAAGTAAATGGAATCACTTACTGCAACCACAGACATGAAATGGAATTCAAGACGTAATCACAGCTTCATACATAACTGTCCTTTCTATTCAAATGCATATGATTGACTAAATGGAATTACTTTGCTCAAATATCCATTTTGCCGACCATTACAATGAGTTTCTTCCCAGTATTTATAGACTTCACAATACATAGAGTTCACCAGAACTCATGACCTTCCAGCTTCCACGAATACAAACAGACTATACACCAAGCAGGAATATCTTCAATGAGAGGGTATGGAAGACGATCATGATATCTCAACCTCTCGATCAACACCTGTCAAGCCAGAGTTCATTGGGCTTCTGGAGTCACTTAACTTTGATTTGTCTTGAGAATGTGAACAGATGCCATTTATCGGCAAGAACTTTACCATCTATTATCATGCAATCTCTTTCTCTGTTCTTCCTTTGACATACTCCGTGACAGACGCTTTCTATTTTACCACGATAGTCGACTTGAAAAAGAAATCGACGTTTATTTATTTTCCATTCTCTTCCATCGCCTTTTATTATAACGTTCAAGCACTACCGAGATCCTTAAAATCATAAGTTTTAATCCTTTTATTTGTTGCTTGACACGCGTCACCATCTCATTTGATTTCCTTAAGTCTCTGGCCTCCTTGACAATATTCTCATCAGACGGTGGTCGCATGATCGCAAGAAGGAAGAATATTCCTTGCGATCATGCGCCAGCTGTAGATTTCCTGTAGTGGACCCCTTTATACTTCTTCACTATTGGAAAAGCAAAATCTACGGCTGTCTGAAGATCGCATACGTCTGACACATCCCTTGTGAAAACATGCCCATCGTCGATCTTCTACCGATGTCAGGACCCTTCTGACAATATGCCAACAGGTCCCTCTGACAATCCACCAACTCATTATCTCGTGGACCAACCACAAACTAGCTTATGTGTTCGTGAAACATCCTGGACCCACTTCTTCACACTTGGCAGATCCGACGGTAGTCGCATGATCGTAAGAGCTTACAAGATTCCATAAGATCATGCGCCGTTCGTTGATTTGGAATCTTAAGATGTTCTAGCTTGCTGACATTTGCGGGGCCCAGCAACCTCATTTTCACATCCTCAATTACATTGTCGCATGATCGCATACCATTATTTTAATCTATGTGATCATGCGACCGCTTTACCATTGGTACACGTAGATTCCAGGTGTCCTCCAAATCAGCAAAGGTAGGCCCAGCCTCTGACATCAAGACAGTCTTTCAAACAAGGAGATCGGACGGCCATCGCAACACCGTGATGTTAACTCGTTTGCATCTTAGGATTGAGGTAATGCGATAACCATCAGATTGGATCGACATTTAACTTCTGAAGAATGGGACCAGGCCCGCGAGAGAAAAGACTTGACAGATGACAAGATCTCTGCAAACCCTATATGAGTCTTCAGTATTTTTGAGGAATAACGGGAACCGTAGATGCAAAATTTAGGTTATCATATCTCTGCCACCCTGAAACTTCATGATTATCAAACCAGATTACCTGTCGTTTCTTGCGCTGAGCTCGTAAAGACTTAGGCAATTCTGATATGCATCTGGATAATGCGCAGGACACATGCACGTGAACTCGGCACCTGTTATATTGTTTCTGCCATAGGTTCTAAAACGTGACAGGAAGATTTTTAATACCATCAACTCCATGACTATCCACCCTTTGCTACTGATAATATCATCAGACGAGTCGGCAATTCTAGCACTCTCCATACAGAAAAAGTTTCCTCTTGATTCTTCTGAAAGAACAAACACCATCCATCTTGATATACAAGATTATCAATAGAGCACATCTTCTTTTCCAGGATGGGGTCTATAACCTACCCAATGTTATAAGATCTTGCAGAAAAGCCCACCCGGTTCAAAGAAAGAAAGCAATGATAGGGAAACCTGGCAAAGAAAGCCTACCTAAGCAAGACTTAGACCTAGACTCGACCAACTTCACATGGAAAAATGATGGGTGACTGAAAATCAGGCAACATACATATATGGCACAAGGCCCTATCTATCACTTTGTCTATCTCTATGCTCTGATGGTCAATGACTCCTAGATCTCTCTGATCTATGATGAGAAGATGTAGATCTCTGTCCCATAGTCTGTGAGTGGCTCCTCAATATGCTCCTCTCATATAGGCACTCCCACACTCTCTGTAAGTCATCCATCAGCCTCTCTTGTCTCTCTCTACACAATCTCAGCTCTTGCTAGACACACTGAAAGATATTGGCATGCCTGTTGAGATCTCTATGACCAATGGGAAATTCTCACTCACTAGCTGGTAGTCAGTAGGACAGACATGTATGCTTTAGATATTTGGATACAAAACTCCTCCAATCCACCACACTAGCTATAGAATGGAAATATTTTTATCTTTTAGTACTTTTTCTTCACAAATCAAGTTAAATATTTTTATCAAATGCATATTTTATACCTAGATCTCCCTGCTGAGTGTCACTGAAGGATCTAGATGGTGGGGGCATCGAGTGACTACTCTCTCCATGATTTTTGTGTCTATGTCTTGGAGGTGGTGTCTTTGTATGAGTGCATGGAGGTCATCTTGATCTCATAGGTGATGCATGAAAAACATGTACATCCACACCTATACTATCAGTTGGGGACATCTCCTCTACTCTCTCCTCCACCATAGGATCTCCTATGAAGGTGGGATCCTCCTCATCTCTAGGATCCTCCTCTTCCTCCTCCTCCTCCTCAAGTATTCCGCCATCTCAGTGTGTCCTCTCCAAAAGGCCTAGATCACTTGTGGGATAGTCATCAAGGAAGATGGGGTGGGTTCCCTTTAGACTTCAATATTTGATGTAGTCTCTACTGATGCTCGAATAAGACACATCTAGGGCTACCTTTATATCCTTTGTCTCATATGTATCACTATCTATGATGTCTTCTACTGATGGCTGATGTATAGCATTGGGTCTCTGATAATACCTCATCAGATTTATGTATAGAGGTACTACTCTAGGGACCCCCTGTATAAGGCCGAACTATCTCATCACTCAGCCATAGTAGTATGACATCACTATGTGATTCTAATGACCCTCTAGCAGCTTTCATTGTTGTGAGTGCCTCATCTGGTGTCACCTATCTAGCCACTTTGTCATGCGATAGTATGGTCTCCATATCACATTTGTTCTTGGTATATGGTATAGGCATACCCTCCAGTAGAGGATATCTCCATGCTGATAGACATCTCTTAGTGGATAAACAAAGGTTCTCAGTGTGATAGCATCTACCATCACTGGAACTCCCTATGGTCATGTACATGTGAAGTGCTCAAATAACCAAATCTACAAAAGTGTGTATACCATGAAACTCTCTCTCTGATATCTCACCAGCTGACATTACTCGTGGTATAAGTGGGCTAGCATGCTACAACCCCATGTGAAGATTGTCATATCACTCTCCATCCTACATATGAGATGGGTGAAAGGTGTTGAAAATACTATACCCTTTGTGTTGGGTACAACAACCAAGGAAAGTATACATAGCATCACCTTCAGAACCAAGGGTGATGGGCCTGCCACTATGCCTGATAGAGTGATTTGATCTAATCGGGTTTGCATCTATGGAACCCACCCTAAGAAATACTCTACATCTATGTGGATATCCTCAAGACCCCACTGTACTCTCAGTCTAACATGCTCACCTTAGAATGGAAGTCATAGGATCTTGTATACATCCTCTAGTGTCATAGTGATCTCACCTGAGGAAAGATGGAAGGAACATATGTCCTCATCCCATCTCCCTATAAGAGCTGATAACAATGCTCAGTGTAGTCTAATCTATGGTAGGACTGATACCCAGTATAGTCCTACATCTCTTAGTAATTGTATCTCATCATCACTCAGCTCAGACAGTCTCTCTCTAATAACCAGTAGCAGCCCTCCAAAGGGATGCTCTCAGAGATGGACCAAGTCCTGTAAGCACAAATAGACATCATATCAGTATTATGCAATCAAAAAACTATAAATCCAACTTGAATAGGTCAAGGTTTACCTTAGTTAGGTCAAGGTTGACCTTCCTAGGTCAATCTCGACTTTCTTGGGTTAGTGTCAACATTTTTGGGTCATGGTCGACCTAACTCCAGAACAAGTGTAGAACTTTCCAGTTCATGTCAAACTTTAAGGGTCAAGGTTGACATAACTGGGTCAGGGTCGACCTTTGAGGGTCAAGGTTGACCTTTCCTATAAAACCAAGAATTTGAGATTACATAAATCAATTACAGAAAACTTACCCTAGGAAGTGGCTCTTCGAAAGCTAGGCACTATCTCAGGACCTCCATATGTGTCGCTTGCAGTTTTCTTTGATCAGGATTCTCCTTTCTCTTAGAATATGAAAATGGTAAGAATGAGTAGGTATATACTCTCTTTCCTTATTTATAATCCAAAATTAGGGTTTTGTTAGGGTTTGTTAGGGTTTTATTTAGGTTAAACTCAAATTTTCCTTCTTATGCATTTAGATATACATTCACTCTTTTCATCATAAGTTGAGTTCGGTAACTTCATTTTTAGTTCCTTTAGTGGAATTGGAATCATGATTTAGATACCTAACCCCTTGAACCAGTTTTGGAAAAGGCTTTCTCAATAAACTACATATCTAGTGTATAGCGCTATCCTTATCACCTTGTTTCACCCTTCAGAAGTAGAAAGCCGAAATAGGGGCGGCATAAAGGGCTCTATGTAATTCTCAATTTCATTTTAGTAAGTCTTAGGTGATTTATGGATTTTCATTAACCTTGTGTGCCTCAAGTACTAATGGTTTTTTACAGGATCTCTACATCGAGTACTTGGTTATATGCTTTTTATTTACTATGATGTTTTCTTACTTTAGCTTGCATATTCACGTAGTGTCATATCTAAGCTAAAGTGGGGGCTAAATGTATCATCTTAAAATGGAAGCACTTCCATCTTGGTAGGTTTAGTACCCTCTTGTAGTGAATTTTCAATGATAGATTTGCATTTAGGATGCATTTGCACTTGATTCTTCATTTCTAGGTGAAATTAGGGTTAGGATCTCGAGGATTCTTCTTGTTTTCCCTCCTTTTAGATCTATTTTATAGGTAGGATCTAGGTATGGGTCCTCCTAGTCTTCATCTCATTTCTCCTAGGCCTCTGGGCCCTTTCCCATTATTTTGTGAGGTTTTCCCATCATTCCAAGTCTCTGGGTGACCCGAAAACTTCTCTATTTCCAAAGTTGACTGGGAGTAAAACTCTGGGTTAGGTTCAAGGTCGACCTTGACCTAGGTTAGGGTCAAGTTTGATCTTGACCTAGGTCAGGGTCAAGGTTAACCCTGACCTATGTCAGGGTTGATTTTGACCTTGACATAGGTTAGGTTTGAGGTCAACCTTGACCCTTGTTAGGTTTTGCTCCCCCTTTTCAAAATTGGATCATAGCGGGTCCTGAAATTAAATGGGGGCCTCTATATCCAAATGCGGAAGGGTTTTAATTCAAAATTCATTTATTTTTTTTCCCTCCTTAGCTTGTTAGTGTTATTGGACCATAATTTGAGGTAAAATTTGAATTAGGGGTCCTTACATTTCACGAGGAGCCTTGCCCTAAAAATCTCTTTATAAGCACTCTCTTTGGCCTTCATTTCTATCAAGTGACTTCAAGGAGCATGCACGTGATGATGAAGCGATGATGATGCAAGATTGCAAGAGGATGATGAATAATATCAAGATATTGTTGCAAGAAAGCATTTTATGGACAAGCTCTTGTAGACATTCACGTGGAGCAAGAAAGATTCCTTCTTCCTTGATCCACCATTTTCAACATTCAAGCATTCAAAGATACAATCATGGGGTAGCAATTAAGGATCGTGAGTTTGGTAGGAGTACTTTAGCCTTAGGGGCTTGGTATGCTTTCTTTATCATATTCAAATCTATGCATTACTCTCTCATTTCAATTCATGCTAGGGTTTCAATCTAGATGATTAGATCTTGGCATTACACATTCAAAGCTCTTTCTATGAGCAACACACACATATTCTATTACATCCAACTATTCATGAAGGTGGAAATCACCAAAATGAGGGTTTGACTAAGGCAAAACCCTATATAGCCACCCCAAAAATCCATTTTCAGATATCTACAGTCACGGTATTGGGAGTTGCAAAGCATATCTGGATAACCTTTTTTGAAAACTTTTTGGATCCATGAAAATTATTTTTGTCGGAATAGTACAAGTCAAGGTCAATATTTTGGGGTCAAGGGTGACATTTCCCAGTGGGTCAAGGTCGACCTTTCTTAGAAAAGGAAAAGGTTTTTGGGTTTTCTCCATCTCCCTATTTCCAGGCTAGATCCGGTTGCAGAATTCTTAGAAATACTGTACATGCATCATAAAATGGGTATTTTAAGATCAATTATATTATGAGGTATGTACTTTATTCCATATTCCTTATTAGTCTTTCCATATTTACATTCCATATCTATATCATTTCATGTGTTGTGGTTAATATTGGTTTAGGGCCTCTTTCATATGCATTGTTCTAAATCACCATCCATATTCTCAACTTCACAGACACAACTACCGAGGAAGGTTAAAGAAGCAAAATGAATGGTGAAGATTAAGAGGCAAAATATATGGATGAGAAGAAAATGATTTATGAATTCTATTTAAGGAGACATGAGATTCATTATTGAGTCTGTGGATTTTGATACTACAGGAGAATTCATGTGAAAAGATTACTTTCATGCACCAATGATTAGGTTGGTTGAAGACAGAACTGAGAAGAACTATAGACAACACCGAGCATTAGAGAACACATATACTGAGAAAAAACAAGTAGAAGGATATGATGATTGAATTGATTATTAATCAAAGGAGGTATTTTAAGCTTAGCATAGATCTGAAAATATGAAAATCAAATTTGTATTTGAATCAGATCATTAATGCATCAATTTAACCATTGTTACAGATAAATATCTTAACCGAGTGAGACTTAACAGACTTTTGTATTTCAATATTACATTCAATGAATGTTGATTTTTTTCTTGTTGACCCCATAGTAAATGCATGGTCAGAGGAGAACTGTTACTAATAAATCCTCTTACCAGGTCACACCTCATAGTGTGTTTTGTAACCTTTAATAGGGTTGGCTCTTAATCGAGCTCACTTCAGAAGAGTGAATTATTTTGGGTTATCGATCCCAAGTTGTTTTTCCCTTAACATGGTTTCCATGTTAAAAATCCATGTTATGTGTATGTGATATGTTGAATTATTATTTTACTTTACACATTTCTATAATTGGTTAGATCAGTGAACACAATACTTATTTTATTAGTAATCGGTAGATGAAGATAATTGTACTATTGATATCTTACCAAGTTAATTATTTGATTGAAAAGTTTTATTACATACATCTGGGAGATTTTGGATTGTAGGATAACTGGACTTAACTAATTTAGGCCCCCTCTCAACTATCTAACAGTTCTAGTAGTGGTTTTGATTGAATCTAAATATCTGCATTATCTTGATTTGAAGCTCTAACCAAATGAGATGTAGGGGTATGAGTAATACCTTTGTGTGATGATTCAAATTCAATGACTAGTTTCTCACCATGTTTTGTTTGAAAAAAAAATTTGAACGGTGGCATCCAGTTGCCTTCTCCTTAGAGACCCAAGCCACCATGACCTTCAAAACCCATTTTTTCCATAACGGTTTCCCCTTTTTTTATATGTTCATTTCATGGGCTTCAACTAAATTTCATAGATTCTGCAGTAGCTGGTGGAGTGGTTGTGGGATTCTCCTCATTATACTCATCACTTTTGTCATATGCTTTAGTGGGATGGTCTTTATTCCAAAATTTCCTAAACTAATAATCCTCAATGATATCATCAAGATCTGCACTAATCTTTGGTTTACCAAGATTATTCCTTATAGTCCAAAAATTAGTAACTTTGGCTCAAGTCCACTCTTTGTCCACACATTGTTACATTATTTTTTGTGGCATAGATTTTGGAGCTGAAATAATAACTTTTTGGTAGAAATTTTCGGACCTCCTATTTTCATTTTGATTTTGGATTCCCTACTCTATTATTTTCTATGAGTGCAATGCCATTATTTTTTATGACAATTCTTCTATTGAAATATTTTTGTGAGAGGAATTTTTCCCCATCAATTTTTTAACCTCATCCCAAGATTCCCTATTTTTCAATATTTCAAGAAATGGTTTAGTTTCATTTTAAAGTTTTCTTGTAGAGTTCTTATTTTGTACAAGACTTGATTGAATGACATAGCATGGATCATATTAATAGTAACTATCAACACCATATAATTTTTTTATTATAGAAAATCATGTCCCACATTGAATGATTTTCTCTCAAATGTAAACCCTCCACATGAGAAAGGTAAGGAAGGAAATATGCTCTTCTTTTACTAACCATGAAAGATTTCATTTTTGCTCTCCATATTATGTACATATTCCAATTTAAATACCATGTTTTTCACATGTATTGGAATTTTTTAGGGTTCTATTATTGATATGCAAAACCTTAACACAGTGTATTCTTCCATGAAGAACTAGAGTTAACCAATTGGAATTGACTTCCGATATAAATATAGTATCTACAAGACATAGACAATCTAGGCTTAGAGTGCTTGTAATTTCATGGTAAGTTGGTGCAAAAATAAGTCTACAAAATGATTTTAGTTCTATCTATCATTATTATTCTTCTTTATCATCATTCTTATAGACTTGAATTTGAAGCTTACTGGTCTTGAACATTGCATGATACTTTTCTAGAAGAAGATAACACAAGTGGGCTGTTAACCTAAATGTCTTACAAGAACCTCTTTTAATCATTACTAGTTGTTTTTGCATGGATTAAATAATGTGCTCAACAAAATAATATCTTCCTAGTTGAGCCACACAATGGATATTCCAAATCATGTCAAGAAGGTGGGCACCCACCTCCCTATTATTTTTGAATCCTATGGAAAATTTTAGAAAGGAAGTAGTATCTTACACTCATGACACAAAAATATCAAAATCATAAGTAGGATTATGATTATGATCTAATTTGGTACCATGTACCATTATACCTTTGATAAATCCATCTTTCTTATTTGTATTGATTCTCTCATATGCCTCTCTAAACTTGTCTAATTCAATGTGGACTTTTGAGTTTTTTTCTATAAACCCTACTCCTAGGTCCAACTATCTTTTAAATTCTTCCTCGGTGATGGATAAAATTTCATTTTTGAGTATTTTTAATGACAATTTATTTTCTATATGTAATACCCCAAAAATGGGCTATAAGTTCATTAACCTCCTACATCTACAAATCGAATGAAATCAACATCGAAGTCCTAATCTAAGGCACATCTAAACATCATGTGGGGTAGACATCATGAGCTTTGGTGAATCAAAATTGGTTAGTGCATCTTCCCTTATTGATTGATACATTCTCTCTCCAGAGGGGTTGATAGATCACGTGGGGTTGATATCATAGACCTTGGTGAGACAAACTTTGTCTTAGCGTGTCGGATTAATCTTCTTGCTTTGTTTGGGTTAAAAGTGAAAAGGTGTCAAAAACCTTGGATCTGGAGCCAAGTCCCCTTGTGGTATACTATTATGAGTCATCTTTAGAGAGGGTTAACCGTAGTGGACAATCCCTTCACAGGGTAAACTACGTTGATGCAACCTCAAGCGGTAATAGCCATTTTCGCCATGGTAGTGACAGCCACTATATAAATGTCCTTGTGGAAGAAATCTCCACAGGTATGGTTCATTATTGGGTTGTCAGATCTCCCTAGCAGCCCCTGAAGATTAAGTTCTCAGACTATGTCAAAACCCTGGTGCGCCGAGATTAGAGTTCACCCCTTTGGATCATAAAAGTTGCAGAGTCAAACCATTACTAAAAACCCTAGCGAGGCCAAAGTTTCATTTTCTAGGGCATATGTGCATCATTGCAAAACATTTTGGAACATACATAATTAACACTTCTGAGGATTAGAATGAATAAGTCACTTGATTGTTCATGCGCAAGGTTGCTTTTACCCTTGTTCATTGTTTTCAAACATGCTTGAAATCACTTGCTTGCTATTTTGCGTGCTTGTTTATCTATCTGGTTACTGAAAACAAACAAATCTGTTACAATCCTCAAATCTGGACATTGAAATTTGCAAACAATCTAAATCTAAAAACCCTAAAATTTGCAAAAATTGACGTAAAATACTTTCTGGAGTCAAAAATCATCTCAGGAGGTTAGAAAGTCATACGAGTTTCCATCAAGTGTTGTTTCATTACAACCCATCTGTCGTATGATTGAGTACCCAGTGTCGTACGAGTTTCCATGCCAGCAAATTCTCAAAGTCAAAATCTTGCAACTATCGTATGAGATTTTCAATTGTCGTTTCATTGCTACCCAACTATCGTATGAGATTTTCAACTGTCGTTTCATTGATACCCAACTATCGTATGAGATTTTCAACTGTCGTTTCATTGATACCCAACTGTCGTATGATAACCAACCCAGTGTCGTACGAGTTTTGATGCTAGAAAATTATAAGAGTCAAAATCTTGCTTGCAATTTTCGTATGAGTTTTGGAACTATCGTTTCATAGCATACCCACTGTTGTACGAGTCTGCAGAGTGTCATTTGGGAAATTTTTGAAAGTTGTCAAAAAATTGTCAAAATTGCTAGATATTTAGCTTTTTCAGCCTAACTTCAGAACCTGTCGAACAAATCACTGTGTCAGGAATAGAGTAGTAACTATTAAGAGTCCAATCATTTTCCTAAAGTGGCATTTTGAATTCGATTCAGCCTTCTATTTAATTGATTTGAGTCCTTATCATCCTGTGTCAAAACCTTGTCATAACTATCAATCTTCAATCAATCATCAAAATGACTAAGTGTTGTGATATCTTGTCCGCTATCTTTTGGGAACCTACCCATACATCCAGGGCATAGTATCCTTCATCCATGTCTAATCAAATCTTCAAATCAATCAAACCTTGACAAGGTTGCGTCATCTGATCATCTTGATTCAATTCATTCTTTGGTTATCTAGATCTTATTCTTTTGTTTCACTTGAGGTGAATGGTGGAGACTAGAGCTTCCTCTCACAAGAAATCTATCACCACTCTCCAAACTCCAACTCTTAAGCAACTCATCAATTTTGGTCTTTACGAGGATGATGGTCTTGGAAACTATCGATTGAAATCTGGTTACATACCTCCTCCATCAACTCACATAGGTACTCAACATACCCCTCATCAATCTAATCCAGGGAGTCCACGAACTCCTACCATGTCTCAAGGAGGGAAAAATTTTGGCTCTCAAAGAGCTCAATCTCAACATGGTGTAGATCAGGAACCCACACCTGAAGAAATTTCTCAATATCAAAATGATGATAACTTCAAACGAATGATGAAGCATTTCTTGAAAGAAGATAGAGAAGCTTACTTTTTACAATTAGCTCATCAAGGAGCTAAAATTCCTCCCAACTTTAATGTTGAAGACATCATTACACATGAGGAAGAGAATCCACTCACAGCTATGATGAAACAGATGCATGCTATACAAGTTGAACTTAACAATCTCAAGAAAGAGAAGGAACCTAAAGAGTTCTCCATGGAGGCTCTATGTCCTTTTCCATTTGACAAAGACTTGTATATGCCACCATTTCCAAAAAGAGTGGAGATGCCAAAGTATGACAAGTATGATGGACACTCTGACCCTCAAGATCATGTTAGATAATTATGTATGCAATCAATGGAGTTCATGCATGAACCGACCTATCTGATGTGTCTCTTCCCTCGATCTCTAGGGGGAGCAGCCATCCACTGGTTCTCTAGACTGCCTTCTACTATCAAAACTTTTGAGGAGTTGATCAAATTGTTTTATCAACAATACTCCTAAAATATTCAGCACCCAGTCACCATGATTGATATCTATAATCTCAAACAATACCCAAGGGAACCATTCCTAACATTTCTTAAGAGATGGAGGAAGAAGTTCTCTCTATATGCCAGACCTATTCTAGAAATAGAAAAACTAGAAATCTTCATCAATAACCTTGTTCCAGAAATCAATTATCCTCTACAAATGCAAGATCATACATCTTTTGACAAGATGGTGGATAATGCTATCAAAATCAAAAAAGTGCTTGTAAAAAAAGGAGTAATCACACTTCAAAAAGACAAGTACGAATTAGGATCTAGTTCTAAAGACAAGAACAAAAATTGGAACAAGAACAAAGGCATCGTCACAGATGGTGTTGTTGACACTATCTATGCCCCATCAAAGGCACCAGCCTACAATCTCACTCTTGGCACTCAAGCCATTAAAGCTTCAGAGAAAAAGTCTTCTCCACCATCTCAAAGGAAGCCAGAATACAAAAAATGGGATAAACATCAAAAATTTACTCCTCTAGGAGAGTCTTTAGAATCAGCTATGAAAACTCTACTGGCTGATAACATCATCTCTTTACCACCAATCTAACCAAATGATCAGGACCCCAAACCGAAATGGTGGAGAGAAAATGAATTATGTGATTTCCATTGGAGTAAAGGTCACAAAACTAGTAGTTGCTACCACTTGAAGCATACCATTCAAGATCTAATCGATAGTGGAGACATCACAATTGACAATCCCTAGAGCAATAATGATCATACAGCATTCACAAAACCATTTCCGAAACATGGTCAAGAAGTTTCAACTTCTCAGCCTAATATGGGGGCAAAAGTCAAGTATGCCTACCCTAGAAATAATGTTGTCATCAATATGGTTGAACCATGTCTCTCTGAAAGTTGCAATGTCATCACAATTGTATGAAGAGACAGAGATCATTCCTCAGCTAACCTAGTTACTCAATCACAAGCTCAAATGCATCTGAAAGGACAAATCTTGGATTCATCAAATGTCCCTAAGGTGCCCTTCAATCTTTCATCTGCTTCTAAATAGAAGGCTGCTTCAAAATGTTCCAATCCAAAGAATACAAGGCCTACATCTTATAGCATTGTTCAACAACTCCAGCACACTAATGCAAAAATCTCCATGTTTGAGTTGCTTCGAATATCTCCAGCTCATAGAGCCATTCTTGATAAAGCTTTGCTCGGTTCCAATGTTCCTAATGACCTTGATTTAGATAGGTTCTAGACTATGGTTGGACATCTTACATCTCCGCAATATATCTCCTTTTCAGAGGAAGATGACAACTCCTTGAGTCACCCACATAATCAGCCTTTGCATATAGAAGTCTTGATCCAGAACTGTAGAGTCAAACATGTGTTGATAGATGGGGGTGTTGGCCTAAACATTTGTTCTTACAACTTGATCACATAATTGGGATTTTCAGAATTGGCTATTGATCCTAGAAAGAAAATAACTATCAAGGCCTATGATGAACAAGAAAGATCTTCTAAAGGCACCATTGTCTTACCTATTAGAGTGGGTCCATTTATCAAAGATACCATCTATCAAGTGCTTGATCTACCTTTGGCCTACAACATCCTTCTAGGGAGACCATGGATACATGAAATGCAAGCTATTCCTTCTACATACCATCAATGTTTGAATTTTCCTTATGAAGGAGTAGAGGTTACTATCCCCGCAGATCTAAATACAACTTGCAACACCTTGAAGGAAAGTGTAGATAAGCTTGTGCCTAATAATAGAGAATCTTCCATTGAACCAACTAAAGAAGCATCCACATCTAAAATGGAAGATCTTGCAAAAGAGGTTAATATCAAAGAAAATGGTATGGGAGAATATACTATCAAGCCAGTCTTATCTTTGACATCTCTCCCTATCTTGCCTAAGTCTTATGGGCAATCTTTGAAACAATCCAAACCAGACTCTAAAGAACCTCTTGAAGCATATAAAAAGAATTTTGTAGTAGAACAAGTGTCCAAGCAAGAATTTGAAGAGGATGAGGTTGTGCTATCATGGCTATACAAAGATGAACCTGAATCTCAAGCTGTGCAAACTGGTGACTCTGCAGTCTCCAAACTCCCTTCCAAGTCATATGGTCCAGGAGATAAATTAATAGCTAAGATGGGATATTCTAGTAAAGGACCTCTAGGAATCAGAGGAAAAGGTCTTGAGACACCTCTCCCACATACTGGTAGAGAAAATAAAAACAAAGTTGGCTTAGGCTTTAAGAAGAAACCCTATCACCTCAAAGGTAATTGCTCTCATGTTATAGAGTAGATCGCACAAGGGGAACCTCTTCTTAAGAAAGAAGAAAAAGAACCATCAAATAGTGATTCATATAGTTCAGAACTCATCCCCTATGAAAAATTGCCTAAAGAGATCAAAGACCTTCTTGATGATAAAGATGATCCTATCAAGAGAATTAATGTAGTAGAAACACAAGAACCTACTATCAATCAATAGATAGTTGCAACACAAGAACCAACTAATCTTGAAAACAATCAAGAAGAGGGAAGTGGTAGTGATTCTGTGACAGATTCTCATGAGTATGAATACAAATCAGAATCTGAGGGTAACCCTTCTTGGGGTATTCACCCCGACTTTACTCATGTTCTAAGATTTCCTAGAGATCCTAAATTAGAAGATGAATCTAATGACTATGAATGGGGAGTCATCCCAGAACAATATGAGCTTATCATAGAGAAACATGTTGATTTTATTCAACAATATGCACCTCAAACCAACGTAAGTCTAGAGCGAAATGATGAACCTATCAAGTCTGATCCACCTATGGCTGAATTGGACTCCCATGATGACATTGAGCCTATTCAAAAATTGGATGTCTTAAGTTGTAGTGTCACCTTTGAACTCGAGTGTCAAGTTAGGACCAATGATGACAGATCCATATCCGTAAACACTATCTCCCAATCTTTCCCTACTTTGACTATCAAATATCTAGAACTTATTGATCAAACCTACATGAATCCGAGCCATGGTATTTATACCTTCCTGAATGACTATGCCCTTGCTTGCTACCTCAATGTAGTTGATCCTATGAGTACTTCCATTAGTGAACCGAGTGTCAGCATGATCGAGTCGGACATCAAATATCTTAGTCAGAAAAACAAGAATAAAAAGAAAAAGAAAAAGAGTTCTGAGGATGAAAACCACTTTGTGGCAATCTCAGAACCTACAAAAGTAAAAATAAAAGACGTATCCAAAGGTGAAAACCTCTCTGAGGTGCCTAAGGATGAGATATTTGATTTCCTTCTGAGTCATTTACAGGATAGATCTCCAGTTCTAATTGAGCCCACTCAATCCATCAATTTGGGTACAACAGAGGAACCACAATTGGTACATGTAGCACAATCATTATTAGAAGAAGAGAAGAAAAAATTTACAACATTCCTAATAGAGAAGAAGATCAAATTTGCATGGAAATATTCAGATATGCCAAGATTGGATCCTAATCTTATAATGCACCATTTATCTATTGCTCCAAATGTCAAACCTATCAAGAAAAAGTTGAGAAAGATGCATCCTCATGTTGCACTCTTGGTAAAAGCTGAATTAGAGAAGCTCCTAAATGCTGGATTAATCTAAGTTATTGACTATGTAGAGTGGATCTCTAATATTGTACCTATTCCTAAACCAGATGGCTCAATCAAAGTGTGCACAGACTTTAGAGATGTGAATAGAGCATGCCCTAAGGATGATTTTCCACTACCTAACATTGATATGATAGTGGACATGACTATGGGTTTCGAGATGTATTCCTTAATGGATGGTTTCTCTTGATATAACCAAATAAAAATTGCTCCAGAGGACCAAGAGAAAATTGCTTTCACATGTGCATGGGGCACCTTCTATTGGAATGTCATGCCATTTGGGCTTAAAAATGCTAGTGCTACATATCAAAGAGAAATGACGTCTATTTTCCACGACATGATGCATCGAACTATGGAAGATTATGTTGATGATACTTTAGCAAAATCTATGATTAGAACTGAACATCTAAAGGACTTGAGCATGATCCTAGATAGAATGGAAAAGTTTAGTCTCCGACTAAATCCTAAGAAGTGTGCTTTTGGTGTCACTTCTGGAAAGCTCTTAGGATACATAGTTTCAAAGAAAGGCATTGAAGTTGATCTAGCTAAAGTCAAGGCTATAATAGAGATGCAACCTCCCATGAATATCAGTCAAATGAGGACATTGCAAGGAAAAGTTCAATCTATCAGAAGATTCATATCACAGCTAGCGGACATATCACAGCCTTTTACAAAAACATTACATAAAGGTGTGACCTTTTCCTGGAATGAAGAATGTGAGAACAACTTTAACCATATCAAGAAGTATCTATCAAATCTTCCTATCTTGATGCCTCCTATTCATGGGAAGCCATTGATCTTATATGTCTCTGCAACGGCCACATCACTGGGGACATTGCTAGCGCAACATGATGAAGAAAAAAAGGAAAGAGCTATTTATTATATAAGCAGAACATTGGTGGCATATGAAAAGAACTATTCTATGATTGAGAAAGCTTGTCTCCCTGTGATCTTTGCATCATAGAAACTAAGACACTATATGTTAGCTCATACCATGCATCTAGTAGCAAAAATTGATCCACTAAAATACCTACTAAGAAAGGCTGCCCTCACAGGTAGATTGGCTAAATAGGTCATGCTTCTAAGAGAATTTGATATTGAATATGTTGAAAGAAAAGCTATAAAAGGTCAATTTATTGCTAATCAACTAGCAGATGCACCCATGTTTGATGACACACCAATGCAAATGGAATTTCCAGACTCCTCTAATATGCACCTATCTTCTAGAGAATGGCAATTGTTCTTTGATGGCTCCTATACACAGAATGGATCTGGAGTAGGCATATTGTTCATAACTCCTCAAGGATACTCCATCCCAAAAGAATTCAGACTGAAGTTCCCTTGCACAAACAATATTGCAGAATATGAAGCCCTTTTGAATGGTATGAAACTAGCAATTGAATAGAGAGTAACAAAGCTACACATTCATGGAGACTCTCAACTTTTTATTCATCAAGTCAATGATGTGTACCAAACTAAAGATGAAAAGCTCATTCCTTACAAGAGAATGGTAGATGATCTTAAGAAATATTTCATATCTATCACATTTGAGCAAATTCCTAGAATGGAGAACAAGGTTGCCGATGCAATGGCAACACTATCTACTTTATTACAGCAACTTGAACATGAGCTACACTATGAGTTTATGGTGGAAGCACTATCTTATCCTGCATATGACTCCCCTGAAACCTACATGATTTGCACTGTTGTAGGTCATGATTCATCCAAATATAAAAACCTATTTTCCTATCTCCAAGACCAAATCATCCCCGATACCTTCAACCATCATGAAAAGAGATACCTTATCTATAATGCCTCTTGATATGTCATCATTGGTCATGATCTATATAAATGAGGTCTAGATGGTACGCTACTTAGATGTTTAGAATGGGAAGAGTCTCAACATGCATTAGAGGAAGTCCATGATGGTATTTGTGGGTCACACTCAAACGGTTTAACACTAGCTCGAAAACTTACTAGGGCTGGGTACTATTGGCCTGAAATGGAGAAAGAGGCTATCAAATTTGCTAAGAATTGTCAAAAGTGTCAAGTGCATGGCAACCTAATTCATGCTCCAGGGAGGGATCTAATCCCCTTTACAACACAATGGCCTTTCCATCAATGAGCATTTGATCTTATCGGGATGATTCATCCTCATTCTTCTAACGAACATACCCATATAATCACAACCACAGATTATTTTACAAAATGGGTAGAGGCGGTCCCTTTGACACAAGCAATAGGGAAATAGATATCTATGTTCATATTGAACTATATCATATGCAGATATGGGATACCTCATTCCACAATCATAGATAACAGTGGGCAATTCAGGAATAAAGACCTAGATGATCTATATGCCAAATTCAAGATCACCCAACATTGGTCTTCTATCTACTATCCTCAAGGGAATGGACAAGCAGAGGCTTCTAACAAAAATATATTAAAGATCTTGCATAGAATAGTAAACAAAACTGGTAGAGACGGGCATCTCATGATTAATCCAACTCTATGGGCCTATAGAACAAGTATCAAAATGCCTACAGGGGCTACACCTTTAACTTTAGTTTATGGGTCTGAAGTGGTACTGCCTATTGAGGTTGAAATCCCATCACTAAGAATCAAAATGCATGGTCTAGTAACTGATGATGACTACAGAGTGTCTAGGTTACAAGAACTAGAACTACTAGATGAGTGCAGACAAATAGTGTATGATCATCTCAGAGTATATCAGAAGAGAATGTCTAGAGGCTACAACAAGAAAGTCAGACACAGAGAATTTTAGGTTGGTGATCTAGTCTTGAGAGAAAATCCTAAAAATCAATCCCATCAAGAACGCAAGGGGAAGTTCAAACCCAACTGGCTGGGTCCCTTTATCATCACTACTACTTTTGGCTCTGGTGCTTATCAACTCTCAACGATTGAAGGAGAATAGCTCTAAGAACCAATCAACGTTCTCCATCTGAAGAAATTCTACGCCTAAGGCATTCAGTCTATGGTAAAATGTCCTAAAAAAATTATAAAAATCTAAAAAAGTCCTAAAAACAATGAACATCTTGGTGAAAACCTAGCAATAGGCACCTTGATGATTCACAAAAAAAATCAAAAAATATCAAAAATTCAAAAAAATCAAAAAATATCAAAAGTACCAAAAAAAAAAAAGTGCCTTGGTGAAAACTTGGAAACAGGCGCCTTAGTAGCAAAAATAGAATCTCTACCAAGATGGTGAAAACCTGGCAAATGGGTGCCACTTGTTTCAAAATGCTCCATCTATCAATGCAATCTTGGTCTTTCCCAGCTTTTAGTCTTGCTTTAGTTTGTACATATCTCCCGGTTTGTTTCTGCATTTCTAGTTTTCAATAAGTTAGTTTGTACACCCCTCGGCTCAAGTGTTTGTATCCTATCAATGCTTAACACTTGGGGGCAATCAATGTCATATCCTATGGTCTCCCATGTATCTGAGATGTATCATATCTAGTCAGAGTCCTTTGAAGCTTCATTTGAGTCAGTCAAGTCTATCTCGTCTCCAGAAAGGATTTTGCATCTACAACAACAATCAAACACAAACTGAAAACAATCTATGCTTTTTTTCATGCTTTTATCTCCTTGTATGCTTACTGATTCGCATTGAGATTTTTGCACATTTTTCCCCTTCAAGCTCTTCGATGATGTCCTTTATAAGATTTAGAGAGTGATGACTGGGGGCATAATCTTTTCTTTTTTTTCTGCTTGAATGTGAAAATCTAACAACTTTGGAAATTCTGGATTGAAATGGTATCCAACTGTAAGAGCCTCTATCTTGAATTGGATGGCCATGTGTACCTCGACCATTGATACCCCAATGATTCAAAGAAGTATTGATCTAACTATTGTCTTTTTGAGTGAGTTCTTTCTCCTATTGTGAAACACGATCTTACCTAAGGATGTGAACGATAAAGGGTCACTACAGGTAATTCACATTGGATTTAGAATGATCTCTTGGCTATTTGATGTATTTGTAATGCAAGGTGTATTCAGGTCATCACGACATTCATGTTTTGATGCTTATACAAATTGCTATATCAAAATGTACAAGATATTCAGGTCATCCTGGCGTTTGTGCCTTGGTGCTTATATCTAATCCGACATTCTAAAAACAAAATCAATATTCATATATCCATGGTTGTTGATCAGTGGGTGTTGTATTGATTCTTGTGCATAAAAATCAATATTCATATGTCTATGGTTTCATAGCTAGTGGGCATTGTATTGCTTTATCCAGTTACCTAAAAGTTCAATGATGATAACAAATCGACATATGATCAGTGACTAGGTCCTAGGTCTTAAGTTGCATTTCATTTTGCATGTCTCTTTGCATTTTGCATGTTTTCATATCTCACAACTATTTGGAAACACTTCAAAGCTTAAACAATTCTTCACATCTAACGAGAGCTGAGTCTCACTCGAAGGTCTCTTCATCAAACCATGAGCAGTAACCCTCTAAGGTTAAACATCCTTTTGACATAAGACTGAGTACTTGTCTTCATCAACCTACACAAACATATCATGTGTATCGCTGCATTTACATCTTATATCATTATCATTTGTTACATTACATTACATTCATTGCATATGCATAAATCATACATACATATTTTCATCATCAATTACATTTGCATAACATCCATACATATGAAAGAAATCATTGCATTGCATCGATCCATACATACATTCTACACTAATCATAGCATAAGCATAGCATGATATCATCATAAATCCACATCATGACAAGTATAAATGAAGTCACAATCAAAATATTGATCTCATATATATCAACAATCTTGAAATGTGTCAAGGGTGCACTACTGGCACAATATACAAAAGAATGAGCTCCGAAAAGCTATCAAAATCAGAATGGTATATCAATGATAAAGAAGAATAGAATATATCAAAACATAACCATAGGAATCAACTCTCAGCATGCTCCTTGATATCTGGTGGAGGAGGTGGTGGTGCATCTAGTATGACCTCTACCCTTGGTGCCCTAGCTCCCTCTAAGGCTGCCATGTACTTAGAGTATGTAGGTACTCTCTGCTCAGCAAAAACAATAGCATAGTATGCAGACACATAATAGGAGGCCTATGAGGTCTGATGGGTCACCTTTGTCTATAGTCTCCAAACCTTTGAGCGAAGCTCTACATGAAGCTTAGTGCGCTACCTGTCTACCTCCCAAAACCTCTCCTCCCATCTGGCACTCTGTACCTTTAGGTCCCTGACCTAAGCTCTGAGCTGTCTAATCATCTCTAATGAAGTCAAAGTAACAGTAGGCTCTGCTGTAGCTGCTGGCATCTTTGTATCCTATGCTGGCTGCTCTGGCTGCTGTCTAGTGGTCCCTAATCTATGCGCCTTACGGCATCTAACCTCCGCACCCAAATCAAATGTAGTGTCTACCTGTGTGGGATCTGCATCACCACCTACAAACTGCTCACCTACCAACACCTCATCTATGGCACTGATACTGCCCAAAGTACCCCGCTCACCCCTAGATCATCTATGTGACCCTGTGGATGTACCTATGGGAGAAGTAGAAGGACAAGGAGGCCTCATATGCCCAGATGATCTCTACAATGGAGTTGTCACTCTCTGTCTGGGCGGTGTTGGATGCACTGCCTATGGTCTCAAGCCCTGTACCATAGGAGCACCTGTAACATCCATCGCCTCCTCCATGGAGGGTATCAACTCTATAGGATCTAAGAATCTATGAATGGGATGATCTACAAGCCACACAATCTATCCGTCTATCACTCCTGCATTGACAACCTGTGGCCGGTAGTCCCAATCTCTACCTATAATGGCACTGTACTCCTCTGCACATAAGGAATAGGAGAGCCTCGGTGTCCATCTGAGCCCGATCTCATGCACAATGCGAGCATATGTAGTGTACTCTCGTGGGGTATCCTGTCTGTGTCCATACTAATGCCACACTCTGCTAATCAAAAATCTCTCCAAAATAGTGGGAGAGCAGCCAATAAGTACTCAACTCTGAAAAAGAAAACTATACTACTCCCTCGCAGTGGGCCAGACCTCTATCTACAAATATGGCCTCCAATGAACAAAAGTCATGTCATCTAGACATCACCGGAAGTACTCGGTATGACCCATCTGGACCTGTGTGACATAACCAGCATATGTATATATCACTAGCTCCTGTGGCTGCCGTTGTGTCTGAAAAATTGGTCTCAATACTGGGATATGCTCCCAGGCCCATATCTGTAATACAAGAGCTCTTAAAGCAAAGCTCTTGCAATCCTGATAAACGATCTCACGCATCTCTGAAAACATATGTGCCAAGAGGCACTGACCCCAGGCAAGCTCAGTGGGTGTCACCATAAGTAGTGCTACCATCAGAGCCCATCCCATCAAAAATTTGTTCTACTGATGGCTTGGCATGATGAGCTCCCCGATCATACCAGCAATAATGCACTCTAAACGGTGCGTCTGACCATATCACTGTACAAGGGTCTCCTAGGAAATGGACCCCATCAACTGAGTATCATCTCCAAACAGATGCCTAAAGGCATGAAGACCACCCTGACCAGAACTCACATACTCAGGATGTCGACTGCTATGAAATGGAATGCGTAGTATCCTATAGATGTCCTCTAGAGTCACGGTCATCTCTCCAGTAGGTAAATGAAATGTCTGTGTCTCCGAATGGAATCTCTCAATCAAGGCAGTCAAAAGGCCATGATTTACCCTAATGTCGGGTAAATGAATCAAATACTCAAATCCACAGGCAACAAGATGAACCCTCATCGGGTCCAGAAGCACGACACATAATCTTTGGGTAGCCGGGTATGAATGTCAGACGTGTACATCTAGATATGTCACGTATATCATACAAAAATAGTGCATTCTATCAGAAATTGGGTTCAATCACAGGCTAATGGTACAAAAATTGGACAGTCAGGTACTTTAGAAGGTAGGTTAACCAGTCAGATATCATAATCAGGCATCAGAAAAGTCAAATTTTAGCCCTAAAAGTCAGTTTTCAACACTCTATTTTTCATACAACAATCCAGACTGGCATCAAATGTCGTACGACACTCCACAGTATACCAAATGATAATTCATGGTCATACGACACTGCACCTGGGATCATACGAGTTTCGAGGGACCTGGTGAAATGTCATACGACACAAGGGTCCCTCTCATACGACACTTGGGTGGACTTGAAACAACAAAGGAAATTCAAATGAAGTGTCGTACAAGTCTGGGTTGAGACTCGTACGAGTTTTCAAACATGCAAAAATTAAAAAAGAAAAACGCGTACGAAAAAAATTTAAAAATGCTAGGAACATGAAAAATTTGCATTTTCAGCGGGGCACAAAGGTCCACGTACCGAATGTCCATACTGTCGAGATCTCTGGTATCTCCGGCTGTGCTCAAATCAATGCGAACTTACAGGAACCTTCAGATCTCACTGTTCTACCATTTTCTTGCTTAGAGGGCTCCGCACAATTTCCAAAGTCAAATGGTTGAAATGAATTGAAAATGACCCTTCAGGCCTTTATATAGCATTTGACCTAATTTTCAAAAGTGCTCTGTTTTTCATGAAAATTGCCCCCTGGCTAATTTCGACATTCTGAATCCATTTTCGGGATCAAAATTCAAATTTGAGATCGTTTAATATGTCAAAATTGTGATTTAAAATTTTGGGCCCAAGACGGTCTACTGCTTGTGTAATCAACCTTTAATCATCACAGACATCCAGTATTCAACTTAATTGATTATCTTACATTAAACTATCAAAATTTCAACTCATGGTCACACCTACTCAAACTTGGTCTTCGGGACCTCTAAATGATGCAGAATGCATTCTCGAACATGTATAACCACTTCTCAAATCAATTAGCATGCTTCTGAACCATATCACGCTGACTTTTCTTATCAGATTTCAATTTTAATCCCGAAGGAGGCATGGTATTGCACATCATTCAAAGTCTGTAATCTAATTTGAAATCATATCTTTGCTGAAATCGTATCTTTCCTCAATAATCAAGACAACAACCATGTCTAGTTACTGATTCATCAAAAAACCTCATTGCTCGGGGCAAATCTATCATCACTTGGGGCATATCAGATTCATCAAGATCCATATCAATCTGGTATTCTCCTAATCTTGTAAACTGTATCAATTTTTGCAACCATCGGGTCATAGTGTTCTTTCCTTGGTTCTTCGGCAACTAAAGGATTCGGATGTGATACCTGCTAGTTCTACTAAGACAATCGAGTCTAGAACCAGTCACTCACTTCTTTGCAATCATAAGGTTTAGAATCAGGTGTTTTGACACTTTTTTTTGCAATCCTCGGTTCATTTGCTGTTATAGTGAACATTATCTTTGGTCATTCAGGACCTATTATCTCCATATCAAATCAATATCAATCAGCTTCTGTCTCATATCAATTATCAATTTCGAATTAGTTTCATATCTTTATTATACACAGACTGTCTTTGAACCATTGCGCTTTGCACAGTAATTCAAAGAGGGGCAAAATGTAATACCCCAAAAATGGGCTATAAATTCATTAACCTCCTACATCTACAAATCGAATGAAATCAACATCGAAGTCCTAATCTAAGGCACATCTAAACATCATCGAATCCTAATTGATTATCTTAAATTCTGCATCGGGGAATATTCCTAGCAATATTCCTAATTATCTTAATTATCTTTAATTTAATGATTATTTGGTGATAAATCACATTTATCCTAAGTTTGATTAATTGAATATTTTAATATTTAATTAATTAGATTTAATATCTTGCCACTTAATTGTTTAATTAAATTTAATTCTATCTCTTATTAATTGTATTATTTAATTTTGACAATAAATCCAATATCCTTTGAATAATTGATTAAATTCTTATTTAATTGATTAAAGCAAGTTGTCATTATTTAATAATATAGTTTTTAATAAAAGTTTGATAAAATAGTTAATTAACCCATAAATTAATTATTTTATTTCAAAAATCAGTTAAGTTGAGAATAAATCACTTTATTTATTTATTAAATCATAATTATCCATGTGCACATTCAAGGACCTGTGAAACTCAAATTGGAAAATCAATGCAAGTTGTTAGCTTTTTGAAACTCAACATCTTTTTGAGTTTTAAAGTTGATCTAAACTTCTAATTTGAGTTGAACTGTGCTTTTGCATGATTTTTGTGACTTAATTATCTGTTATTTAAAAATAACTCAAAAATCAACCTGAGTTATTTGAGTGATTTATGGCTTTCTTCAATGCACCTCCAAAGCCCTGGATTTCTATAAAACCAAGGCTCAGCTCTTCAATTTCACATCTCGCAAATTGCAAACTTACTCTACAGGAATCATAGCATATCAGATTTGGAGAATTTGCACAATTGGAGCTTGAAAGATAAATTTGAGGATTCGAAGCTTTGTGAGATCAATTTCAAATTTATAGCTTTCATATTATTGTTAGAATTTTCATTCTCATATCATATCATTTCTAGATTAGCATTGCATATCAATTTCCATAATAGCATAGATTCATATTAGTTTTTCATATCATTGCATAGAAAATCCAAAAAAAATAGATTAATTGCATTCAATTCATATCTAGATCAATTGCATTCAAATCCTTCATTTAGGTGTCGTCTAGGTCACTGATCTCGATAGCAATCTGAGAACATCGATCTCGCACCTACTAGAAGGCAGTAAATCACTTGGTTAAATTAGATTTCAATTTCGCACGATTTTGATTATTGCTAACCTCTAATGTTTTACTGAAGTGTTGTGTCTACAGATCAGGTACAATTTTCACACACTACACTATATTCATCATATTTTTGGGCACAAACCATGGAAATTTATGGGTAAGATAATACATCAGGTAACATCATGCATCATAATCCAACATCCTATGATGCAATTTTATTTGCATTTAGTTTTGTGTTAAAATTAAAAAAATGCGCCATAGCACTTTGATTTGTCACCTTACTAAACAATGCAAATCTATTTTGTGTTATTTACTTATCATGGACAACAAGATCATAAATATAATGGTATTCATCAATGAAACCTAGGTTTTTAACCAGTTGGGTATAGTCTATAGCTTCACTCACTTTTCTTTTAGATGTAGTTTTTGGTTTCCCCATTACAGTTATTTGTTAAAAATAATGCTAAACAACTACAAGCCTCAATTTTTAAAATGAAAAACCTCAAGTAACAAGTTCAACACTTAATTCTAGTTCTAAAATCTAAAGCATGAGTTTAAGAAATAAAAAATGTGGGATGTAGGTGTTTTATATTTTCCTGGAATTTCTATTATAATAGACATAGTTTGTAGCATCCCTTAAAGTATTGTAGCTATTTCTAAATCTCCCTAATTAACTAGTCTTTCTAAGACTCCAAACACCAATGTGAGTCCGTTTATTTTAGAAGCCTCAAAATTTCAAAGCCTAAAAGGCAAAATTGTAGAATCATACAAATTATTAGTTTATAATTATTTCCATGACACAAAATTTATTACTTCTTTTAGAAGATTGTCAATCTAACACATTACATGTCATTTTTCTAGAATTTTTTAAAAAGTTCTTAATGCTTTAGAACTTTGATGAGAAATAGAGCTTATGTCATTAATTAAGTATACAATTAGAATTTAAGTACACTTTGGTAAATCCACTAACACAATATTTAGTGACACGCATCTCATTTTTAGAGAAGGTTTGTAGATATTGTTTATCTTTCCTACATTCAACCTAGAGTATGTTAGAAATAGGGAATACTGAGAGGGGGGGGTGAATCAGTATTCTACAAACTTTTACTTTTTCCCAGTTATGGATATAACAGATTATATTAACACATGCATAACATAAGAAGCTAAACAACATGCATAGCAATAAAACTAAAGAACTCATAACACATTATTTGTTCTCGAGGAAACCTTCGCCAAGGGAAAATCCTGGTGGGGATGGTACCCACAAAGATACACTAATCAAAAATATCCTGTTAAGGATGTTGACCCTATTAGGAGTCTATTACATGCATATAGTGTCTCAGTCCTAATTAAGGGACTATAGGCCTTGTTAGAAGCCTCAACCTTGTTAGGATTTGGCAGTACAGAAAGTGATTACTAGATGAGCCCACTGCCCAAACAAGTAATGTACAATATACACTGATTACAAAAGAAGGTTAAGGTACATAACCTTATACTGCTTGCATCAATATCTCTTCACTGCTCTTTCACTATTGCTATTACATATGCATCATATATCTCTCTACATATTACTTCTTGATTACATTACATTTATACAAATTATTAGGATTAATAACTTTCCAATCGGCTATCATATTATAAATAAATTTATCCAAGGGTTAACATCTAGGATGTTGTCCCTTTATATTGTTAAGTCATTATTTTGATAAACAAAATAATCCCTTAACTCTTTATCAATTATGTCTTCATATTCTGTCCTGTCGGCTTGACACTGTCTTTAGTAAAACTGTCATAACTTCTTCCGTACATGTCATACTAACTTGCACTCTAAGATGAGTCTTCAATAATAATCATATAGTCTATGTTCAAGTGCACAAGCATTGAACTTACTCCAATCAACATCGCAAACAAAAACTGTCTCCAAGTTCACTAGTAAAAACATTGTCTCACACTTAAACAATTTCACATTGCACTCTAACATACTAGATCTTTGACCTGTGTGATCTTCATGTAGATCATATTTTTCCATAATGACAACATCTATGTAACCAACTCAGCCAAATTGCCAACAATCTTCCCCTTTTTCATTGGTGGCAACATATGAGAAAATTGGCTAAGTCTACAACTTCAAAATCTCAAAATTGTGGCCATAGTATAAAATATATGCTATCCTTATAACTCCAAAAAAAACTTATCTCTAATATAATACTCCCCCTAAGAGTATCAATCCTTATCATTTTCTTATTAATTTTCTGCTATATATCTCTCCCCCTTTGACAACAATGACAAAATAAAGGTAAGGAGGGTTACAAAACTGTATTCACAAAAAGATTATACCTTAATTCAATATTGCAAAGCTAGTAGGCTTGCAACACAATATGCAAAATCAATCTTTATAGCCTCTAACTCCTTCTCCCATGATTTCTTAACAGAATCTACCACACTAAGTAGTGCGCATAATCCATAAGATGCTATCTCACATGCTTGGAGATTCTCAAAGCTAAAATTTTGAAAAGGTGTCTTAGTTGAAAGACATTATTCCAATTGCCCTTCAATAATACTTAACTTCATAGAAGTGTGCTCTCTTAAAAGAGTGAATCTTTTCATTTTCCTATCTTTTTCATCTTGCAAAATTCTGATTTCATCATATATCATACAAATTTTCTTCTCAACATCAAATACCTTCACATTGGGGATTGAAAGAAAGTTAGTTTCATTCTGAATTTCTACTTCCTTCATCTTCATCTTCTAATCTTCTTCTATTGTCAAGGTCTCTGATTTTGTACACTGGATGTACAAAGATTTTCCTCTTTCCAAATTCTTCCTCAAGTCCTTTATACAGATATCAAGATTGTTGATATCATTCCTAATATTCTGGCTAATGTTCAAAAGCATTTTGGCCTCATAGGATGCTTGAGCTTTCACTTTTTCTATATCAAATAGATTTGTGAATTCACTGTCAAAAGTGTTCATCACTTTCTTTGCTTTCTCCAGAGGGTCAGCTTCTACAATTTGTGTAGTTACAATGCCTTGTAACTTCTTAGTAAGTTCCTTCAGGCATCCTTCAAGAATTTTTACTTTCTTGTTCTTTCCAATGATCTTGTTCAAGTATGTGATCAATTCCATCTGATCATCATCATCTACTTCCTTTCCCAAATGCTCAATTATAGATCCAATTTGATTCTTCTTTCCAATCTCAGGAGTAAGACTGATATCTTCTTTAGTGGGAATAGGTACTTTTTTTTTCTGTCACTGAGGGATCTACGACTATGGTCTATGTTGTCTCTTCTCCTTTGGTAGTTTCTTTCTCTTCAAAAGCCAAATTGTCAACAATGTTTTCCAGATTCTTGAATACATTAACATTAGTATCCAAGGTGATCTTTGTTCCTTCTACATTCATGACTTCATCTTCAATGTTAATGGCTGGTGGAGAGGGAATGTCCTCTTGTTCTATTTCACCTGCTTTCTCTACTGCAACTGATGGTTCTCCAACATTTTCTGACATAACCTTGATGATTGCTTGCTTTGTTTCTAAATTAACTTCTTCATATCTGCCTCCCATAATCTGAATGGTTCTCTTCTTGGTTCTCAAATGGGTGCTTAAAGCTTTCATGATCTGACTAAAGTGTGCTTCATCTTTTACAACACAAAGCTTTCTTACAATATTTTCTCTAATAGATGTGTCTTCCTTTGATGCTCTCTTCTTCCTATTCACAAGTTTATTGTACAAATCATCAGGTATCTTACCCAGAATTGTATCAAACTTCTTATCAAACAAAATCATATGTTTTACCACTGCATTTTCCAGATTTAATCTCTCTGCATAATCATAGTGTCCATAATACTTATTCATTCTTGTAAAGTCTCCATCCTGAATGATCTACTCATTAAGCTTCTCAACTTTAGGTTTCCAAGTTTTCTTCTAAATAGAAGTGTCATCATCTTTGATTTCTACAATTTTCCTTGGAACTGGTTGCACTAATGTTTTTTGTCTCTTACCTGGTCCAGTAGCACTCTCTTTTACTCTTTTTCTAGGTGTGGAGGAAGTGGATCTAGTGGATATCTTTGCTTCTTGATCCTTCTCAATTTCTTCCACTTTCACCTTAACTTGTGTTCCTTCTTGTTGTGCTGCAATTGATGATAAAGGTGGAATAGAAAAAACTTCTTTTTGCCCAATATCTCTGATTACTGTTGTTGTTTTCTTTGCTACCAAGAATTCATGCTCAGTCATCCCTGTATCTTTTAGAATTTTTTTGATAGTACTCTCAACTCTTTTCTTTGACTACTTCTCTTCAAGTAAGGTCTTTATGGAGTTGAAGTTCTCCTCAAAGGTTCCAAACCTGTTACAGTGAACGTCCAACTTGCACTTAAGTGACCTACTCACATATCCTTCTATCTCTACCTTAGATATCTCATAGCCAAGAGGGTCTATGAACTCTGTTCTAGGTTCTACTGCTTCAATGTAGGTAAAGTCAGTATCAACCATGAAACATATCTCATTTTTATACTTCTCCACAAGAGACTGTGGGATCCTTGATCTGCTAGACACTATATCCTGAAATGTCTTGATTACCAATACTGCACTCTCATTCACTTTATCAATAATGTGCCTTCTGTACACTAGGTTAATCCTTTCCATTGTAGTTTGGCCATCATTCCAGTCATTTCCAATTGTGTAAGGAAATCTTCTCAATAGATGAAAAAAAATATAGGTAATTAAGGATGAGAATCTAAACTGTGTATACTTAGTTTTCTTAATTTTTCCAAATTCTCAAATAGTTGAATTCTCAGAATCTCACACATATCAACTTGCACTTTGTCAACACACATTAGATAAGTTGCATGTATCATTCCAGCTACCATGTCATCCTCTCTTGAATTTGCACAAAACTTAGTGGTTAGGATCTTGCATAAGTATCTGACATCATCTTGTTGAATCTTAATAATCATAATTCCTCTACCATTATAGGATGAATTTGTGTTGTCTATGACTATTTTCCTCATGTTCTTCTCATTTAAAGGAATGGCTCTAGTTTTAGATAGTCCAGTGACTTCATGAATCAAATCAATTGTGATATCTATCACTCTATCTTCTAACCAAAACTTCCCATTATGAATTCTGCTTAAGATTATCTTAGTACATTCTTCATTGTCAAATTCATACTGTAATGCATACTTAATGATTTCATTATCTTTCAAATGTTCAAATCCTTCCTTCAATGTCATGTCCTGATTGTAGATCTTCTGATATTCCTTGGTGAAACCACTATCACTAATAGTCTCTAGTTTGCATCCAAGATAACTTTTAACATTCTCTAGATGTAAAACTACATCTGGTACAGATTATAAAGCTAACCTAGGATCATCTTCCAAGGGTTCTACTGGTTCCCTTTTCAACTTAGGTCTATTTTTATCTCTGACATTGTGAAAAGAAACATCCATGATTTCTTCTAATTCCTTCACTGATTTAAAGATTTGTCAAGTAAAATACCTTGATTTCATGATTTTAGGGCTTGCGTAGATTCGACACAAAATTCTTTTCCAAATCCTTACAAAATGCTTCCAATCACTACTCTTTGATCTCCTTAACACTTGAATTCACTTTGATGATCAAATAATACTGATCATGACCTTTTATTAATTCAATCTTACTTAGATCTAACATCGCATTCAATTCTTTTGCTACTTCTTTCCAAAAAGCTAATTCTGCTAGCCTGCAAAACTTAAAACTTCTTGCGATCTCGCAAAACATAATATTTTTCTTTGCACTCTTAACCATAGCATTAGAACATCATATACTACCTTGCATTAACTACGCAAGACTCAGTTCATCATATATCTACTTCTACACTAATCTAAGTTCCTATTCTACTGTAATTTTAATAAATTAAGTACTTTGAGATGGGTTAGGTAAAGATTCATTCTTACCTTTTAATGCTTCACCTTCCTGATTACCTTCAATATTGAATATGTCTCCTTGATCTGTGCTTTTGATAAACTTCACTTCATCTGAATTACTACAGCATCCTTTCTGACTGTTACTTGCATCTTCATTTCTTCTTGCATGATTTCTAGGATTAGGATTAGGATAAAAAATTCTATTGTTCATTCTGCAAAACCTTGTTGTATGTCCAATCTTGTTGCATATTTGACAAACAATTCCATTGTTTCCATATCTTGGTCTAGGCTGATTGATCTGTGATCTACAATTTCTAGCAATGTGTCCAACCTTGTTGCATCTATAACATATTACTCCATTTCTTCTGTTCATATCTTCAGTAGGTTTCTTATCTGCATTGTTAGTATTCCTAAACATTCTACTACCACCATTATTCTCAATAAATTTAGGTTTCCTACATTCAATAGCTCTATGTCCAAAACCATGACAATTATAACAATAACCATTAAGAGGTTTGAATTTCTTACCTGTGCAATCTATCTTCATATGACCAATAGTATTACAAGAAAAACATCTACCTTTGAATTCTCTTTGCATACCTTTGGGTGATTCCTCTTGCTTAGGTGATTCTTCTTCTTTAGGTGTATCTTCAGACTTGTTAATCTCATCAGACTTATTCTCATCTATGCTTTTAGATATTTTCAGATCTGGTTCCTTGCTTTCTTCATTAGCTTTAAAAGTGTTGAATCCAAGACCAGTCTTATCATAGAATGGTTTTTGATAAGATATTTGTTCATCAATCTTCTCACTAGTTGAATATAGCCTTTCAAGTTGTTGTTTGGATTGCGTCAGTTCACCTTTCATAATTTTATTGTATTTCTCAAGTTTAGCATACTACAAATTGACTTTCTCAAGTTCAGATGTTACTTTACCAAGTTTAGATTTTAGTCCTTCATTTTTAGTCTTTAGACTTTTATTCTCAGATTTTAGATTTGCTTCATTCTTACAATTTCCATCTTTTAGACTAAGCTTCAAATTTGCTATCTTCAGTTCATGCTTAAGGATCTCATTTTCTTTTTCTAAATTTTCATGATAATCTTCAATAAAAACTTTGGATTCCTTTTCAGATCTCAGATCTTCCAACTTGTTTTTCAGTATCTCAATGAGGTTCTTTGCATCATCATGTTTTCTTTTCAAAGTGTCTTTTTCAATAGTAAGCAAGTCAATCTGTTCAAGAGCTTCTTCAAGATTCTTCTAAAGTTGATCCATATCCATAGAGATCTTACTCAAGCTACTAGGCTTTCTTTGAATGATTCTTTTCCGAGTAACTAAGATCTGATACCAATTGTTAGAAATAGGGAATACAGAGAGGGGGGGTGAATCAGTATTCTACAAACTTTTACTTTTGCCCAATTATGGATATAACAGATTATCTTAACACATGCATAACATAAGAAGCTAAACAACATGCATAGCAATAAAACTAAAGAACTCATAACATATTATTTATTCTTGAGGAAACCCTGGAAAAGGGAAAACCCCAGTGGGGATGGTACCCACAAAGATCCACTAATAAAAAATATCATGTTAAGGATGTTGACCCTATTAGGAGTCTATTACATGCATATAGTGTCTCAATCCTGATTAAGGGACTATAGGCCTTGTTAGAAGCCTCAACCCTGTTAGGAGTTGGCAGTACAGAAAGTGATTACTAGACGAGCCCACTGCCCAAACAAGTAATGTACAATATACACTGATTTAAAAAGAAGGTTAAGGTACATAACCTTATACTACTTGCATCAATATCTCTTCACTGCTCTTTCACTATTGCTATTACATATGCATCATATATCTCTCTACATATTACTTCTTGATTACATTACATTTATACAAGTTATTAGGATTAATAACTTTCTAGTCGGCTATCATATTACAAATAAATTTATCCAAGGGTTAACATCTAGGATGTCATCCCTTTATATTTTTAAGTCATTATTTTGATAAACAAAATAATCCCTTAACTCTTTATCAATTTTGTCTTCATATTTTGTCCTGTCGGCTTCACACTGTCTTTAGTAAAACTATCATAACTTCTTCCGTACATGCCATACTGACTTGCACTCTGAGATGAGTCTTCAATAATCATCATAGAGTCTATGTTCAAGTGCGCAAGCACTGAACTTACTCTAATCAACATCACAAACAAAAATTGTCTCCAGGTTCACTGGTAAAAACATTGTCTCATACTTAGACAATTTCGCATTGCGCTCTGACATACTAGCTCTTTGACCTATGCAATCTTCATGTAGATCATATGTTTCCATAATGACAACATCTATGTAAGCAACTCAGCCAAATTGCCAACAGAGTATACTTACATTGATGATCTGTGCTCATCCAATGAACTACAATATCCATTGTCAGTTTTTATTGGACGTTGGGTCCTATAGACTCTTTGGCCTCATCACCTGACATGTCATCATTGTAGACCCATTCTTTCATTCTACTAAAGAATAACACAAAATGGTTGTATGTGTCCCTTTCTGGAAGAAGCTTGTAAAAATTATTAACCTTCAGAAGTTCCGCCCAAAATTGAGCTTATGTCGTTGATCTGTGATCATCCAATGGTTGTTAAATTTTATATAGTATTATATATTATCTCTTATTTTTCTTATACAATGCAAAGGTAAGTGTATTTTTAATTAGCATGATTATAAAATAATATATTGATTATGGTTATAGTTTATAATGTCTATGAATTTATTGATTATTTGTTTTGGTTTAGAAATCTGAAAAAAAATGAATCCTAAAAAATTGTATAGCATTGATATGGATTGTGGAAATATTGCATATTTGGTTTAATAAAATTTTAATAGGGTATGTGCAGGATCATGGTATGCCAAAAAGTGGCAACGTGAAAAAGAAGTTTTGATTGATAGACTCTTTAAAAAATAACTATAACTTTCAAACAATATAACATTTTTGAAATCTAAAATATACATCACATTCTATTCTTCACTTAATACAATAATAATAGTAAATAATTCTTTCAATTTGATGAAGTTTAGACTAAGTTAAGGTGGTTAGACACGAGAGTGTTTATATGCAGGAAAATTTGTAGAAGAAAAATCATAATTAATTATTTATATGGAAAAAATTATTAAAAAAAATACATTAGATCTGGACATGAGTCTACTAATTTTATCTATAATCTTATTAAAAAATATTATCATTTGATTTTTTTAATGTTGATTTTGTTTAATGTGGTGAGACATACGCCTACTTATTATCTTTCTAGTCTAGATTGAAAAACTTATTAAAAATAGCTATAACTTTCAAACTGTATAACATTTTTTAAATCCAAAATATGTGTCACATTCTATGTTTTTCCTACTACAAGAAAAATAGAAAAAGTTTTCAATTTGATAAAGTTTAGACTAAGTTAACGTGGTCAGACACGATATTTTTTGTATTTTGGAAAAGTTGTAGAAGAAAAATCATAATTAATTATTTACTTGGAAAAAATTACAAAAAAATATGTGTCACATTTGGACATGAGTCTACTACTTATATCTAGTATCTTGTAAAAAAAAAATCATTTGATTGTGTTTAAGGTGGTCAGACATACACCTACTTCTTCTTTTTTTCCTAAAAGTACTACTACATTGAAATTTTCAACATATTGAATAATTGTTTTTCAAAAAAGGCCTAGTATCTTAGAAACTAAATTCAATTTTCTATAGATTCTCTTCCTATATATTTTTTATATAATATTTATAACTTGTTCAAATTTTTATGTCAACTTGCCTAAACCTGATTTTATGAATTTTCATTGCCACTTAAGGGCCTAGTTTGACATACCATGATCTTGCACATACCCAATATTATTATTATTTAACTTTTCAAATATATATAGATAAATAATAATAAGTTTTTAGCTTATATGATTTATAATTATATTTACTATTGATATATACTATCTTTTTTTATGTATAATGTAAATGTTATGAATGTTTATAATATAAGGTAACAAAATTATATTTAATTTTTTTCTATTTAATTTTATTTATATTTAATATTTTAAATTTTATTTTTATTTTTTTATTTTATTTTATTTTTTATCGGTAAAAGGCCGAAGCCCTATAAATTTTTATTTATATATATAAGTTTTAATTACATGTGACCCCGCTCACTGCGGGCACTAGTAGGAAAGAGTGGGGTGGAGAAAACCTACAGCCTAGCCCGGGACCAAAGGTCCTGTACTTATACATAAATTACATGGGCATACCCATGACTCAACAATTGTCGAGATTTGTATAATACATAGTCCTTGTGGGCATTCCCACGTCGGATTAGAAGAGGAATACAAACTTTCAAAGGGCATGCCCAATGCTCGATATTATCGAGATTTAAAGTAACATTTATTACATTGCTGCTGTTTAAAGTTACAGTTTATTGTTACAAACAATTAGAAAGTCTTTTGGATATATCCATACTAGATTCTTTGATGACCATGTGATATAGGTAACTTCTTGATTATGTCCTCCTGAAAACCACAGCATAAAGCTTCCCCACCGAAAGGTTAAGGGTTAGTCTGAATTGAGATTTTGAAAAGAAAGAAAAATTGTATTACCTTCATCCATAGTTGTGAATATGAGGAGCCTGCTTCACTTAAAGGGGTTAATGCCATATAATTTCTAAACTGATCAGATCAGTGTCCGAGCAATTCCCTTGTGACAAAGTCATTATCAGAACATGTATAAGAGAAACCTCCATTAATTTCCGGATAGTATCATTTGATTTACATAAATATCTTAAAGTTTATTGAGCTGTAATCAATTAGATTAGCCTAACAGTCTGCCCCTTCTAATATAAAGCTATTATTGTTAAAGGGGTAGCAATATCTGAGAACCCAATATAGGATATGTAATCAAACATTATTCAGCATATTAATGACTGACCTATGCTGGATACTATTTGAGCATATCTAGCTATAACTATATATATATATTATATATATTTGTATATATAAATATATACCGTGATCATCCTAGCCTCTTGAAAAAAATAGGTCTTTATTTATTTATATATATATATATATATATATATATAGTGATCGGCCGTTCTTACTGAGTATACAATTATTTATATATGTATATATAAATACAGTGCTCTACCTATCTAACTAAATATATAAGTCTTTATATATATATATATATATATATATATATGAAGAGCAATGAATAGATTCCCATTAGATAGATACATAGAAAAGTATAATGAGAGGAACAAAAAGATAAGGAGTGCTTTAGGAATTTAAAGATACAGTAAGTAAAGATCAATTAATGAAAATGAATCTATGACCTTGATCATTATCTTCATAGTGTACTATTCCCCTATACTAAAAATTCTTTATAAATATGTTTCAAAGCATATCTCTGGGTCCATACTTTATCACATTAGTGAAGATTATAGGAAGGTCAACTAAGATTAAAAGTACATCCCTTCATTGACGTGCACATATTATGCTTGAGGAGAGATATAACTATAAGTGTAATTTATTGTCATCATATATATTTACTTAGATGTTCAAGTGACCGGATCAATGATTTGAATCCATTATTCCAACATGCCATATTATTAATAACTGTTACCCTATCATATATAAACCAGTTCTGAACTTGTCCAAATTTATGAAAACTTAGTTATATGTGAAAATAGGGGTACTTTCCTATGTGCCTATACTTCTATAATCCCAGCTTCTTCGAAGAGAAAAGAGCTGAGATTGGCCTAGATCGGTCAGTTCAGATACAAGTATCTTGGTAATATACTACTTTTTTGTATATGTGTATCTATATATGCATTGCGATCTTTGTCCATAAAATCCATAAACTTAGAGAGCGGAAGCCTTAAAATAAATTCTACAAAGAGACTGCTAATGTATGGGTCTAATCCTTTACTAATACTCTTGACAAAGGAACACAGTTTGTGGGTTTATTTTATTAACGATTTACAAGTGCATGGGTGAATGATACAGTATGGAAATAGTGCTGAAGGGTTGAGAGAAATATTCAGGTGCTTGAACTACTAAGCATTATTAATCGCCTCATTGTGTGTATATTGCCAATAGACATGTTAATTTCTATAGACAGCTAAACGCTTCTAGGAAACATTAAGGTTACTATCTCCAAGCTTTTTATGATAAGCTTTCATTCAGAAAGGCTCCATAGGGGATGAGCACAGACGGTAAAGGTTATTAAACCAGCATTGCCATGATCCAGCTAGGACAATCTATTATCCCTACTGAATTCTAACCATTTCTCAGATACTTTACCTTGCTTAAAATTTATAGACACGCATTAACTTCCTCTGTTAACATTATAATCTATCTACAATCCATTCTTGGTCACTAAAGCAATAAATGAAAAGAGCAGACTAATTAAGATAGTAAACTTACTTTATCTAATTTGATATCCATATATATGTCCATAATTCATATACAAAAGGGCCCTTGAAGTCCTTTGCCAAGGCCTATTCATCTAGACTGTATTTAGCACCAGTTTTATACAAAAGGAACCCTTGGAACCATTTACCAAGTCCTGCTAGTTAATAGGCAAATATCACATTAACAACTATGTAAGTCTTAGTTCTATTATATTGATGGAACTTTAAACTAGATTAGAGGAGCTACCCATGCTTAACTATATATATCTATTAACAGAAGGCTAGGCTAAAATCTTCAAAAAACTTAAAAGCTCTGAGTTTCTGCACTACTAGTCCTGGTTTTGCTGAATGGCCATACTTTTCTAGGCGTTGCCCTTTCTGATGATGACAACAATGCACTCATCCTCTACCTGATTCTTCTTACTTTTCTTGGTGCATCTAGGGATCTTCGAAGCCATAATGTGTAGGTTGGGTGGAGGGATGTTGTCCAGATCTGGAGGTATGTCAAAACCTTCCAGTCTCCAATATTTCAACAACCAGCTATTGTCAGCCTCTTCCTCAAGAATTTCCTTATAAAGAAAGTCCATGTTCCTTGCCATTTCAGGCCAATGGAAATCAAATGTATCTTCATCCTTGAAAGCTAACATAGCTATCCTTTGTGATTGAGGAATCTTATCCAGCTCTTCCATGTTTGTCTTCATTGTTACTTCTGGGTAAGGAATTGTAAGCTCATTGTTAACATAGTGTACCATCTTGTCCAAACCACCTAGATGCTCCTCATCAAAAATCTCTCTACAAACCCTGATTATGTCTCCCTTACTCTTACTTGCAAATATGGATAGGGAAATAAACTAGCCTATCACCCCTCCATTGGTTCTATACATGTAAAGATTGTTGAAATGTTGGTCACCAATTGATTTTTCAATAGCTCTCCTGGTTGAGTCAGGCACTGGGTTGAGGATTTGGTTCCATCTTTCCAAGTAAATAGAACCTCGAAAAGCCATGGCTCGATCACCCTTAGTGTAGAAAGTGCACAGTCTAGATTCCATGGTGTCTCATAAAGGTCCTTTGCTTGATGACCTAAATATATATATATATATATATATATATATTAAATTGAACTTTCTAGTCTATCCTAGAGAATTCTAAGGGTTTAATGATTAAAGAGAGATATCCCGCTCCGGGTGGATTTAGAGGTGTTTTGGAAATGAGTACTTCTTGATTAAGATGAGGAGGAAATGTCATCCCTGTCCTTCATTCTTTCTTCTAAATAGCCAGATACATACAAAAAGGACCTGCCTGTAATGAGGGTTTCTCCACATACTCATTTCATTCTTATATATGGGCTTAAGGTTGCCAAACCTGCTTTTTATGAACTAGTTCAGGGGTAATGTCCAATGATGATATTGTCAGATGCCAGAAGGTTTCGTATTCCTATTTTCTATACTATGTCTATAACTTATCATCGTTAATATTTTAGTATTAAAAGTGTGTCATAAAATTGAGATAAAAACTGCACCAAGCAGCAAAAGGTGAGATAAACTTCCAACTATGGTAGCTAAAGATCCTTTATTATATTCATACTAGATCTTTTAATTATATGTCTGCTCAGATCAAATCTTAAAATAAAATGCTCTATTCTCTTGCTAGAGAAATCATTAAAACTCATTATTGTAATGAAAAAGGTTATGCGATAAGAGGGGGAGAAACTTAAAAGTCAAAAAAAAGGGAAACTAGTATTTGCTATCCTACTCTTTGCCTTTGAATAATTTATTGGAGATTTGTTAAGGGACCCAGAGATTGTTGTATTCTAATGGCTACCCATGAAACTCCTAGATCCTTAAAAGTACGAAGAGGATCCTATGGTTAAAGGGTCTAATAATGAGATTCATGTATCCTAATAGGGGAATCAGTTTCCCAATCTTCCTACATGGGGTAAGGTACCTTCTGTATCCTTATCAGAATAGTGCCTCTTGAGAAGCTATTGTATATAATGTTCCATTATTACTTCTCCATTGGCACCTAGATTAGCTAACTTGTCAGCCTCTATATTTCCTTCTCTATAAGTATGTCTGATTTCATAATTTGAGATACTATCCATTAATATATTGATCTCTTCTACTTTTGAATTCAAAATCCAATTAGGGGTTTTTTTAGTACGAATGGCATTGATAATAATTTGGGAGTCTCCTTCAATAACTACTTTGGAAATGTTGAGTTTCTTACATAATTTAAGCCCTTCTAGTGTTGCTATACATTCAACCATATTGTTAGTCGTAGGGCTAATGGGTCTCACAAATTTTGCTACCACTTCTTACTTCCAATTGTGGATGATCCCACCTATACCTGCTACCCCAGGGTTGCCTCGAGAGGCTCCGTCAAAGTTGAGTTTATACCATCCAACTTTTGGGGTGATCCATTTGCATGATGCTCTGTCTGCTTTAGTTTTGGAGCCCCCTTTACCATAGAGGGGGGGGATAGCTAATTTTGGCCATTTGCACCTGATTCTGTTATCCCAGCTCTTAAAAGAGTCTTCATAGCTCTATTTCTCTCGGAGCTTGCTGTTAATAATTTCTACAATGGATGCTTCTATCTTGTTAGTTATTGTGTTCCATGTTAATTTTTTATCTGTAAAAATCCTTATGTTTCTTTCTTTCCATAATTCCCATGTTACTATTGAAGGGGCTATTATCTAGATATCCTTGAAAAGGTTGTCTTTATAAAGAGAAGGCCATGCTTTGAGTTTGTTGATTAAATCAAAATGTGAAGTAGATTTCCATCCTAAACTCTGATGCAGCCAATTCCAACAATTCTGGGAGAAAGGGAAATTAAGGAGGATGTGATTGACATCTTCAGAATGGTTTTCACACAGCAGGCATCTAGATGGCCCTTCGAATCCTAATTTATTAAGCCTATCTGCTGTAAGAATTCTATTTTGTAAAGCCACCCATAGAAACATACCAGCTTTAGGGAGGCGGGATTTGTTCCAGCAAAGATTCAAAGGTATGTCTATGTTATTCATATTTTGGTCCCTAATAATTTATTTATAACCCTCCTTAACAGAGTATTTCCCATTGTTAGAACCTGCCCATATTAAAGTATCGGATCTATTTTTAAGTGTTACCTCTCTAACTTTTAGGATTGCCAAGAGGTTGTGCTTCTCATGCCATACATCCTCAATTATGTTTAGAGCATTCCAGTTAGGGCCTTCCATCATGCCTAAGTAGTCCTTAACATATAAGCCTATATCTCTTTTACATACTTCTATAAATTCCATGGAGAAGCCCAATTTGTTAAGGGGGATCAAGCCTACCCATGAATCTTCCCAAAATAAAGCTTGATTGCCTACTCCTACATCCCAAGATAGGTATTTGCTAATAATCCTTCTACATTCCTTCATAAAATTCCATATCCGAGAGCCTTTCACATGTGATTGTGACCTGAAAATGTTGATGGGGTCCGCATTAAGGATATACTTATGTAATAAAATTCATGCCCACTTACTGCTTGATTTCTTGTACATTCTCCATATGAGTTTAGCCCCAAGGGCTTGGTTTTGCCAAAGTAAATTTTTGATACCTAGACCCCCTTTAGATATCGATTTACATAGAGTTTCCCATTTAATAAGGGCAGTTTTTTTGTCTTCGGAGGGACCTTGCCAATAAAAATCTTGAAACATTTTATCTAATTCCTTTCTAACGCAAATCGGGAGAGGTAGGACAGACATATGATATGTGGGAATGGCTGAAAGGACATATTTGATCATTGTTGTCCTGCCTCCTTTAGTTAACCATTTTCCTTTCCAGGAGCTCTTCTTATTTTGAACTTTGGTTATGATTTGTTGCCATAGTTTGGATGATAAGATACCTCTATCCAAATCAATACCTAAATATTTACATGGAAATCTGCCAATTTTATACCCCATTATACCACAAATTTCTTTTTCGATTATCGGGTGAGAATTAATAAAGAAAATTTTTGACTTAGTAGGGTTAACATGTTGACCTGAGGCTTTCGGGTAAAGGTTTAAAATGTCTTTGAAAGCTTTCGCTTCTTGTCTATTGGCAGCTCCAGGTAGAATTGTATCATCCGCAAACTGTTGGTGGGTAATATTCGGGATGCTCTCTGAGGCCTTTAATCCCACTATTTTCCCTTCCAAGTGTTGCTTTGTGATTGATCTTCCTAATGCTTCTGCCATAATGACATAGAGAAAAGGCGATAACAAATCTCCTTGTCTAATGCCTCTGGAAATACTGAAAAAGCCTTCCGGGGTACCATTGACAAGAATAGAAATTTTGGGGGTTGAGATGCAATTAAAGATCAAGTTAATCCATTGTCTAGAAAAACCAAATGCCTCCATACATTTGCACAGGAATCTCCAGTCTACTTTATCATATGCTTTTTGGATGTCAATTTTCATTAGCATACTAGGTTCCTTTGTTATTTGAGTGGTATGAATTAATTCTTGTGCTATAATAATTCCATCCAGAATCGACCTGTTTGCTACAAAACCGGTCTGCTCTTCCAAGATTATCACTAGAAGGATGGTTTTGAGTCTATTTGCTAAGCATTTTGAGAGGATCTTATATATGAAGTTACATAGGGAGATTGGTCTAAAATCCCCAGGCTCTGTACTCTCATTTTTCTTTGGAATTAGAGTAAAAAAGGTGTTGTTGATTTCATTTAATATAGCTCCAGAATTCCTAGTAGCTTCCACAGCTCACCATACCTCTTCTCCAACAAAATGCCAACATTTTTGGAAAAAGCCATCTTGGAAACCATCTGGGCCCGGAGCTTTATCCGGATGGAGTTGAAACACTGCTGCTTTAACTTCTTCTAATGAGAGCTTGTTATTCATAATTTTATTGTCAGACTCTGTAATCAATTTAGGGATGGCTTTAAGCATTTCGTCTTGGGCATAAAGATCAGTTGCTTCTGTAGAGTTGAGAAGGGAATTATAAAAATTTGTTAGAACGTTTGAAATCTGTAAGGGATCCTCAGTTATAAGTCCCTCGGATGTCTTAATTTTGGCAATTCTGTTAATGCTCCTTTTAAAATTAGTTGTGTTGTGAAAGAAATTGGTGTTTTTGTCTCCCTCCTTAAGCCATGATTCCCTTGATTTTTGCTTCCAGAAAATTTCTTCCTTGAGGAGGATATCATTGTATTTAGCCATCAATTCTTTTTCCTTATGGTAACTAAGATCATTCATACCTAGTTCTATTACTAAATTGTAAAGATCAGTTATTTCTTGTTCTATCTGGGCTTTTTCTTTGAAAATGTTATTGAAATGATTCTTATTCCATTCTAACGCTTTATTTTTTATAGTTTTTAATTTTTCTGTTAAGCAGAACATTTTTTATCCTTTGATCAAGATTTGTTTCCACCATTCCTCAAGAAGGTTTATGAATTCTGGATTTTGGAACCACATAAATTCAAATTTAAACGGGTTCCTCGAGGGTTTGGTATATTTAATATTTTAAATTATAACATATATAAATAATGAATTAAATGTAGAAATAGTTAATTATATTGAGAATTTTAAACTATAATTTTCACTTTAAAGATTTTAATAATTTATATTGAATATATCTTATAGTTATATAAATAGTTAATTTTTATATGTATGGAAATTTAAATTATACTATTATTTAACCTTTTAAAAATATATAAAGATCAATGATAACGTCTCCCACCAATCACTTTGACATGTTACACATGACTATTTTCTGAAGGAATTTTTTCAAGATTTCCATCCTTCACATAATCTATCCTAAAATAGAGCTTATGCAATCAATTAAATTATAAACCTACTAACACAATACTCAGTGACATGTGTCTCTTTTTCAAAGAAAGTTTTTAGAAATTATTTATCCTTCCCAGATTTGGCCTCGAATAAACCGTATGCCATTGATTTGTGATCATCCAATGGATTACAAAGTATGGTATTCATTGTCACAATGGATTGGGGGTCCTATAAGATTTTTGGCCATGTCATGTGACACATAGAATTTACATTAATTTAACTCAACCCATTTTTTCATTCATCTGAAAACTAATTAAACACAGTGACATGTTTTACTTTTCAAGATAAATTTTGTAGAAATTTTTGACCTTCAAAACTTCAGCCTAAAATAGAGCTTACATTGTTCAAATTATTAAATATAATATTTGATATTTAATTAATTTTCCAATTTAGCATTAAAAATGGATTTGATTTCCCATCTCGACTCCAACCTGGATTTTATCCAAATCTTTTATTACAACTTTCCAAATCCATTGAAGAGATAATTTTATCGCTTTGATCATTCCAACAACTTGCAACATTTTCTCATGATAACACCTCAAAAGCATGAGTTCTTCTTCCGAACCTTAGGATATCTTCACTTTGCCCAATGGACATGATTTAATTTCCCAAAATAAAATTTCCTTACCTTCGTGAACTATGTTTGAGCGCATCAAAACCTTGCATATGGATTTTTCCTTTCCAAACACTCTTTGATGGGTTAGAAAATATGTTCCTCATTATGCATGGGTGGGGATTGGGATCAGCTAAAGATTTTCTATTTGGAAAGGTTCCATGAGTGAGTCCAATTTGTGCCTGAGAAGGACCTCAAGCGGGATTCCTTGTGAGTAGCGGATTCCATCCTCTTGGCACATTATGTGACTGAGGCACACTTGTGCCTGAGAAAGTGCATTAGCGGTATTAGGAGGTATTGGAAGACTTTTTACTAAACAATCATCCCGCGACTGGCATTGTTTTGCGCTCAAAAAGACCCCTGGGCGAGATTTTGGGTTGGTGAAGGATTTTTATTTGCAATAACATTCCATGATTTGTTGTTTGCTGGGGAGGGTCCATGGTGGATATTTCTTGAATGTACTATTTTATTCTTGGACTTTTTTATTTCGATGTTGTGAGCGTCATTTGATTACATAAAGCCTTGATTAAATTTCCTTGGCTATTAGAAATATGTGTTGGACACTATCAGAAAACTTCATGCTTTTCATAGTGATTTCTCATGCTGGGCATTTTCTTCTTTAAAATAGAGGCAATGGAGGTTTCTTCTCCTTTTTCCCCCCTCTTCGATGAAAATGATCTTGGGGTCCGATTTGGGATTGTCAAACTTTTCATTTTATCGAAACAATGCTTTCCATAGTGTCGTGATAATCCAATGCTTTCAGAGATTTTGTTGAGGCATATGAAGAAAGACATCAGGGTCATTTCTTGAACCTGAGTGCCAAAAGGATATTACGCTTTGAAGTTTTTTTGCCTTGTTGATGACGCGCTTCATAATATATTTGATCTTTCCCTAATTATTTTCTTGAACTATCCCTTGACATAGATACAAATGAGCTTACTATGAGGTTATCTTCTGACTTAACAAGGGCGATTTTGAATAATAAACGCAAATGAGAGTCATTGGTAGGCTTTGCATGCAAAGAAAGATCACATGCTGATGGGTTATTAACCAATTAGAAGATAGAAGTCAATGTCTCCACTACATTTCCATTTCTTATTCTATCTCCTTTGTAAATTTGTGACCCTTCTCTGTTGACATAAACTTAGTTGTCATTGGTAAAGTTATAGGCAATCATCAATCCTCCTGATACATCACACTGATACTCATAATTGTACACCGGTAGACTAAAAAAGAAAGTGGTGTACTTTAACCAATCATGCTTATACTGGTCTAGGTTTTTTCAACCCGTCATGGGATAAACACAGGGAAAAAATGACTAACTGGAAACAACCTCTTCACTAGTTAAGTGCATGATAATCCACACTGGATTATGTAGAGTATTTGTAGTCAAAATGGAGTTAGCTTTTTCAGTGGAGCTGGAGTTAGATTTTTTTTCAGTGAATGTTTCAAGTTAAACTTAGAATTAGTTTGCAAGATTTTTTGCATGCATGATTCATAGGTGAGTTTACATCTTGGCAGATCTATGAGATGTATTTTTAATAAGACTAATCTCTTATAAATATAGGTCATAGGACATGAAAGAATTATTGTTGAATATCAAGAGCATAGAGAGAAGGAGAGCAGGAGAACAAAATTCTCTGAGAGGAGTCACAGTCATGAGAGGTGAAAGGAAGAAAAAGGTTCAACAACCAAGCAGAGGAAAGGGTAATAGGTACGATCTGATTAGACAAAAAGTGTCATCATAAGATCATTTATTTAAATTGAGAAGCATATTTAAATCCCTCAACTAGGGTGAACCCTAACAGGTTCTTTGTATAAATCCCTTAATATGGTAACATCTTTATTGGTGTTGAAATTCCTCTTACAAGGTGACTCCTAACAGGGTCAAGATCCTATCCGGTCTTCTACTAAATCCCTTAACTAGGTAGCACTCTAACTAGTTCTTTGTAAGCCTCTAAAATGGAATATTTATTACTGTAGTAGTAAAGTTTTGGGTTATGTCCCATCATAGTTTTATCATTCTAATCGATGGTTTCCATGTATATATGATGTGTTGACCTGTGTATTCAAATTATGTTTATGAGTGTTTTTATATTCTTTTAATTTCTAAATTAGCAAGAATATATATTTGTGGATAAATTGAAGTAGATATTGAATTTATTGATTCACCCCCCCTCTCAATAACTGGTTAGGATTAACAATTGGTATGAGATCTTAGGCTCTCAAAGACATAAAGCTTAACCACTTGAGTAAAGATCATGGATGGTTACAAGTATCAAAAATAGCTTAAGGAAGCCAATGACATGATTGCCTCTCTTGAGAATAGACGGAGGAGGTCTCTTGTAAAGAGGAAAGAGTTGTCTTTGCAACTGAGTGAATGAAATGAAACCATTGAGGAACTCTCTGGGCAAAGTGAATCTAATGAAGCAGAAGAGGCAGTCTCTAATCTTATGGAGAAAAATCAAAATCTAACTAATCAAATCTCTAATATGAAAAAGGGAGCAGGAAAGTAATGCCCTGAGAATGACTAAAATCATCGAAGATAAAGGAAAAGATGAAGATGAAAATAAATGTATCCTATAAGCGCTATTAACTATTGAAAGAGAAAGAAAACTGGTGGAAGATGTGGTAAGAGATAGTGATGCTTTTATATTACAACTTTAAGAAGACATGCAGAGAATAACTCAAGAGAATGAAATCATGCATGAGCACTTGCATGACAAATATGATGCATGCAAAATGTTGGCCATTGAATTGTATCAACTAAAGGAACAACTAAAAACTCTTGAAGAGGGGAATGAGAAACTCAAAAGATACAATGAAAGCTCTGAGAAGCTTGATGAGCAATTGAGGACTCAAAGAAAGCATAAGGACCCCACAGGACTTGGGTACATCAGTCAAAGAAACCAAGAAACTAACGAGTCCTCTGAAGACAAGAAAGGAAAGAAGGAAAAGAATAAAATGGTAAAAAGACCTTCAAAACCTCTTGCAAACATTGTGGTAAATAGGGTCATAAAATAAATGACTACAAAAATGCACTAGTGAAACCATTTACTTCTAATAGTTACTACAACAATTGTTACACGTATGGTCACGAGACCTTTGAATGTAGGTCTCACTCCAATAGTGTGTCTAGTGGAAGCAGGGGAAGTTTCAAGGGTTACTTCTATACATGATGCAACAATTTTGGACACAAAGCTGAAGAATATAGGTCCAAAACCATGGCATTTAAATCCCCACCAAGACTAGTATTCCATAATAAGAATATAAATCAAAGAAGAACCAACTGTACTACCTATGGACCATCAGGCCATAGTAACACTTGATGTGACTCACCCATGAATAGGGAAAGAAGGGTCGATCCATGGAGAGGAACTAGAATGTCTTGTTCCAACTGTAACAAGATTGGGCATTTGGCCAATGAATGCAAGAACCGGCCAATGAACAAAAGAAAAGGGCCGACCAAATTGGTAAAGAGGAAATTGTCTCCCAACCAAATGGATAACAATGGTAAAGAGACTAAAAGGAAAGTCAAGAAGACTTTGTTCGATAAGGAGACAAAGAGCTCTGCTAAGGAGAAAACAAAGGTAAGGTCATCATCTATTGATGGTGATATCTCTTCAAAAAATTAAGCCTGAGATCTTAAAGGGAACATGTAGCTTGCCTACTGTTCTTGGTGGAACTAGTGATTTGTGATCTCACATAGTCAAGATGTGCAACCAAGAAGAAGTCACTTGTCTATCATATAAACCGGACAGGTAAGTGTTGATATTGCGATCGAGGATTGATTAACAGGTAAATGTATGAGAATCAGTTATCGTAAGAAAGATTAGGTAAGGGTAATTAATGTTGTAGTCTTTAACAATTGTTACCGTTTGTTAATTAGCATTATGACCTAAGCCTATAAAAGGGAAAGATGATTACTCATTTCACTTTACAATGCAAACTATGATTAATGATTTCATAAGTTAGATTAATCTTTTCTTTCTATGATTTACATTCTTTGCTTAGAGAATTCTATGAATCCTATCAAGAAATTTCTATTTAAACTAGTTTAGTACTATGGCATCTTCATATTTCATGGTAAGCATAACCAGTGCTAATCAACTGGATAGACCCACTTAAGACATTATGACAGTGAAGAATTGAGAAAATGATATGGTTGGTTCTCTCTCATCTATACCTGGAAGAGTTTTGCTGACAGAAGATGTTACAACTTTCATCCAAAGAAAATAGGAGGAACTGGGTGAAACATTCATCCAAACTGAATATCTTTCACTTTGCGAGGATTAAAAGCTTCAAGCCAAATATGCAAAGCTTGAAACTTCAGGATTGATCAATGGAGTAAGATATCCAACCGTGTTTTGATTGGATTGGATTATACTGGTTCTGAACAGGATTTACGAACTAGGGATGTGGCTTGCAAAAGGAATTGTCACACCAATTAAAAATGAAGATATACGTTAGGTTACTGGTTATAATGCCATAGGGGAAGCTCTTACCCTAAGGATGATAGCCAATGCTAAAGTGACACAGTTGACAAAGTAAAGGTCTGACAGTCAGTTGATGACTATGAACGACATTGAAGATGATGGTGTTTGGTTTGCATCATCCGTTATCGGCTACAAAGTGAATCCATCGAGTAATCTAAATAGTGTATCAGGAGGACCCATATGCACCCCACATAGGATTATGCACGATAATGTGCAATATGATATATGTGCTATGTTAAGGGGGTGAATCTTTGAAAACCTGAAGAAGCTTGGTTTGGTAAAGAAGAAATTTCTCAAATATGGAACATTGTTGGTATGTTTGTTTTTCTATTATCAGAATTTCTTTCTTGGCATAGGAAAGGTAGCATGGAATAAAGACAAACCAATGATGATTCACATAGGTGAGTTAGTAAATAAATTGGGTAACTAGTTCAATAAGGTCATGAAAAATTATTTTGAAGCATTTCAGCTAAGAATGCACAACAGGGAAAGAATTCCCTTGGTCATTGTTGAACAATACAAGGAATAAATATGATTTTTGGTAAGAACTGATCATTGCATGATTAAGGTTGTTGAACCAAGAACCGAATATGCACTAGATCTTGGTTATGAGATTTCCTCCAAGACTAAAAATGCATATTCTGATGCACTACAGGAAAGCGACCTAGATCTCTTTGCATATCAATTTGGCACCTATGAAGTGATATAGGCAAATCTAAATAAAAAAAATTCTGCAAAAGAACCAAAGAAGGTGTATGTGAAGAGAACTCCCACACCTAGGAAGAAGAAACCAATGGTGGAAGAACCCAAGGTTCAAAGAAAAGGACTAATCTAAATAGTGTATTGGGAGGAGCCATATGCACCCCACGTAGGATTATGCACGATAATGTGCAATATGATATATGTGCTATGTTAAGGGGGCAGATCTTTGAAAACTTGAAGAAGCTTGGTTTGGTAAAGAAGAAATTTCTCAAATATGGAACGTTGTTGGTATGTTTGTTTTTCTATTATTAGAACTTCTTTCTTGGCATAGGAAAGGTAGCATGGAATAAAGACAAGATGATGATGATTCACATAGGTGAGTTAGTAAATAAATTGGGTAACTAGTTCAATAAGGTCATGAAAAATTATTTTGAAGCATTTCAGCTAAGAATGCACAACAGGGAAAGAATTCCCTTGGTCATTGTTGAACAATACAAGGAATAAATATTTTTTTTGGTAAGAACTAATCATTGCATGATCAAGGCTGTTGAACCAAGAACCGAATATGCAAGAGATCTTGGTTATGAGATTTCCTCCAAGACTAAAAAGGCATATGTTGATGCACTACAAGAAAGCAACCTAGATCTCTTTGCATATCGGTTTGGCACCTATGAAGTGATATAGGCAAATCTGAATTAAAAAAATTCTGCAAAAGAACCAAAGAAGGTGTATGTGAAGAGAACTCCCACACCTAGGAAGAAGAAACCAATGGTGGAAGAACCCAAGGTTGAAAGAAAAAGACTCAATAGGTGTCAAGTGCACAAGGTGAGGAACTAGAAGAAACATAAATCAAAGAAACAACTAGTATTCAAAGAAAGAGAAATACTGGGAAACCAGTGAAAGAGGATGCACCTAGAGAAAGGAAACCAACCATTGATGAAGTGGTTGAAGGAATAAAGGAGACAAGTAGATTGGGAGAAGTTGGAAGGAGATATGAATTGAGTAACAAATAAGATAAGAGAAAAATGGAAGAATTTTTAGTTTGTTGTCTCTACAAGTTCAATTATACTCCCACTGAACTTTACAAAGTAATACCTGATGATCTACAAGAGATAATACAAGGAAAATGGAATTATTTGATAGATAAAGAAAGAGAACTAACGATAAGGGATCTACTTGAAGTTCAAAATCATCTTACTATGGAAGAGGCAACCAATCAAGCTAACTTGCACAAATAGATTTTCAAGATTAGAAGAAGAATTAGTCAAGTGCTGATTGGTGAATTTGATAAAGTGCATGAAGAAGGAGTTGCAACATGGATGAATGTTCTGAAGCATCAATATCAAGAAGAGGTAGACTGCCAAAAGACAATAGAGCCACCAATGATGGACACTGGAAAGGGAAAGGGCATATTGGGAGATGAGACTTTGGTCAAGGAAAAGACTACAACTGAACTGGTGATTATTTATATCACTGGATCTACATAGGCGGTGATCTCATTCCACCAACCCTACTGGCCTCCCAAGTTAAAGGTAAAACTCAAACTTTAATTATAGACAATATAGTAGATGAAATAATAGATTTTGGTGAAGTGTCAAATGTTTGTAAATGGTTCAGTGTTCTGGTAAAAGAGGATAAGTAGAAAATTGAAATTTCTCTGTTAGAAACCTTTTTAGATTTCAACAGAAGTGCTAGGGTCTATAGACCTCAGTTTCCTCCAGAATTGAATCAAAGACTTGTGGTCAAATAGAGAACCGGTTTAGCAACAAATAATAAGATTATAAGGGAAAATTTGACACAAGTAAGACCAGGTCTCAATGATGAGAGAATAAAAATTATGATGGAAGAAGTGTTAGTCAATTTGGACACAAATAATAGAGTTGCAAATATCATTAATGTACAGGAAAAAGATGTATATGAAGATACACTAGAATTTTGGAAAAAATATGACTTCATTACTCTTAAGACAACAGGTCCACAAAAATTCTCTCAACATGAACCTGAAAAATTATTGTTACCACTAGTATAGCTCACAACTGGTGAACAATCAACAACCAGTGAGAAAGAGGTTACACCTGACCTTTTCACATCCAGTGAATGGGTAAATCTGGGTGAACAATTTTAATTAGAAGATAAAGTTCAAGGTGAGTCATCAGCAAGGATGACTACTGAAAAAGGAACAAATAAAGAAGAAACTACTTTCAATGATTAACAGGTTGTTGAAGAGAAACAAATAGAGAAACCATCAGAAGAGGAAGTCCGTATGGAAGAGGAAGTCCATTCAGAATAAGAAGTTAATCTAGAAGAGGAGGTACATCTAGAGCAAGAAGTATAATAGGAAATTCCTCAATAATAGGAGTTTCCTATTAATGAAGAATAAGAGAAGCCTATAGAAAAACAACTTGCATAGGAGAATAGATAGGAGGAACCAGTAGATGTTCCTAGTACATCTTTGTTAAAGAGAAAGCTAACCTTTGTAACAGATACTGAAGCAAAGAAAAGAAAAGTTAGTGAAACAGTGGTTGACATAAGAAAGATGTCAACAAGATAGCTAAAGGATCTCACTAAGAGAAAACATGATATGGTTCTCTCTAGTGTAAGAAATATCTTCTACAATTTTGTACCTAATACATAGATAGATGAAGATGAACCTGTGATCAATCAATTAGAAGTGCTAGCACAAGCAATTGGGGAAGATGTCTCTGACCCAAAATATATTGCAATTAATCACTGTGAGAAGAAGAGAACATAAATTCTTCACAAAGAGATTAAAGAACTAAAGGCTACTGTATCTACAAGAACTAAGGAGCTACATCAACAAATACACACAGAAGGAAGGTTGATCACAAGGACTTCAAACTTTGAAGACTTTGTTAAAGATATAACTAAGAAGAAAAACAAGACCACATAAGAGATAAAGGTTCTAACATAAAAATTTGATGCATAGAGATCTTATGCAATAGAGTATAGTTGGGAGCTGACAAGTCTTGCTCTCATCTTAAGGAAGACATCTGAAGAAATGACAAAAAGAATCTGAGATCTTGTTGGATTCCAATTGTTCATAGCACCAATTTTTTATCTAATGCAAACAATGGAAACAAATACAAATAGATTGATCAAAGAATCTAATTACAAAATAGTGGAAGACATGGAAAATATCATAGTCTCAATACAAGCAGCAAAGAAGAATTTAGATCATGTAACAGGTATATGGGAGCCATTCCATGTTTCTGCGAAGACAATTTATAAGGATATCTTCAATAAGTTATAGTTATAAGGAGTAAAAACCCTTTGTCCTTTGGAGGAAAAAAGGGGAAGAAGATATAATGCAGATGAGGAAGATGACAACGTAGATGGAAGAATAGAGAAGAAAGAGATGACAATGTGTGTGTCAGAATATACAACAAGTAGATAAGAAGTCTACAAGTGATGTGTAATAATATGTTTTTCCATCAATGCCAAAGGAGAAGATTGTTGACATAAAATTAGTTTTCATTGGTAAAGTTATAGGAAATCATCAATCCCACTAGAACACTAGTACATCACACCGATACTCATAATTGTGCACTGGTAGACTAAACAAGAAAGTGATGTACTTTAACTGGTCACACTTATACCGGTCTAGGTTTTTGCAACTGGTGATGGGATACACACATGGAACATATGACTATTTGGAAACAAGCTCTTCACCTGTTAAGTGCATGATAATCCAAACCGGATTATGTGAAGCATTTTTAGTTAAATTGGAGTCATCTTTTTCAGTGGAACTCGAGTTAGATTTATTTTTTCAACGAACATTTCCAGGTAAACTCGGAATCAGTTTACAAGATTTTTTGCATGCATGATTTATGGGTGATTTTACAGCTTGGAAGATCTATGAGGTGTATTTTTAATAGGATTAATCTCTTATAAATATAGTTCATGGGTATGTGCAGGATCATGGTATGCCAAAAAGTGGCGATGTGAAAAAAACCTATTTTCACTCGTCCAAAAGTGCATAAATAGATTTGTTGACTTTTTAGTAGGCATGGGTGTCAGTACACCTGGCCAAGCCAAAAGTAAAAGTAAAGGCTAAATCGAATATCTAATATTATCACATATCTGATAATATTAGATATCTGATATTTGCCAATAAATATAAATTATATGCCCCAGCCGTGTTCAACATTTTCACTGTGAAAACGTGAACGCGACTAAGGGGTTTCAGATATTTTCTTTCGAATCGTCTATCTAATTTTCATTGAATCTAAGGTAAGTCCAATCCTCTAATTTTTATTGTATTTATTGTTTTTTAATAGAAATTTATAGTTTTTATAAAAAATTAGCCGTTTAAATGAGTTTTTGTATTGTTTTTTAAAATTCATTTTAATTATCTATTTGTTTTTTAATTGTAATCAGACATGGAATCATAAAACCCTCCTAATGATCCTATAAACAATCCAGAACCACCTCCCAACAATCCCCCACTTCCAAAAGATGTACCTGTCACAAACCCTCACCATTTAGAGGACCTAATAGGAGACAATTTAAATGAACTTAGAGGATTTCAAACCACCTATGCCAATATCCCCACATTGGGCCTCATGTTTATGACATTGAAATCCATTATTGAAAACATAGAGAAACTTATCGAGCAACATAGTGTTGCACTTCTTTGGCACGATTCCATGCATGACCAGTTTGACAATGGGCTTGACTATGATCAAGTCATGAACCTAAACATAACAAAACAAGACATATGTAATCTTTTTGTAGATCCTAAAACTAGTCTAAAAGTAGATCATAAAAAAACTAAGTTGTTAATTAAATGGTGCACAAATAGTGCAATACGTGACAACTTTTGGGACCGTTGGTGGATGGTTTTTGATAGACCACCTCACAGCAATATGGATGTCCCATTTTATTTTATTAAAAAATTGTATGCTGAATTTGTGCTCTATCACAAGGTCAATTATTAGAGTATGAGACTGAACCAAGGTGTAGGTTTAGGCACTCCTTAGGACAGGCCATGGGCACAATGGGTGAAATCCCATGCATATGTCCCCCCTCCCGAGATCTCACCACCTCCCATAGTGCATCATCCTGACATTACTGCTGAGGCCGGCTCACAAACTATTCGAGCCATTCACACCTTGAGTGATCTGCTAGTTCTATCGAGCATGAAATTGTTGCCTCCTCGTCCTAATGCTTCTAGCACTTCCACATCCTTCACAAGCTCATATGTTTGTGTGCCCCACATTTGCATTATATGTAAGAACCACTAGTACATTTGAGACCTTTTTCCAATGGTTGATCATCTGAATTTAGATAGCATACTATCGATTAAGTGACACCACCTGACGTTGTAGTTTTGCAGTCAAAAAAATTGATGGTTTTGCTAGGCGTCGTAATTATGACAACCATGGTCATCACAAAAAGAGGGTGCCAACAAAGAGAACCTTTTGTTGGACCTATTTGTGGCTGTCAAAATAGGGATGCCTATTCATCACAACAAATACAAATGACAATGACCCATCAAAATATTCTGATGGGTGGTTATTGTTTGTAACTTGTTCACTGACAAAAATGCTATTAATGCAACAGATATCTGTCAGAAGATTATGATAGATGTCTGTCATTTATGGTTTGTAACGATGACGATGATGTACATGTGATGGACATGCGTTGGAAATTTATGATGGATATCCATCGTTTATGTTTTTTCCCAACAACAATGATGTTAATGTGACATCTGGATGTCAGATGTTTGTGACAGATAAACATCACTATTGTGAGAATGTCATAGTTATGATGACAATCAGTTTTTTTTTAAAAATATATATATTTGTCAATTCAGAATGATGTTCTTGCAGATCTAGTTCCTGCTCGTGATTTAGTTATGGATCATTCAGAGATAACTTTGCAGTAGATTTGATAGCGAGTCATGGATTAATATTGAGTTGAGTCTAGAGAATTATATTTTGAATGGATCCTACCAAATCAAGACTTATGATAATGATGGCTCTAGGACAAGAAGCTAGTGTGAAGATCAAAGATGCATTCTTCCTAATGTGTTCATGGGATATATGCGGACCTGATTACATTCAAATCTAATTCAAGTGACTTCTTGACTTCTTTGGTCTGAATTTGATGTGCTTTGTTCATATGGAGTGTTGCAATGACTTGGCTTGGAGTTTGAGTAGATTGTGCATTGATCTGTTTGAAGACAGAATCAAGCTACTCTTTGCATTGTTGTTGAGATTGGGTTGTGATAGATCACTGGGATCATCTATCATTTTTTCCACAGTTTCAAATGAGTTAGGTGTGATGTTGAGAGAGCAACGTGCAAAACTTGCACGTTGGAGATTCGTAGATCACTATGGTGTCCGTGATGACTTGGGAGAAGTCTTCTTCTTGGTGAACCAAGCTGAGAGAATTACATTACAGAAAGTGGATCATTTGATGTGACTTATGAGACATTGAATGCCTCTTCACAATGGTTTCACGGTGGGGTCTATGCTATTTCTTTGCAACTGGGTTCTTGACAGAGATCTATTGATTTGGTAGCCATTGAGATGGATCGATATATATTTGTCACACATGGATTGAGATCTTAAATTATTGAGCTTCTCTTTATTTTGAGAATAGTTTAATATTCTCTACTTCAGAGGGCCAACCATGTGAAGGTGGAAGCTCATCTGACCCCTCCTAGGAGCCTCTTATGACCCTTTACAACATTTTAAGATCTCTAAGATGTATTCTTAGGGATCGTAAAGGGTCGTAAAGGGTCATAAGGGGTCCTAGGATACAACAGCTGAGAAACATAAATGTAGGCATCATGGTCACAATTTTTTGGAAACACAACATAATTGAGTGGTATACCTAGATGATGCAATGCAACTACTCATCCATTTCCATGTCAACACTGCGTAAACAAAACCCAAAGATAAAGAATAAATTTAGAGAGCGCAGGAGGAGAGCGATAATGACCAAAGTAATATAGGGACCTATATTACTTTGGTCATTCTCACTCTCCTCCACTTTCTAAATTTATTTTTTATCTATAGATTTTGTTTACCATAGTGTAAACTTGGAATTAGAGGAGTGATATATAGTTGTGTTGCATCATCTTGGTATACCATTCAATTATGTTGTGTCTCCAAAAAATTGTGATTATGATGCCTACATTTATGTTTTTCAGTTGTTGTGATATCTACATTTATGTTTCTCATTTGTCATGTTTATGTGCATGTTATTTATGTGTATCTACTAGAAATTCTAAAAAAAAATTTAGTATCTACAATAACCCTCTGTTAACTATTATCATATTTTTACTCATTCTTAGATTGGAGACCTAATTACTAGATGATGCTACAATACCCTAGTTTTTGTTATTAGGTGATCTTATTTAAGTTTGTGTTCATTTCATTTTGAAGAGTACATGAAAGTAAAAGGAAATGAACTGCATCTAAAGCTACACATGCATATATTAGTGATATGTATACTATACAAAAGGGAAAGAACTGAAAGGAAAAGCATCTATTTGAGCTCACATAGGCCATGAGCATAGCTGTTACTAGAATTGAATGAATGAGTATACATATACATAAAGAAAATCAATTAAATACTAGGGTACCAGACATTGCCTAGTAGTGGTGCCTGAATCTGGTCATGTCCACAGAGCTCATGAGATCCAGAATCTGCAACAAGAGAAGAAGGGATATGGGTTAGATCCAATGGATCTATGCAATGGCTGGTATCACAATATTTATATAATGCATATATACACTCAGCCATGCACCTCTGACAAAGGTTGTGCTCAGGGCATGTGTATCAAGGCTCCAAAGAATAAAAGGCACCATGTTTTCACTAATGTGTTTGTTTCATGTGTAGATACAGGAGGAACTGATCTAACAATATACCCAATGAATGGCCTTGACCCTTGATGTAGATCATGACAAGAAAACCTCAAAGTTTTTTGTCAGTGACTGCATCAAGGGCCAAGAGCACACATCGTACAAAATAGAAGAACATCCAGATGATGCAGCATCAATAAGGACACTTAAGGATCATGAAAATAGATCATGGAAGTGGAGGAGAAACATGAAAGTGCAAATGGTAGAATGATTACAGGGCATTGTAACACAAGGTACAAACATGAGCATGACATCTTCCAATAATATCAAATAAATCTCATTAAGCACAATGAATCATTGTCAAAACAAAGAAGTGGGAATACAAAATCTAAATGTATAAGAAAGGACACACCATAGCATAATATGATCCAAGGATGCATTCAATGCATTGATATTATGGCATGGGCATACCAAATATGTGTGATGTAGCATGAATCAAATATCGGCACCAAACAAGAAACATAGATCATCAATGTATGAACATGATCAAAACTGCATGATGAACCAAATACAAGGGGCACGATTGCTACATGGTTCAACATATCTCATATGAAATAGTGAGCAATATGTGCATATGGAAATAATCTGGAGTTATCATAATGCTATCAATATCTCCCCAACATGTTACAGTAAAGCATTTTCAATGAATATTGTACAAACAATGGGCATCAAAGGAGTACATGTAATAATAACAAATAGTAATGCCATGAGAGGCTCCACAAGAGGTGGACACCAGTGATCGATGAGATATAGCTATAAAGCACCAATAATGGGTTACATTTCAAAGGATCATGCCAACAGGCAATGAATCAAGCAATGCAGAGATGCCCCATTTCAAATCCCTAGGCCCTCATAAATTTACACTATGAAATAATGTCAGAATTTATGCAAATGGTGCCTTATTTTATAGCAGAGATTCATAACAATTCCCTCATCAATTAATTATAGATCAACAAATATACCAAAGAACAGTCAAGCAGAGCTCATAGTTTATCTAGCTTAGCAGTAGCAAATAGATGAAAGAGTCAATATATATGAGCCAAGATATATAACAGTTAGCCTTAATAGACAGTGATACAGCAACCATAGAATCAATGAACAATGGAGCCAATGAGTACCTAAAATAAGTAAATAAAAAAACCATATCTTGAGCCACGGGCTATGCAGAATAGAGGGAGAAGTAGACACACAGGTCACTGGTACCATATCGGAGGGGCATACACAATGGTAGCATGAACCAATCAATCAAAGTATGGTGATAACAATTTCAGCATAAGTTTCCATTCGAAGGGCACTAAATTCATATGCAGAGAAAGATGATTAACAGTAGGATCATATACAAAGCAATGCAATGCCCTCATTTTTTAAGGAATAGAAATGGAGCCACCATGATAAAAAAAAAAAATAAAGATTGTAATAATTCCAAAGCAGTATCATCTTTACTAAGGCATGATAGTAATAGCAATAGAGAAAAATATACAATATAAGCTGGCATGAAATAATGAAATAGTTATAATCATTGATACCCTAAGTGCCACAGTGACGCAAACCAGGAGATCTCAGACCTAAGTATGATATTGGGAAGTGATTAATGCTGATGCCCTAGCCCGATCATAAGCTCCATAACCAGGAGAGGTTGTGCTTAAACATAAAATAACACAATCCCCCAGCTCACAGGTTGTGAAATACATTGTGCCCTAATATCCCATTTTGCAGGCTATCAGAGAATGCATTAACAGGCATTAGAAGATAAAGTAGTGAGTTTTAAGCATGTCACACTCATGGGCCCAAAGGACATGCCCAATATGATGCTCGGGTCAAGGATGCCAGGCACCATGAGAAATTAGATTCATGGGCTATCGAAGTATTAAGCATCATATTGGGTCATCAAACCTCTTTAAATGAAGGACACCAAGCATTGAACAAAAGAATATAGTGTGTATGGATACCACACAATGTTAAGCACAGCAATAGCCCTCAAGGCACGTGCCCTAGTTTATTCACAACGCCAACAAAGAGAAGTGAAACAATACATATGCAATGTTATAGAATACAAATAGTAAATCAAAAATCAACACACTGGCACCAAAGTATCAATAGCAATACCAATAAATAATGCCCTAGCCTTATTTCTCATGGGCTATCATGCAAAGATCAATGAATATAGCAGTGCCCTACCCGCAGGTCATGGGGCCTCTCAGTGAGATAAAATCTTGATAGTGATGCTCAACATAGAAGACAATACAGTATGAATAGGGGTTCGAACCAACAACAGTGATATCATGTCATGCAGTGCCATATCCATGAGACTGAATACACACTCACTAGCATGCAGTGACAAAATGAATAATGCAAAGTTCATAATAACAGTGCCCTCAAAATCAAACATGAAATGAAAAGATGAATTCAAAATAGCAAGAGCCAGTGCCTACCTCGATAGCATAATGCCACGAATCCAAAATCATTGTTTCCAAATTCGAGTTCAGAGACTGCTAGCAGGGAAATAGAAACTTGCCATATGTTAGATGAGAAAGTCCACAATGCCATCGGCAGGGGGGTTTTGAATAAAATGGCTATTGATTTTTCCTTCTCCCCTTTTGTTGGGTTGAGATTCATTAACCATTTTATTTTTCTATTTATCTTAAGCATTGGTGAAGATTTTGATAGGTCATTAGGTTGGGATACAACGATGCTAGGGTATATGCTATATGTAGGCGGATTTAATGCTTTCCCCTCTTTTATTGGGTTCAGAGTTTTGTTGGGTGCCTCAACATATGCTTAGATACATTCATGTAATGTGGATTTAGTTCAAAATGTAAATATTTCAAGGTATGTCTTCCCTATTTTTGGGTTGAGGACTATTTTGAAATATATTTAGGTCCACATATTTTGGCATAGGAGGGGTAAATTGTTTTAATGTAAAGTCATTGCAAAGATGTTATTGTAAATTCTGACAAATGGTGTTTTATAAGCCATTGTCAGAATCTAATTATGATGCATGACTTAGTGGATAGAGTGGTCTCCTTTGACTTTCTATTCTTAGGATCCCACTTTCCTCGCCCTGTAGGAATCTAGGAATCTGACATTCAAAATATGATGCAGCCTCATAGGTCTATTTTCTATTCTTAGGAGGTAGTGGAATTTGAATGTAGATTCCTAGGCCTTAGTTATATATCTCTCACTTTTGGTGATTGAGGTGAGCTCTTCATTCTTTCTCTCTGATATGAGTGTTGTAGCTCTGGGAGACACAATTGTACTTAGTTTCTTTTCAGCAATAAAATTGATCCTTCTTATTCCCCTACAATTTTGAGTTTTCTTTTTGAATCATATGCAGGATTACTATGATGTTTTTGTGTCCTTAATTCATATGTTGATTCAAGTCAATTCTCAAGAATTCATTTTAATTCAATAGTGTAACTTTTGTGCAATTGAGGATATCAGAGTTGTGGAGTTTTCTTCCTTTTCTATATTTCAAAGTACCTAGTTTTCATTAAGAGTTTAAGGAAGTGGAATCAAGTTTTGATTCATGTTTGTTTTGCTATTAGATTAAATTCATTTCAGTTGTGGGTCTTCTTTCAAATTCAGTGGATCACCTTTGTTTTCATTCAATTGTAGTTGTTTGTTTTTATGCACTCTCTCCCTTTCCTCCTAAAAGTTAGTGAGTTTTTCAAGTGATCCAAAGGGAAGCTGGCCCTTAATCTAGAGGTCTATTCTCAGATAGGTTACCCACAGCCTAAGAATAGTCCCATGTTTCACAGGATTGCTAGGTTTAATACTTAGCAAATTGGGTGCAATCCTTAGTGACAACAGTTTTTGGCACGCCCGGTGGGACACTAGACTCAGTGAGTCAGATTTCTAAGGAAGATTTATGCAAGTTATTGTGTGGTATGAGCAGTGACAATGTTTTGAAATCATATCTGGCAACTCTAATCTTGTTTCATGCATATTAGTATATAAGCTTATGAGTGGGATCCCAGCTAGGTGGAGTAAGAATCCTTTTGTGTATGTGGTGCTACCATCTGTCAAAAAGAGATCTAAAGTAGCCCAAACTAGTGCATCAAAATCTACAAATCCTACTTCTAATCCTACTCCTAATCCTACTCACATCCCTACAAATACTCTCCAAATTCAGCCAGTGCAAGAAACACCAGCAATTCAAGTTCCCCTTAATCCTCCAATGGCTAGACAACGTCCTTTTGTGGCCTTTAATCAAGGCAGCCCCTTGAATTTGCAGCAGCATAATGACATACCTATATCAGCCCTTAAAAGTTTGCCTATTTTTATAGGAGAGGATCAGACCTTAACTATTGAGCATATAAGAGATGTAGCATCTCTCTGTGCCCTTCATAATATAACCCAAGATAATGTGGTTGTGAGGTTGTTGGAAGCTTCCCTCAAAGGAAAAGCATTGCAATGGTTTAGAGGCTTAGCAGTTGGTTCTATAGCTGATTGGGATGGGTTGGATCAAGCCTTGACCAATCAATTTGAGGATAAATTAGATCATCTCTCATTAGTTGAGCATTTGACTACTATTAAAAGATCACCCAAAGAATACATGATGTATTTTAACTTTAGATTTTAGAGGACATGGAATAGAATACCAGCCACAATTAGACCTTCAAGCCAACATGCTTTTCTATACTATCTAAGAGCCCTTAACAGTGATATCTCTATTATGATCCAATCCATGGGAGGGACTAATTTACCACCAGCATATGATCTTGCCATAAGAGCTAAAAATAGCCTAATCCAAGTAGGAAAGATAGCCCCAAGTCCCCCAATGCCTATTTTTCTCGACCTTCATCCTATTCTTGAAGCAATTCTAGCCTTGGCATCTATTCCACCTCTCCCAGCTCATCCTCAACAAGTTGCTAGCCTAGTTGTGAATCAATCCCAAGAGCTTAACAAGATCAAAAAGGCCTTGCAAACAGTTACTAATGAGCTGATTAGTCTAAAGAAGCAGCAATCCCAACCTTACCAACAACCATATCAATAGCCTTATCAGCAGCCCTATCAAAATCATTACCAATAGAACATGCCCCAATACCAACAAGGCCAGCAAGGCCAAGCAAGAAATTATAGCCAAATGGCCAGCCAACCTTATAATCCTAACACTCCTAGTGCTTCTAGGGAGTTGGTTCCTATAGCTTAGAATAATATGGCGTAAGAATACCAATGGGGCTGCCCATGCAATCAGCAACACATCCAAGGGATGTGTCCTAATGGCTATGCTCAGGCCCTCATGGTGCAGAACAATGTGATGATGCCGCAGGAGATGGTTCAAGAGCCAGAAATTCAGCAAGGTCCAGTTGTTACCCCAAACGAGTTGCAGACACCTAAGGTGGCACTGGTGAATTTCCATAAAGAAGATTTTTGTGGGGTAAATTTTTCACCAAATGATAACCCAAACTATAGCCAAGTTGCAACCAACACAAGGTCTAAGAAGAAGGCTTTGGAGGGTGAACAAGTGGCCTCTACCAGTCAACAAGCTCCTAATGTGAATCCACAACCCAAAGTAGTTCAAAATCCAATCCTAAACCAGTCAAAAGAGTCTAAACAACCAGTCAAGGCAGCTACACGGTTGGTGTCTACACAAATAGAAATTTTTGCACCAAAAGGACAGCCTAAAGTAAATTTGGGATCTTTTAATATTGTGGAGTAGATGAAGAAGACCTTTATCAATGTGCCTTTAATGGACACCCTGGCAATCCCCGGTCAAAAGGAGCTAATACTTAGCAAGTTGGCTAAGATTTCATCAAACCAAGAAGGTGTTTCAGAATAGCCTAGAGTCCTAGTGGCTGAAACACCTCAAAAGGAGTAGAAAACCAAAGAAACCAGCTTGCAGCCCATTATTGCCCCATAGGTTAAACCTCCTCCTGTCTATGTAACTCTTATTGTTGGAGACTTCTTGGTTCATAATTGTATGATAGACTCAGGAGCAAGTAGTTTTGTGATTTCTAAGCAGTTAGCAGATCTCCTAGGATTGTCTTATGAGCCAATAGACAAGCTCGTTGTTCAGTTGGATAGGTCATCAATTAGTACCTTGGGAGTCATTAAAGACCTGAGCCTCACTTTGCATGAATGTCCCAATTTCTCCATTCCCTAGGATGTCTATGTCATAGATCTACCTCCTCATTTTTCTATTTGTCTAAGCAGAGAGTTCACCACTAGGTTGGGGGGATATCTCTTAGCTAATTGGTCTCATCTATACTTTAGAACTAGGTATGAGACTAGAGTTAGAATCAAATCTGAGGCTTTTGCAAAAAGCCATGCTAAACCTTATACCCCAAGTCCTATAAACACCAATCTAATGTTTCATGAACAAGACCCAAGTGATTCTGAACCTGAAATCACTATTGGAAAGATTCCTGATATTGTCCTAGATGAGTGGGCTGAAAGAGATTTGGAGGAGGATAACCCTTTTAGAAACATGGAGATTTCTGGTATTGGAATGTATATCATTCATGAAGAAGGTGATGTGATTCCAGATTTTATGAAGAAGGAAGATAAGCATTCTGGAGATCAGAGTGATGATTTGTGGTAGTTGTTTTTTGATGGTGCCAGAAGAAAAGTTGGTTCGAGAGGAGGAGTTGTCCTAATTTCTCTAGAAGGGAAAAGGTATTACTATGTGGTTCATTTTTCTTTTAGCTGTACTAACAATACATTAGAGTATGAAGCTTTGATTCATGTTTTATAATGGTCTAGACAAAAGGGAATCAAATGCCTAAAAGTTATAGGTGACAGTGAGTTAGTGGTCAATCAAATTCATGGCACTAATCTCATAAAGAATGATACACTTAAAATATTTAAACATAGGGTTTGGGATTTAATGGAAGATTTTTGTGCTTTTAACCTAGTTGTTGTCCCAAGGAATCAGAACAAACAGGCGGACAAGCTAGCTGCCATGGGAGCAAAATATGATATTCCAAAAGAGATCACAAGTCCTAACTCATAGCATGTAAAAGTCCTAGTAAGGCCATCTATACCAGACAATCAAGTGAGCTGGCAAGTCTTTGAAATTGATGAACAGATTTTTAACTTTTTGATGGAAGAAGTTGAGTTCTCTAAAGTTAACCAAAACAAACATGCTCACCAGTATAATGACCAGATGCTATAGTTGAAAAGTAACAAGCTACCCAAGGGATTGGTCACCCTTGAGTCCATTTTTAACTCTAATGATCAGCTCATAGGAGATAAAGCCAGTATGATAGTCAAAGAAGAGCACTACCAGTCTGTAGAAATTCTCAAGGACAAATCCCTTAAGCTTGGAAAGGTATGCACACAGCCGGAAAAGCAAGCCTTTGTTTCATTATGTCAAGAGTTTAGTGATGTCTTTTCATGGGAATACTATGATTTGAAAGGAGTTGATCCTCACTTAGCCCAGCATACCATTGAGCTAGAACCCCATGCCAAACCAATGAGACAAAAGTAGAGACCTATCAATCCTAAGTTAGAGGTCTTGATGAAAACAGAGTTGAGGAAAATGATTGAGGCCAATATTATTTTTCCCATTAAACACACCTCTTGGGATTCCAATCTAGTACTAGTTAGGAAGAAGAATGATGAAATTTGGTTGTGTGTGGATTCAAAGACCTTAAGAGAGCCTCACTCAAAGATCATCACCCATTTCCATCCATGGAACAGATTTTACAGTATGTCTCAGGGTCTGACAAATTTTCTTTGTTAGATGGTTTTTCTGGTTATAACCAGGTCCTGGTTAAAGAAGAAGATCAATATAAAAAAACATTTACCACCAAATGGGGCACCATGGTATACAGGAAGATGCCTTTTGGGCTGTCTAACATTGGTGCTACATTTCAGAAAGCCATGGAGATGGCATTTTCTAGTTTAATGAACAAGTTCATTCTAGTTTATTTGGATGATATAATTGTCTTTTCAAAAGACACTAATGATCACCTAGTTCATCTGAGACAGATCTTGAAAAGGTGTAGAGAATTTGGAGTTTCATTAAATCCTAAGAAATGCATTTTTGCTATCCATGAAGGCAAATTACTAGGGCACATTGTTTATAAGCAAGGGACAACCATTGATCCTGAGAGGATAAAGGCCATCATGGCACTACCCCTGCCAGCTCACAAGAAGTGACTACATAGTTTTCTTGGAAGAATCAACTTCTTAAGAAGGTTCATTCCAAATGTTGCAGCACTACTAAAGCCTATGACCCAGATGTTGAAGAAGAACTCAACCTTTCATTGGACAAATGAAGGAAAAAGGTGTTTTGAAGAAGTCAAGGAAGCAATTGCCTCTGCTCCTACTCTGGTAAATCCTGACTTTTCTAAAGATTTCATCCTATATGCTTTTAGGGACACTGATAGTATCTCTGCCATGTTAGTTCAGCAGAATACTAATAAGCAAGAATAGCCAGTAGCTTTTTACAACCAAGGTCTGGATGGTTATGAACTTAATTACACTCCTGTAGAAAAACATGTCCTAGAAATTGTGAGGAGTTTGAAAAAATTTAGGCACTTGTTATCCAATAACACAGTGCACCTGATGGTTGCTCACCCTTTCATAAAAGATTTCCTACTGAACAAAGACCTGAGCCATAAGAGAGCTAGTTGGGTCACCAAAGTCATGGAGTATGACATTCAGATTAAAGTGACCAAACTATTTAGAGGAAAGGGGTTGTGTGAGAAGCTCAATGAAGGAATAGCAGACCCAAATCAACAAAAGGGGGAAGTTGTTCTGATGAACCAGAATGCAAAGCAGAGTACAAATTGGACAACAGAGATGAGACATTATCTCTTAACTAGTCAGTGCCCTTAGGGCCTTGAAAGGAGTAAAAGAAGGTACGTTAGACTCCAAGCTATTCCATTTATCATTATTGACGATGTTCTATATAGGAGAGATCATAATGGTGTCTTGTTGAGATGTGTTGAAACTAGCCAAGTGCATAAAATACTAGAAGAGTTTCATGATGGAGGTTCTGGAGGACACTTTGTAGCTAGAACCACTACTCTAAAAGTGATGAGAGTTGGATACTATTGGCCTAGCCTATACAAAGATGCATTGGATTGGGTAAGGAAATGCAAGAACTGTGCTCTGTTTGCTGGAAAACAAAAGTTAGCAGCCCTTCCTCTTCATCCCATCAAGGTAGAGCAGCCTTTCTCAAAATGGGGATTGGATTTTATTGGACCTATCAACCCCCTATCCAGTGCTGGACACAAATGGATACTTGCTACTATAGACTATTTTACCAAATGGACAGAGGTTGTAGCACTGAAGGAAGCAAATGAGACCTCTATCCTAAACTTCTATCAAGACATTGTGTCTAGATTTGGTACTCTAGATTCTATCATTTCAGACAATGTTATGGCATTCTTGGGAACTAGAATCTCAAAATGGGCACTCAAGCATAATATATTCCTGAGTACCTCTTCTAACTATTACCCTCAAGGTAATGGTTAGGAAGAATCAACAAACAAGAACTTGTTGAGAATCATCAAAAGGACTATAGAAGGAAACCAAAGGGATTGGTACAGTGAGCTGAAGTTGGCCCTATGGGCAAACAAAATAACACCTAAGAGGTCTATAGGTAACTCACCCTATACACTTGTATATGGAAAAGAAGCTAGGATTCCTTTGTCTATTGAGTTGCCTACTTTGAGTTTAATCAAAGAAATTGATCTTGTGGAAGAAGATGCTATGCGAGTCAGGCTCGCTGAACTAGTTGAACTCAAAGAAACAAGAAAGCTAGCACTAGAGAACCTGGAAGATCACCATACTTAGATGAAAAGAAGCTTTGATAAGAAAGCCACACCTAGGGTTTTCAAGGAGGGGGACCTGGTCCTCAAGTGGGATGAAGCAAAATACAAACCAGGGAGGCATACTAAATTTGATGCCATATGGAGTGGGCCTTTCATGGTGATTGGATGCAAAGCCCACAATAATTTTTAGATGGCTAGTATGGATGGAGAGGAGCTACCCATTCCAATGAATGGGATTCACCTCAAGGCTTGTTTCTGAGATCTATTTATACCCTGTACATTAGTAGGTTATAAGTTTCTAGTTTTATGTGTTCCCTAAGTGCCTGGCACAAGTTTGTTTTCAATTTTCAATTGCTTTCAATTTCATTTTCAGTTTGGTGTGAGTAGTAATAAGCTAGAGCGGCTATCTCTAGTAGTTAGTAGTTTTGTCAGCAAGAAGGATTGGTTGTCCAAAGGAACTAAGTTCAGTTTGAGGCTTATAAGATTTTGTGCCCAATGGATCTTTAAGGCAGCTGGTCAGGATGCTTAGCAGGCAAGCACTCTAAAGAGGTCACCAGAATGTTATCATATTTTTAGTCATTCTTAGATTGGAGACCTAATTACTAGATGATGCTATAGTACACTAGTTTGTGTTATTAGGTGATCTTCTTTAAGTTTGTGTTCATTTCATTTTCAAGAGTACATGAAAGTAAAAGGAAATGACCTACATCTAAAGCTACACATGCATGTATCAGTGATATGTATATTGTGCAAAAAGGAAAGAACTGAAAGGAAAAGCATCTATCTGAGCTCACATACGCTATGAGCATAGCCATTACTAGAATTGAATGAATGATTATACATATACATAAAGAAAATCAATTAAATACTAGGGTACCAGATATTGTCTAGTAGTGGTGTCCGGATCCGATCCTATCTAGAGAGTTCCTAAGATCTAGAATCTGCAAGAAGAGAAGAAGGGATATGGGTTAGATCTAGTGGATCTATGCAATGGCTAATATCACAATATTTATAGAATGCATATATACACTCAGCCATGCACCTCTGACAAAGGATGTGCTTAGGGCATGTGTATCAAGGCTCCAAAGAACAAAAGGCACCATGTTTTCATTGACGTGTTTGTTTCATGTGCATATATAGGAGGAGTTAATCTAAAAATATATCCAATGATTGGCCTTGACCCTTGATGTAGATCATGACAAGAAAACCTCAAAGTTTTCTATCAATGACCGCATCAGGGGCCAAGAGCACACATCGTAAAAAATAGAGGAACATCCAAATGATGCAGCATCAATACGGACACTTAAGGATCATGAAAATAGATCATGGAAGTAGAGGAGAAACATGAAAGTGCAAATGGAAAAATGATTAAAGGGCATTGTAACACAAGGTACAAACATGAGCATGACATCTTCCAAGAATATCAAATAAATCTCATTAAGCACAATGAATCACTGTCAAAATAGAGAAGTGGGAATACAAAATCTTCATGTCAAAGAAAGGGCACACCACAACATAATATGCTCCAAGGATGCATTCAATGCACTGATATTATGGCATGGGCATACCAAATATGTGTGGTGTAGCATGAATCAAATATCAGCACCAAACAAGAAATGAAGATCATCAATGTATGAACATGATCAAAACTGCATGATGAACCAAATACAAGGGGCACAGTTGCTACATGGTTTGGCATATCTCATATGAAACAGTGAGCAATATGTGCATATGGAAATAATTTGGAGTTATCATAATGCTATCAATATCTCCCCAACATGGCACAGTAAAGCATTTTCAATGAATATTGTACAAACAATGGGCATCAAAGGAGTACATGTAATAACATAAAATAGTAATGCCATGAGAGGCTCCATAAGAGGTGGACACCAGTGATGGATGAGATACAACTATAGAGCACCAATAATGTGTTACATTTCAAAGGATCATGCCAACAGGCAATGAATCAAGCAATGTAGAGATGCCCCATTTCAAATCCCTAGGCCCTCATAAATTTACACTGTGAAATAATGTCAAAAATTATGCAAATGGTGCCTTATTTTATAGTAGAGATTCATAAAAATTCCCTCATCAATTAATTAAAGATCAACAAATCTACCAGAGAACAGTTAATCAGAGCTCATAGTTTATCCAGCTTAGCAGTAGCAAATAGATGAAAGAGTCAATATATATGAGCCAAGATATTTAATAGTCAACCTTAATAGACAGTGATATAGCAACCATAGAATCAATGAACAATGGAGCCAATGAGTACCTAAAATAAGTAAATACAAACACCATATCTTGAGCATGGGCTATGCAGAATAGAGGGAGCAGTAGACACACGGGTCACTGGTACCATATCGGAGGGGCATACACAATGGTAGCATGAACCAATCAATCAAAGTACAGTGATAATAGTTTCAGCATAAGTTTCCATTCGAAGGGCACTAAATTCATATGCAGAGAAAGATGATTAACAGTAGGATCATATACAAAGCAATGCAGTGCCCTCATTTTTTAAGGAATAGAAATGGAGCCACCATGATAAACAACAAAATAAAGATTTTAATACTTCCAAAGTAGTATCAGCTTTACTAAGGCATGATAGTAATAGCAACAGAGAAATACATACAATATAGGTTGGCATGGAATAATGAAATAGTTATAATCATTGATGCCCTAAGTGCTAGAGTGATGCAAATCAGGAGATCTCAGACCTAAGTATGATACTGGGAAGTGATTAATGTTGATACCCTAGCCCGATCATAAGCTACATAACCAGGAGAGTTTGTGCTTAAACATAAAATAACACAATCCCTAGCTCATGGGTTGTCAAATACATTGTGCCCTAATATCCCATTTTCTAGGCTATCAAAGAATGCATTAACAAACATTAGAAGATAAAGCAGTGAGCATTAAGCATGTCACACTCACGGGCCCAAAAGACATGCCCAATATGATGCTCAGGTCGAGGATGCTAGGTGCCATGAGAAATTAGATTCATGGGCTATCGAAGTATTAAGCATCATATTTGGTCATCAAACCTCTTTAAATGAAGGATGCCAAGCATTGAACAAAAGAATATAGTTTGTATGGATACCGCACAATGTTAAGCACAACAATAGCCCTCAAGGCCTGTGCCCTAGTTTATTCATAGCGCCAACAAAGAGAAGTGAAACAATACATATGCAATGTTACAAAATACAAAGAGTAAATCAAAAATCAACACACTGGCACCAAAGTATCGATAGCAATACCAATAAATAATGCCCTAGCCTTATTTCTCATGGGCTATCATGCAAAGCTCAGTGAATATAGCAATGCCCTACCCGCAGGTCATGGGGCCTCTTAGTGAGATAAAATCTTGACAGTGATGCTCAACATAGAAGACAATATAGTATGAATAGGGGTTCGAACCAACAATAGTGATATCATGTTGTGCAGTGCCATATCCATGAGACCGAATACACACTCACTGGCATGCAGTGACAAAATGAATAATGTAGAGTTCATAACAACAGTGCCCTCAAAATCAAACATGAAATGAAAAGATGAATTCAAAATAGCAAGAGCCAGTGCCTACCTTGATAGCATAATGCCATGA